>JAQISU010000397.1:1545000-2145000 GCA_029339505.1 Unio delphinus
TTATTCGATTCATTTTTACACTATTGAGTATGTCTTCAAAATGATTTCTCCACATGTTGCATATATTATTCTGACCATGGTTCCCATCAATGCAAATTGGTAATTTATTGGAAGTTGTCGTGGTATGTTGTTTAACATGCTTCCAGAATTCACGTTGGTCGACATTTTTAAATTTTTGTGCTAGTGAGTCTGCTCTGTGTGTTACTTCCTCCTTCTTACATAATCTAAGAGCATACTTAAATTGTGATCTTGTTTGATGCATTTGATTACTAAGATGGCCGTGACAAAGTTTACCGTTATCACGCCACATAAGGTAAGCATTTCGTGCGAAATCATATAATTCTTTGACACAGTCATTCCAACCTGGTATAATCCTGTGACTACGTTTGGATTAACTAGTCAAGCTATTACCGGAGTTCGACAAAGCTTTTACTATATCAGTGTATAATTCATATATGTTTCATATGCACCTGGTTAGTGCAGCCGTGGTCATTACAGATCGCAACACAATGTGGCATCTCAGTCTTGTTTAATAAGAATGCAGAATGGTTTTTTTTATGTGCTATACAATGTGAATATTTGTATTTCATATGAGCAATATGGTTGGGGTAATCGATCTAAGCGATCGGACGAGTCTTCACTAACTTGTTAAACATATTTTTCACTAATTTGATCAGTTTTAATGAGTGTCAGTGTAATTTTATTGATTTTTTAAAAGTTTTACACCTATATAACGCACGGTATTTTCTCCCACCAAAAGCTACACACATGTGCGTTTTTCCCTTAGTTCCAATTCCACAAACCAGATAAGGTTTTGGGCCGGTATTTTCACATCGAACTTTCACGTGGAGCTCACAATAATCATTGCGACAATTTTTCTCCAAATTATTAGTAAAAGTCTAATTAGATGAAATCGTAATTAAAGAAATAATATTATGTATATTAAAGAAAAGTAATCATATAGCAGGAAATTGTGGGACGAAGCTAGATATTAAGATCTCACCGGCATCAAAATCACATTGCCAAAATCAAAAACAGATTTAAATCTCTTCAAAAATCACATCAGATCGTTAGAAGCATCACAAGATGAGTTTATAAGGTTATCTACGATTAAGCCAGAGTACATCACGAAATCAGATGTTGACAGATTACCGGGTGACAGAAAACAAAATACATTAGAGTTAGAACTGTATTTTTTTTTATCAAGCAAGCAAAGAACAAATTTATCAACGATGATGCGTCCAATCGTTTTTCAACATTTAAAATTGTTGGCGATGGAATATTTATCGATCCACAATGGATGAGAAACGAGCATATGCTATCGTTAATAATCTTTTTGATGACAGCATGTATATATGCAAAATACATTTTATTTCTGAACATGTTGGTGACGATGGTTTGACTTGGTGTTTTCGTGATAAACTCGACCCTGTTAAGTAATCAAGGGAGAACTTTGTTATTAACGGAGATGAAATAAATTACATGGTTATTTATAGAAAAAAAAATGAAATATTCCAATAAAAGTAAAAACAATAACCAATGAAATTTTGTATATTTTGGTAAATACTGTAGTAAGGGCAAATACGTAAATATTCAGAATCGACTGACGTTAAAACACCAGATGTTTATTATCGCAACGATGTTTTATCAGAACCATCATCATTACCGTCAGTAAACTATCCATCACAAGATATTGCACGGTGTATCTAGATGGTCCAGGTGGTTATGCTAAAACACGTGCGATATAATTATTTTTAAACAAAAATAACATGATTGTGCTGACGCCAACTCAACGGCTTGAAAAAGAGACGAGACAACGTTGTGTAACCGCATGCACGTATCATAGTTTCTTTAGATTGCGAGATTATGCATGGACCTCCGATCGAATGAGGGAGAAATATATCACCGAGAATAATTATCTGGGATGAGATTTGTATTCAGAGATTTTTAGAAGTGTTTCTTGATTAATTACCAACAAAATCTACTACAATTATCATGTGTGACGATCATGGATAGCATCCTCCATTTACAGGTGAATCACCACACGAATAGTTGATCTACTTTGTTGGCCACAATGAAGAAGTTTTGTACTACCATCGAACGCAGGATGAATAACTACAACTAAAATCGTTAGTCAGATTACAACATGATAACATTCAATGTGAAATACTGCGTACCGTAATTTCGGAGACTCGAATGTCCGATTTCTAGAACTTATGGCGCCTTAATGATCTAATAGTTGTGTCCAGGAAAAACGTCAGTGATTCACTTCAGCGTGAATTATTTGAGCTTCACAAGGAAAAAATTCCAACTCAGCAAGTCCCGCTATGTTATCGACCAACAGATACACGCCGACAAAATATACACGTTGACATTCCTAGAACCGGCATATGAGAAAAACTCGTTCTTAAAGATATCGTCGAAATTCCAGTGGAGGCTGTACAACAAGCGTGGTCGTGAAACCCATCGTGCTGGACTCGGGGTTATGCAATAAAAATTCAGTCGTCTCAAGGATTAACAATATCAGATGCCAACATCTGGATTGTCGCTGATCGCATAGAATGGTCAAATTTAGTTTATCTGGCTGTGTCTCGAGTAACAAAAATATGGCACACAGGGATGTCTACATTCTGGATCTGCAAATAACGTCGCAAACAACAACAGCGTCACCAAGAATTATCAACGTAGTGAAGAAACAATCGACAAATTATACGCGAGATGACAAAAAGATTACGCCAGTTTCATCTGGATGTGGAGATTGTCATAATGTTGAAACAACTATAAAATAGTCACTGCGCCTGTGGTAACAGAAGAATGCTGTGGTATTATTTTCCTAATTATGTACGACAATTTACTGTGGACAGTCAGTGGTAGTTTCTGTCAAACACGCGAAAATATCTGACATGCCTTGAATATAACAGACGTAGAGGAACTCCTTGTTAACGTTTTTTGTTAGCGCGTGTTGGAGACCCCGCAAGCGTCTGCGACGCAGTATCCTATCTGGTGGTAACTGGGTGTTTTCAAGAATTACCTGTAATTGTTCACACATTGATCCACGTTGAGTGGCTGTTGAATCTAATCCATACATTGGTGGCTTCGTAGTAGATTTTACCACACTGGAAATTGTATGTGTTGTTACACTCCACACAGGAACAGTTGCACTTGTCGTATCACCCTCAAGTTCACCAGGTTCATATACATACCTCGCTGTGTCTTTACTACTCATCACTGGTTGTTGTAGCTGATCTGGTGATTTTCGTCGTGGTCTGTGTTCTTTTTGCAATTGTGTCGACAGATTTCGTGTTAATTCCATTCGTGACTTCGTTGTTTAACGCGACCACCACATGAGGTAGTCTCGCAACCCATTCACGAGATGTGTCCTGAAAGTTCAGTAATTTTTAGATATATTATTGTCCAAAGAGCCGCTGCGTAAATGTTTGATTAAATCGTTCAATGATTGTTTGATCGCGATGTATCGCTTTGTGTCCACGTCTGATCGTGACGTGCTGTTGTTGCATTAGCGTCGTTACTGAACCGAGATATTCTTTACCAGGACAACCTGTAGTAATCGTGGCCAGCGCAGAGGTTCTCTTGCATAATTTCGTTCAAACGCTGATGAGTAATCAGTTACTGTTTCAGACGATAGCAGATCAGTCTCTTTGTATCTGCTTGCAACATCTGCGACAGTCAACGCGTATTTGTAAGTGCCTCGTTTATGTATGTCAAGTGTTAAAAACAAGATATATATGTGATGAACTTCGTTGTGTGTTCTGACATCAAACCGTCGATGCTGAATTGTTATGGGACGTTGACGATAAATTTGCCATATGGCCTGTCGTGACACCCAATCTGTGTGTTCTGACATCAAACAGTCGATGCTGAATTGTTATGGGACGTTGACGATAAATTTGCCATATGGCCTGTCGTGACACCCAATCTGCGGCTACTGCTCGTGAAACGCCTGCTTGCTGCATCGGCGAGTTTTTTAATTGCTGCTGTATCTCTCCAGTATCATATTTAAATATAATAAATCAACTCTATAAAGTAATTGTGGGCGTTTAATTACCCGCTCCCAACACTATTTTCTTTTTCATCGCCGATCTTATCAACCGATTCGCGAGTGTGAATTAACTTGACATCTGCGATATTTGTTGTTGTCAATCTGGAATTTTATACGCGACATCATGAGCATGGTACGCTTGATCAGTTGCATTTATGAAAAATTCGCAATGTTCTGGTTGATTCCTTTATCAATTCTAATATCAAGGCGGGTCACAAGACATCAATAATTATATCACGGAAAGTTTTCTGCTGGTTACTTAGCCCATGGCGTTCTAGGTGATCTCCCAAGTGTTTTATCACCAGCTGCTGTAACAGGAATACTCACAAACTTATATTTTTGTGTGTGCCGCATTTTACATATGTACCTGTAAGTGTCTGTGGATATTGCTTGGTTGCTTTCAGAAATTTTGTACCAGTGACTGACTTGCATGGAATACAATAGAAACTCATGATTATAAATAATATTATATCTGTACAAGATGAACGCGACTGACATTTCAGCGATACGTGAGAAAGCACCGGCCAAGCATCACGTGTTACCAAATTTCATTCGAGCTATTATAGTTAGTCCATCTTGGTCGGGTAAAACCAGTTGTTGCTCAACCAGATAATGAGGTGGCTCAAATGGAACAAATTTTATTTTGTAGCGTCATCTGCGGTTGACCAACTATGATATAATGTTCTTAATAAATTTAATTAATCTCGAGCGGCTGAAGACAATGTTATTAAATTTATCAGACATTGATGAAACACCTCCGTCGAAGATCTCGAAGATATCAACAATCCACTGGTTTACGACGATGTCATGCTTGACCAACAAGCGAATCCAATATACATGTTCACATATTATAGCACAAAAAAAAAACATCATGGTTACGTTCTACATTTATTATTTAATGACAGAAGAAGTGAGATTATACATAGAATTAATCCATGAAACAAGCTGCTGTTGTAAGATGAAAATTCTTATTGTTAGCTCTATTGGTCGTAGACCAGAAAAATGTATGGATGGTCTTTTGTCCATTGTCCATTAGCACAAATTTATTAGTGTTATTTCTCCTAAACCACATGAAGTTACCTCTTATTACTGTGGTGTCTTTCATATAATTAAATAGTTTTTAACTTCATTTTTCAGCGTACATATGGTCCGTGGTGGAAAATGGCCCCTTCAGCCAGAAAACCTTTTGAAGGAACTGCTGAAACAGTTCCAAGCGATGACTACATCGGTGTGTCAATCAAATAATTTAATTGCTTGTTATAAAACCTTACGACTTTTTGTTAAACTTTCCCAAAATTGTAGAATTTTCAGTGGTTTTAATTTATGGGTTTGCATAAGTAGTATTTTCCTTACATTTTGCAGAGAGTGCCTGTTACCTGGGCAACGTATATCATAGCTGTACATGTATTCAGATCAGAGCTGGATTCCGTACAAAATTTGATCCGGTTTATTTGTAACATAACATCGTCCAAACTTTTTTTTTGTGGGACAGGAGTTTTATTTGTATGAGTATATTTAGCTTCTTTTATGGAATGAATATTATCTTTGATAATTGCTACACACACACACACACACACACACACACAAGCACTCATGTTATATAATTCGAGAAAAATTTAATCATAATAAGATGGATGTATATTGTGTCAGTATTGTTGGAAAGTTAGTCATCACAACCAGGCAACATGACTAAGGGTTATATAAACTTTTAGTATTCTTTACTTTATAAAACTGTTTGTCCTTCCATCCTAAAATGTAACATTTACCACAGTTCAAAAATAGGATAGGACTGGACAAACAAACATTAGATTCTCAAACTTATGTTTATCAGGAAGAGATCGGGAGACCTTCCGTTTTTATGGATGTTAAGCCTTGTGTGAATAGCAGGTATGGATGCCTACAATGGGACCGAATGTTACAACGTTATATTTGTCTCGTTGAATGCTGAGAATTTAGCAATAGATTAATACCAGGTTTAAAAAATGACTATCCGATTTACTGCAAATTCCAGGCAATGTGGTACCATATAAGGTTGGACAGGTTTGGTTAGAAAACAGTAAAATAACTTGTGACACAACCATTTTTAATTAATTTTTATAATTTTTCTTTTGGTATGACCTGCTGCATTTATTGTAAGAATTCACTTATCTGAATGGGCAATATGCTTTTTATTTATTTCCTGGTTACCGAAGACCTAAAACTTAAGGAATCACTTTCCACTATCCCTCTTTAAACACAGTAAGACCTCTATTCCTGTCTATGAATTGAAGAACTTACAAAAGGAAATTTGTTTTTCTTTTAACAGAACCAAGATTTTTTATTATCTACTCCCCCTCACCCAAACAAGTATAAAAATGCAAAGTATCGGGTATAGTGACACGTTAGTATCATATAATACTGTTCTCAGTATTGCATTAACTTGCCTTTTTTCTGTACATTGCATATGAGCACACTAATCAGGACTAACATTTCAAGATAATGTCAAATGTCCATTTTCTTCCTATTCCGCTGATATAAATTCATTACATAGCAAAAAACGATTTTGTAATACTGATGTTTTGCTTGTTTATGGAGACGGAATTTTTCGAGTTATGTATTTGTCGCACAACTTTATAAAGAACAGTTGGTCAGTTTGAAATATAATGTATGGGATGTTACGTCATTATGGTCTGCATTCATTACCCAAGATGGTCTTAGAGTATGTTTTGTGTCGTCACATGAATAGTGACGTCATAATTTAATTCAGTCGCGCTATAATATGTCCACCTGTTACTCGAAGATGGTTAGCACAGCTGCGCAAAGAAATACTCGAAAAGTAAGATGTACAGTATAGGCTTGTTTGTATACCAGTCTAGATGATCAGATGTACTTTTGTGCCATGACATGAAAACTATTTACTGAAATTCTTTTTTAACCATATCTTAACATTTCCGGTCATATCTTATTAGCACAATTTCGCAACAATTATGACTTACAAATACAATTTGTTAGGTATGTTTTTGTACAGCATATGATTCATTGTGTTAAATTCAAGTAATGTTTCCATTTGTACAGAATTTGAGAGTATTTAGTCTGTACCATTTTCTGAAAGTTTCCTCTCAGGTGATGCATGAATGATGTACAATCACAAATTTTGTTCTCTTTTTCCTTCTTTTTGTTTTTGATTTTAGAAATAACTTTTGCCACAAAAGTGTACCCTGTAAAATTGGAAATTTACGAGACCGATTATCCTGGAGCAATCGTCCATATTATGGCCTGTGAAATAATGGGAACAGATGTAGACACTGGTATCGACATGTAAGTAAAGCAGTGTTCATTCTTGCATTGAAGAAAGGTTGGGTGAATCAGTCCATACCCCACTCCAAATGTCGTCTCTTTCGCGTGTCAATCCAAACGGGAGATTTTCATAAACGGCCATCAATTTTACTTGCATTCCTTTTAACAATTGCCGTTTTTATTTTGTTCAGTTTTAATTCTTTTAAGAAACATTAAAACTAAACTCTGTAAATGTTGTATGCAAAGGAAAATATTCTTATTACTTAAAATAAATGTGTATGCCAAAGAGTCTTACCATTTCATTGAAAATTGAGTTTTCCTGGAACCGGTAAGGATATTGAGATGACTGGACGTTTTGAACAGCGAAAATTCTGTTTGGATTGAAACACAATGACGATGACAGTGTTAGATACCCCTGGTGACAAGCAGGTTATACATTATAAATTGATAAATGAATTGACCATATTTTGTGCATTTGTTTACCATACTTGCTGTACATTTTGAAATCAGTAGAGTGGGTACAAGCTAACAGGAGTGTAGACGAATACAATCGTACAAGTCAGTTTCATGTAGGCGTTCACTACCTACTATTTGAATAATGGGTGTCAATGTTTAAAATTTAATTATACTTACATTTAAATAGCGATTAGTCCCTTTATTTCAGTTGACATTCATGCACTTTCATTGGAGTTTTAATAAATACAAGCCTTGAAAAATGCATAACGCAAAATTAGTGTTGAAGTAGGTGGAGCATTTTGGACGAGACCACCAGTCCAAAACTGACTGAATGTCGAGCACTGTGATGTCATATACAGTCCCGGATTACCCATTAGGCAGAGTAAGCAACTGCCTATGGGCCCCGCGACTTTTATGGGCCCCATAAGGGGCCCCCATGAGACCGTGACCGTGGGTCTGGGGCCCCAAAAGTTTGACTGCCTATGCCATGGGCCTCCACGGTGCTTAATCCGGCGCTGGTCATATATATTAATATATTTTTGGTTTCTTATGATTAAAACAGATGCTTATTTCACTGACTCAGTTTAGCACATGGCCACCAATAAAAAAAAAGTCCACAGCGATCAATAATTTTCGTGTTTTTGATGACAGAAAATCTGAATTGTTACGAGAGACGAAGCGTCGAGAGGCTATCCTGATTTTCCAACATTAATCACAACACGAGTTCTTAGATATGTGGATGTGGGGAGGGGCGGCAGGCACGTATACGTACGTGAATCACATCTATTGTGCAGTTTTCAAATTTTTGGAATCACCAGCTGAATAAATAGGAAAGATATTCGATGTCCAGCTTATAGCGTTAGAACTCTTCGGCGAACATTTTGAGAGGCTCCGGTGGGGACTTGGTACGAGATAAACAGCATTATCTGGATACTTATTAACAGCGGGATTGAACAAAATGATAGACCTTGATGATACATATTTGTTAATTATTTACATTTATGTGGTAAGTAAGGTAATGGCATAGTTATACACGCTTGTTCAGTTGTAACCAAGTAACCTCGAGGAAACGTAGTTCCTGCCTCCTTTGAGAGTATGGTAATACGGAATTGGATAATGACAGTATCGTTTTACCACTTTTAGGAATTTGACTAAGATCCTGGCTCATTTCGTGGGAATAAAATTCATGTTATATAATAAAGTTTCGTACTTTATGAGCAACGTGTATCTCTCTGTGTTTTTAACTAGCAGTTGGTGTTTCGCTTCCATTATTTTCTCACGTCGATAACATTGAGTCATATAGTATTAATAACGTGATATCGCAAAGTACATTTTCTCCACAGGCTGTCCTTCTTCATTTGCAAATCGCACACGCACTTCTAACCATTGGCCATTTTAAATGTATAATTGTCATGCAATGATATAAACTATGTACTTGTAAAATATTTAAACCTCTCGAAATTGTGCATTCTGTGACCCTGCGTTCTCTTAGAATCGTGTTGGTTGCGCCCCTGGGATGTCTAAAACGGGTGTACTCCACTTCGCCGACGTCTGCTACAAAGACGTGTACGTCATTGTTGAAGAGCATTCGAGACCTTTCAATTCTTGACTACGTCAATGTTGGCATATCATAATCAACCAGGATTATTCGCGTTTCAACAGGTGTGGATTTGTTGATGAACTCCATCTCATCGCCTTAGAAACAATACCTAAACGTGTTGATGTTTGTGTGTAAAGTGAACGGCCAGACCTTTTCACTTGCTAATGCATGATTCCAAGCTGGCTTTTAGTTGTATTAGTACATTAGGGTGGTCCGAACTGTTGATTTATATTTAGCCCTGAAAAAATTTATAGTGTACAGGAGGTTTGTTAATACCGTTTTCATGTTGATGTTCGTCGGCAAATGGAACGAAATTGCTTACAATGCTGGCATCACTTGTCACCCAATGCACCACCCTGTTGGCAAACTATGCAACATTATCACCACGGTCAGAATCTATGATTTCTATGTACTGATAAATCCATAGTTGGTTCGGTACCCGTCCGAAATAAACGTTGAATTTCATATCGGTCGACTAATGAGACTGGTATTGTACACGTAAAAACAATACAATAATAATATTCGCTCTGTTGATACGTGACATTAGTGACTTCAAATCAAGATGCCCCTGCTCATATGTCAGTATTAACATTCAACCCATTAATTCCGGTTAATACACAAAAACGTGATCAGGACTAGGATGTAAGTATTAGGATTATCAAAGCCATTTTCAGGCGAACGGAAAACACGTAGACCATTTGCTATGGTTGATTAGCTTTCTGATTAATATTCCTTGAATTTGGATCCATGAAGTCTCCATGACTCTGTGAAATGTGTCTGAAATGACAGCGGTGATGTACCTCTAGAACTCGTAAACAGACATGTTTCTGCAGGTATTGAATGGATTATCGCATGAATTTACAACCTTAATTTTCGCAACTTTGTTTTGCCAATCGTCTTTGGCTCCGAAAATAGCTGTGCGAAACCCAAATGTGTGACAGAGGAATTGCATATAACGATAATGACGTTCCACTAAGCTGTGTTAGACGTTGCATAGATGTAATGTTGAAATTTTCGCTGATGCCAATTGCATTGGTTCAGCAGTTCCTAACCGTTTCTAACGCTTCCAAGGGTACACTGGAAATTATCTGTATGGAGGGATCCAGCTATAGATGGACCATTGGATCTTGCTTAATCGTCATTGTTGTATTAGGCGAGTACGAAAAATGTCGTGGCAAATTAATAGTACAATCAGCGTAATCATTATCGTCGATGCATACAAATTTTATATTGATTTCTAAAAAGACTTCACACGGAAGAAAATAACGTGTCATGCACTTGTAATCCTATTGGTTGTTTCATTAGTGATCCCATCTGGGTATGAATAATACTGAAAATTTTCCAATCTTATCTTTAAGGTCATTTTGCTGTTAAACACGGTAACGAGTACTTCATCCAATTTTGCCATTTTTATACATTACCAGTTTCGTTTAATTGGTCTTGGCCATTCGCGTCCAGACTGTCCACAACCATATTCGGATATTCATTGTCACACTTGCAATTATCAAATCAGTTATGCGTTGTTGAACGGCTTCATCAGTGATGTTACTGACCGGCATGGGCGTTCTTGATGTTGATGGAAGTGTACTACGTTTTGGTTCTACCTGCGGTACCTGAGTCACTACATGTCTTGGGCTATCTCGAATTTAGTTAGTCTCTCGTAATCCTCGTTTATTTTGTTTTTATTATTAAAAAGGGCTTTGTGTAGCAGCGTTTTTAATAGTATGAAGGACACGAATTACATGCTGTTTAGCTACCGGTGCAGAACTTGAATATGTCTGGAGGTACATTTAACACTTCTGTAAAATAAACTCCTGAACATCACCAAAGCAAGTTCTGTAATATCTTCATGTAAGAAGGTTTCTCGCCTTAAAACACACTGGTAGTACGCATCCACGTATGATTGTCATTATTATAAATATCAGATCCATCTCTATTCTTTCTTTGTATTGTCAAAGTCTCCACGGATATTTACAATGTTCCCGTTACGATACACAAGGGTAAATTGGGGAAGGAGTATGAAAGATGGACAGGCATGGAATTAACCAGTTTCCACGGTTGGCAAACATCTAAACAGTGTCAATCTTGATTAGCTACACTACTCTGCTTTCGTAGCTGTGTATGATATCCGGACCCTCCATGTTCTATGCATACAATTCATTTATCCTCAGGACACCACTTCGGTGGCCTAATGTTTAGACTGTCTGCCTTGGATGCGGGAGGTCGTGTGTTCCATCCACAGCAGAATCATACCAAAGACGTACAAAAATGGTACTAATATCTGCCTCTCTTGCTGCTCAGCATTAAAAGGTTAGTGTTAGAACTTGTTGGTCTGGTGTCAGGATGATGTGACTGGGTGAGACATCATGCTGCATGTCTGCAACATGATGCCCCAATGTTAGACATCACTAGAAACTGTCACATTGCAGACAACATAGTGATATGACTGAACTGTTTTAAAGCTACGTTACGAATCCTGATCACACAATTTGTTCAAATATTCAGTCAGACCGAGAATTGTTCTGATTAATGATTGTGTAATGTTAGCCTCGTATGGTGGTGATTTAATTGAGATGACATAGACGAATGTTGGTTCATGTTCGCATCTAAAAATTTTAGTCTTTATCTGTCTGTAACAAAATCCTGTGTTGAATCACTTCATTGGCTGATTACATGTCGTACGCTAATTCTGGAAGTTCAACTACTTGCCATGTTGCGTCAACATCCATCGATGACGCAAAAAAATATTATTCGCTGGAAGACCACCATAGGTCCGTGATGGTGGTATTAAATCAAGATAATACATGCATAATAATGCTAGCACGATCTAATTCCTTCATGGTGGTTGTCGTAAAACGAGTTACATAAAATTCTGTTTTATTGATGTAGTATTAATGGAACTAAAAAAGCATTGTATTTACAGCAAAACGATGGATTGCGAGATAAATTTCATGTAAGACGCTGAGCATCTCAACAAGAAACGCACCAGTGCTCCATTACTGGTGTTATAAACAACATCGATGTTTTCATTGAGTTTATTCATTAAGAAAAGAAACGTACCCTGCTCCGTAATATCATTGGTTAGCAACTGCTGCTAAATTGATGCAGCATCAATTATAACTTCTGGTCAGATATTCACGGAAGTGGTGTTCGCAACAGTCTCCAATTGTTTCGCCTTTTGCGCAGTCATGTCTACAATTTGATCAGCGCTACATAATTTATTCCATTCCCTCAGTGCACTTTATCTTCGAAACGTTTGCATGCATGAATGTACTTGAGACGAAGTTCCAGTTGATCTTGCGCGGCAATGCAATGTCGGTTAGCAGCCACTTCCATAGCATTTCTAGCGGATTTCCTAATTGCATATGTTTATTACAGTTGTTAAATAACCCTATCCATATTGGCTCGATATTTGTCCTGGATGACTTCCGTAATCATATTATGAAACTTGTGTCAAACTCATGTGTGTCAACCTCGTGAAACTATTCTCGCGGGCTTCTCTTAGTATTCAAGCATTACATCGTCATACACAACAAGATTATCCTCATTCGGATCAAAGTAGTCAATGTCAAGAGCTTCATCGACTGTGAAAAAGAAACCCATCTTGGCAATGACATAAGCGCTGCCATAAAATCTCAGAGCATAGCATGGATGATCATCTGCCGGCCGGCTCAATTATGTAGCGATCACATGTTAACTATCTCAAAATCATATCTGACAACAGTTGGATTTTCCGTGATCCAACCAGATCATTGTTAAACGCAGGACAATGTTGGAAACATGTCACCGTATTTAGGTAGTTTGGGATTTGGCAGAGTAGAAAAAAGGCGACAAAAGCTGAGTTTTTTTATCTTTCAGCAATACAATGAATCCCACTGGTAAATGAGTGATGAATACAGTAATACAGTAAATTACACTGGTAAATAAATGATGAATGCAGTAAATCCCATTGGTAAATAAGTTCTGAAAACAGCAATACAGTGAATCATACTGGCAAATGAGTGATGAATACAGCTATCCAGTGAATTACACTGGCAAATGAGTGATGAATACAGCAATCCAGTGAATCACACTGGCAAATGAGTGATGAATACAGCTATCCAGTGAATCACACTGGCAAATGAGTGATGAATACAGCTTTCCAGTGAATTACACTGGCAAATGAGTGATGAATACAGCTTTCCATTGAATCACATTGGGAAATGAGTGATGAATACAGCATACAATGAGTCACACTGGCAAATGAGTGATGAATACAGCTTTCCATTGAATCACATTGGGAAATGAGTGATGTATACAGCATACAGTGAATCACACTGGCAAATGAGTGATGAATACAGCTATCCAGTGAATCACACTGGCAAATGAGTCATGATAACAGCAATACAATGGTTGTTAAATCTGATCAATACATCAGTAAAGTAAACTCCATTATTCCCATGTCTGTTTCTTACATATACATGATTCATTCAAATTATAAACCAGTGATTCTTATTCTTTCAAGGACCATTCATACAAATACATGATGAATCCATGTGACAGGTCAATAAACCCTGTTGTGTTCATGATCTTTCCATTCAAATACAAATCCATGTGACAGGTTAATAAACCCTGTTGTGTTCATGATCTTTCCATTCAAATACATGGTGAATCCATGTGACAGGTTAAAAAACCCTGCTGTGTTCATGATCTTTCCATTCAAATACAAATCCATGTGACAGGTTAATAAACCCTGTTGTGTTCATGGTCCTTTAATTCATACAAATGCATCAGGCAGTTGCAGATGAAATCTGTTCCCATGCCTTTTCTATCGAACATGGAAGCAACTGGAGAAGTTGGCATGAAATGGGCTTTACAATAAAACTGTTATACTGTCTGTATGATTCATGAGGTATAGTTCATCTGGGCTTGTTCTTGTTTCTAGATTCCAACAGTGGATTATAATCTGACATTACTTATAATTACTGGTCTAGAGATGGTCTGTAATCCTGGTTGCTTTGCTTGGCATTGCTGAACAACATGACATACTCCAGGTTCGTGTACTCAGATTCCTCTCTTCTAATTCATAGATTGAGAGTACCATACTTGCAATACTACTCAGAAAACACTCCAAAAATATTGTAAATCTGCTAATTGTCATTGAGAATAAGATTGCAGAATGTCTAGAATGGTTGTTACAATTCTGTAAACAGTACCTTGCATGAAAGTTGTCATGCTGGTTTGCAGACTAATGGATATACCAGGTGTTAAGCAGTGGATGACATCATTGAAATCTCTTTTAGGATAATTCATGATAATGCACAATTATTTTGCTTGTAGGAGTGAAACAATTCACTGATGCTTTGATAATTTTTCCATTTTGAAAAAGGTGGAGAACTGATACAAAACAACATTTTATCATAACTATTAGGTTATTTTTAATGGAATCTTCAACGACCATGAATAATTGTTTTGATTCTGTACTTACCTGTATTGATATTCATTATATCATAGCTTGTGTATCACAATACATATTGATGTACTGTAGCACATGTATATCGTTACACCTTATTTGCAAGGGAGATAATCTCATTGATATTTATCAAAGTTCACTATTTAAATAACACACAATGCACAGGTTCAATAGACACTTTAATGTACATTTAAAATAATCTTTGGCATAATGAGGGCAAATCCTGTCACAGCACACTGCCCCAGCCCTGTACTCAATTTGTTCCATAGAAATACCTCAGGAAGAGAGACTTGGGAGAATTTGCTAATGCTGTTAAATTGCTGTAGCCTATATATGATAATTAAATAGCCCGTCATGTTTTGCGCCCCCCCCCCCCTCTGCGAAAAAGCATTAAAACGATGGCCCTGCCATCAAGGGGCCAGAAAAGATGCACTGTGTATTACTCAAACTATATTTAATCAATTAAGTTAGTTACATCTTTTAAAGTTGAAAATGTTGGGCAGAATAGTTTTAATTTAAATCTGCAAAAAAGGAAAAGGAACAAAACATGTTAATCACAAAGCACTGATAATGCAAATAGAACTTTTGTTCCTGTTTTGTATGAGATGGATCTAAAACTAAATATATACACTGAAATATGAAATGGCTTAGGCTTTGAAAAGCACTAGATTCAAAGGGACTGCTTGAAGAACAAAATGAGAATAGACTCTAATAGCATGAATAATATACCTACAAACAGTGAGACATTTGTATTTCATCTGATGTAAACTTTATATTCCATGCATGTTATCATATACTACTATCATTATTTTGTTTATGGTGTCAAAATGTCAGATATCATGTTTGTTCATCACTTTCATTCTTTATTTCTGTTTCTTGGAATATACTTAAATAAGTTTTGTTTTCAAAAGTATTGCAGGGAGAGAATTATGGTTTTCACATCTTGTCTTATTAAAAGTTTGCATAAACAAAAAGCATATACATAAAACATACAAGACAGAACTGAATTTATGAATATTGTAACTATGTCCCTATGACCAGTCTAAACATATTTAGGTTTTATTGGCAAGTTATTTGTCTTATTTTATTTAACTGAAATAAATATTGTACTATGGCAACCCCTAGAGATGACATCAGATCACTTGCAGTTTTTTTTATATCTATCTGCCAACCACTTCAGTGGCCTCAATGGTTGCCTTGGATATGGGAGATCATGGGTCCAAGCCCTGACCGAGTCATACCAAAGAATTACAAAATTGGTATTAGCAGCTGCCACTCCGCATTACAAGGTTAAGTGTGACTGAATGGCCTGACATAAGGATATGACTGGGTGAGACATCATCTTACAGGTCTGTGGGGCATGATGCCTGAAATGACTATAAACTGCCACACTGCATACATCGTAAGGTATGGCTGAATTTGTTTTAAAGCTATGTTAAATGTTCAACACACCACACACACTTTTATGTCTGCACTAGCTTGTAAGGGGTGAAATATTGCCAGTATAAAGAATCTGATCTGGATTATTGAGTATGTATTTTGGACCATGGAGATTTAGTTGCAGTTTGAAAATAATTATCAGATCCATATATCAAAATCCTCTGCAGTTCTTTCCATTTGCATCATTCTGCATTTATGCTGTCCATTTCCTTCACAATGGATTTATCATTTTTGGGGGTATTTCTTCTATCTTTCATTTGCATTCATTCTACATTTAGTTTGCAATTTCATTAAGAATGCTGTTTGCATTGCTTTTGTTTCACTGATATAAGTATCAATTCCAAGATCTGTATGAACACTGTGGTTGGAAAATGGCATGAGGAAGGTTAAACAAGGTCTTCCATGATCATCAAAAAAATAACTATTCATGCCAGGTGTTACTGAACTAATGTATGTACTATTTATTAGAGTTAATTGTGTTAAATTTAAATGGAAAATTATGTAATATATTGCAGGTATGAATGGGTAACGTTATGGCAGGGAAGACCAGAAAAATTGGCTAGACAGTCCAGGATTTTCAGCCCTCCACTCAAACAATGTCCTTTTCCTACAGAGTAAGTCATGTACATAAAGTCCTTTTCCTACAGAGTAAGTCATGTACATAAAGTCCTTTTTCTACAGAGTAAGTCATGTACATAAAGTCCTTTTCCTACAGAGTAAGTCATGTACATAAAGTCATGTTCATACAGAGTAAGTCATGTACATAAAGTCATGTACATAAAGTCATGTACATGCAGAGTAAATCATATATAGATGGAGTAAATTGTAAAGAGGTTTAATGTCTGGTTTCATTTTTGTTATGCAATTTGTAAAAAAATGGATTTGAAATTTCTGGATTTTAAATGGATTTTAAAAAGTTGGTATTTTTGTGGCAGTTTTTGATTTGCTGAATCAGGGAGGGGGAGACTGCAGGTGTAATATCTAGTAACATGTGGATTTGCAGGGAGGGGGAGACTGCAGGTGTAATATCTAGTAACATGTGGGATTTGCAGCAATGAGGAATTTTAGTTGTAATAGCAACAACCTTCATAATTGTATGCAGTGTGTTTCTTTTCAGTTTGTTGAGGCTGGAGTTATGTCATGACCTAGCTCCATATTACACACAATTAGACTGTGTCAAATTGCATGGGACAGTCAAGCAGAGGGCCTGTGATTCATCTATCAAGGTATGTTTTTTAATCACATGGTCTACTACACACAATTAGTATGTCAGATTGCATCGGACAGTCAAGCACATGGCTTGTGATTAATCTATCAAGATATCTTTTGTAGTCACATGGTCTACTACACACAATTAGTATGTCAGATTGCATGGGACAGTCATGCACATGGCTTGTGATTCATCTATCAAGGTATGTTTTGTAGTCACATGGTCTACTACACACAATTAGTCTGTCAGATTGCATGGGACAGTCAAGCACAGGGCCAGTAATTCATCTGTCAAGGAATGTTTTGTAGTCACATGGTCTACTACATACAATTAGTCTGTGTCAGATTGCATGGGACAGCCAAGCACAGGGCCAATGATTCATCTATCAAGGTATGCTTGTAGTCACATGGTCTACTACACACTGTCAAATTGCATGGGACATTCAAGCACAGGGCCAGTGATTCATCTGTCACGGTATGCTTGTAGTCGCATGGTCTAGCACAAAATGCTAAATGACTATTGAATTGTTTTTTGAGACATTCTGTTTTATGTTGGGGGATTTTTATGCATTTTTAACAGAACATAATATTTTTTTAGAGTCCAATATTCAAGTATATTGACTGGTATACTAGGTAATAATACTGTACAGTGTTAAAATCTTTTAGAAGATAACATACACTTAATTTGATCTAAACAACCATATATACAATAACATACACTTAATTCTAAACAACCATATATACAATAACATACACTTAATTCTAAACTACCATATATACAATAACATAAACTTAATTTGATCTAAACTACCATATATACAATAACATACGCTTAATTGGATCTAAACTACCATATATACAATAACATCACTTAATTTGATCTTTTATATAAATGTCTACATGGAACTGCACCAGAGTATCTTCAGGACTTGTTCAGGCCTTTTTCAACACAATACCAGTTGAGATCAATCTCACATGGAAACCTTCTAGTACCAAAACCAAGAACAGAGCAATTCAAAAAGAGTTTTCAATACTCTGGTACAGTTCTGTGGAATAAGCTTCCACTACATGTAAAATCGGCTGAAAATATTAAAGTATTTAAGAAGAGATATCAGGAGCATGCATGTGTTTCTAACAGATAATGGAATTTAGTATTTTAATACGAAACATGCTAATATAAGCACTAATTATTGCTTCTTCACACAATGTGCATTTGTTATACTTTCATTAAGAGGGCCTCAAGGGAGAATAGTCCTTGACTAATGAGTCACCCTCTATAAATAAAGCATTATTATTAATATTATTATCTAAACTACCATATATACAATAACATATGCTTAATTGTATCTAAACTACCATATATACGATAACATATGCTTAATTGGATCTAAACTACCATATATACTCATTTATAAGCTGAGTCCAGCTACAACCAACAAAAGCTTGTATGTTGTTAATTAGAGCACCAGCAGATCAGGGTCTATGTAGTTTTTTTAACTGATTACTTCTAACAAACTGCAGAGAATCATATCTTCCAGGACATTATGCGACGGCAGAACTGGGTCTGTGCAGTTTGCAGTTTCAGTTTACAGTTGGACTAAAGTTAATAGCAAGGACAGATGGTAACTAAAGGTATCATATGATTATCATCATCATCAGTCTCTTGACCTAGTGTAGTCATTGAGGCACTGTGCTGCTGAATTCTGACCAGTTCCCTCCACTTGTCTTGATCATGTACCGATGCCTGTGTCTCCGCAAAACTTTTCCTGGTCTATTCTTTGATGATGTCAGTCCACATTTTTTTCTACCTCTACTTCAGCCACCCTGGACACTGCCATGCAGTACTGTTGTGGATAGACTGTTGGCTCTACTGACATGGCCACTTCAGTTTCAGCTTATTATAGTAAGCTTTTATTCCAATAACTCGTTAACTTGGGCATAATCTTCAAAATGCAACCTAAAGTGTATCATGTTAGATTAATAAACAAAAATTATTTATTTTTAGCAGAGAACATAACAACTAATACCACTAACATAACTAAAAACCACATCTCAACAAAACAAGATACCTAATTTTGATTTACATTCTATATAAACAGCAGCAGAGAGGGTGAATCCTTCAACGTTTTTAGACAAAATTTGATTGAAATCCTAAAACGAGCCGTCTTATAATCTTATTTTAACCAAAAAAAGGCGAACCCTACAACGTTTTCAGACAAAAAATTGATTGAAATCTCCCTACGAAATCATTTTAACTAAAAAAATGAAAACGATTTTTTAATTAATTTTGGTCGCACCTGTTGTCATCCACCCTCTCTGCTGCTAAAGTTTTCAGTTCTGGGTTAACAAAAAATAATAAAATGATTTTAACCGAATATTTGATCGAGTCTTTAGGACGAAAATCATTTATGATTTTACAAACAGACTAATCGCTAACACCTCTTCTTGTAAATCAATCAGATTATTTGACTGGTCGGTGAGTTTGAAATTAATTCTGGTTAACGAATTATTATGGCATCGCATGTAGACAGGATTAATTGGGTTTTCAATAATTAGGAATCCTGGAGGAGCTGTTGGTGCAAATGAATAAAGAATATATCCTTGCTGAGCTTGATTTGATCGTTCGAGATTAATTTGATAGCTTCCTTCGATAACATCACACACTAAATTGAGCGCAATCACCGATGAAATATTCACGTTGAACGGAGCGATATGCCTGCCGCCACCGTCTGGGTCATTATTGTGTTTGAGGATTTTTATTTCCGGTGATGCTGTTTTTTTCCATGCATCATGAATTATTTTAAAACCAACATCGATGGCATCATTGAGAAGTTTTTTTAGTCCCGAGATATTATATCCTGGTAGTTTAAACTCACGAATATCTTCTTCGCGGATTTTATAGTCTGTTGCAAATCTTGTTCTCGTTTTAGGATTATCGTCACCTAATATCTCTAGAATAATTTGTGAATTAAATGTTTCCATGTCATTGATGATTTTATTGCATATTTCTACAACACTGATAAATTCATCTCGGGTGAGAGAGCCGGATTTAAGGGGTATTAACAACAGTGAAAAATCATTATTCATTGCTGTAAAATTTTCAACGACTTTAGGTTCGTTAACAAAAAGATCTCTATGATATCCTCCTCTCTTCCAGTTGAGTAATATGCGAAATCAAAAAAATCTGCATTGGATTGATATTCTTTATAACACTTAACTGGATTATCGGGGTTTATTCTGTCGGTGATATAATCAGATTTTTTAGGTTCTGGTACATCAACGGTTTTACTCTGGGGCGATAATTCAGGCCATCCTAGTACGGTTCTTATTGAGCTTTGATAGATATCTACGACGTATCCTTCTGTGTTTATCTCAATTGCGGATGATAGTGTTGGTTCATGAACTGTTATAGCGATTTTCGATTCTGTTCCAGTAATCGATTTTATTCTACGCGCGAATTCATTATTGATTTGTTCTATTTGGTATGACCCTGTTGGTATCGAAACAACATTCCAGTCTGGGGTTCCGTCGGGTTTATTCTTATTCGCAAACACCAGTGAATTATTCGGTTGTTGACCACCAAATGATTTTGATCTGATATTAGGCCAACTGTGATACACTCGTAGTTTTGCTAGCGCTATCTCCTTCACTGGGACCGGAGAGGGGAAATTCACACTGAATTCTGGATTCGTTGATGTTATTGATATCATGCTTGTTTGTACTGGGTTCGTGTTCTCCACTATTCGTTGGAGTAATTCCTGCGGTGTTGTCATTGTTATTATACTCATGATTTATTTCTAATTTTGGTATCGATGAATCATAAATACTGACCATCACTGAGAACTCACAATCTGGTAATGTTGATATTATTGAGATCATTTTGTTTTTTGGGTTCGTGTTTTCTGATTCCATCGGTGTTGTCATTGTTATTATACTCATGTTGTCGCTCTAATTTCGATATCGCGGAATCAAAAATACTGACCATCGCTGAGAATTCACTATCTGATATAATCGTATTATCGAGTGACGATGATATCATCAGGGATAACTGCGAATATGCGGTTGATGCAATATGAAATTGAAGTAAGTAATTCTGCAGTTTACTCTGGCTGCATGATGATATCTTTTTTGCTATCCCGGTTGATATACCCCCGATTGTAGCCACCGCAGAAATGCAAATTGGAACTACGACCGGGGCAATCATTGTAACAGATGCTAGTATTATTCCGGCGCCAGTGAGAACGCTTGACACCGAGTATATAATAACATCAATTGCGGTGATTCTTCGTCGGTATTTTTTTATTTTTATTTGATACTCCTCAGTGAGGGTTTTGAGTCTATTCTGAAATTCTCTGACCTGATCATAGCGACATTGCGTTGATGAAATCATTTTTATTTTAAAAACACTAGCGTTTTCAATTGTGAAATCCTTTCAATTTAGTTATTTACTTAAATCCGCTACGAATTCTACATACCACGTTATTGAAACCCTAACCAAATGTTTATCAGTAGATGTTATCGTGAACTTTTCAGTTTTATCCTTGTCGATGATCGTTGAAATCGTATTGTTGACCCCGGATGAACTCGACGATGATATATTAAATTGAGTTAATATTGTTACTAGTGTTAATCGATAAATACCCTTAACGGTTGCAGTGATATCTAATTTGTTGTTTGCAGGTGTCCATTCAAATGATCCGTGTTGGATTGTATATACTACGTTGTTGGTTTTCTCATGAGGAATTTTTGTTTTTTCAATGATTGTTATCATCCTCGAAAAATCACCTTTGACGGCTTCGATGAAAGTTTTCGTCTCATCGATGGATTTTTTAATATCAGGGAGTTTTATTTCAATTTTATCCAACTGGGTTCCATTAAATTTATCAATGATATTTCTACGAAATGATATAAACTGTTTTCCGTTATCTTCAATTCTAGATTCAAGTGTTTTTAGTACAACCACAGAATTGTTTAACTCATCGTTGAGAGTTTTTAATCGATCTGTAATCGTCGAAACGAGTACACCCGGTTTGAGTTTACCCTGATCGGAAAATAACGCGATAGTATCCTCGATTGCGTTTTGTTGTTTAACCAAAATATCATCCAGAGAAATATTACTGGTTTTCAATTTACCCTGATCGGAAAATAACGCAACGGTGTTCTCGATTGCGTTTCGTTGTTTAACTAAAATATCATCCAATGACACATCACTAGATTTCAATTTACCCTGTTTGTCTTGAAATACAACTATTTCATTAGGATCAACATTTGTTAAGTTCAACGTCTCAGCTATTTCATCTTTGATTAGTTTTTTTACATCCTTGACAGAATCAAGTGGTGCAGTGTCATCGGGTTTGGGTTTCAAAGATCTCCCCCAAATATCAATCATGTTATTGTAAAACTCTTTCTCTCTCTAAAAAGCGATTACTAGTGTATTCATTCACGACAACATGTGGTGGTTTTCCGCTTGGGTTACTCAAGGAGTTAGAAATAGCGTCAAGGACATTTAATACTTCGCTGCCGCATATTGGTGGGTCAATCATCGTTTGTGTTGGTAGCGTAGAATACCAAGTCTTCATTGGAAGGGTTTTTATATACCGCATAAACTCTTTTGGTGGGGCTAATCCATATGAATCGAAATAAACAATCCCACGTGGATCAATAGCGTATGCAACCCAGTGAGTTCCAGGTCCGGTGCTGTTATCGAGATTAATAATACCTGTTTCAGTTTTGTTTGGTTGATGTGGTAATTGATCTTTCATAAAAACACCTCTGAAATTTTTAATCACTAGTTTTTTAGCCGCATCCATTAAATCAAAATTGGACATAGGAATCTTCGATTCCTGAATTAATAAATCGTTCCTGGTAGTCTTAGACCCTTTCCGCTGTACCACGAATACGGGGTTCCTGGTAGTCTTAGACCCTTTCCGCTGTACCACGAATACGGGGTTCCTGGTAGTCTTAGACCCTTTCCCTTTTTTTTATATCCTTTCCCAGTTGCTTTCTTTAGTGCCATTCCTGCTGCAGTACCAACGGCTCCTAACGCAGCCGCTTTAGCCACCGCTGGGGCTGCTGCTGCAATCAATGCTGGAATCGCAGCTAACAACGGAAATATACCGCCTGTTTTAATCATATTTTTGATAGCAGCCGCAGAGAGAGTAATCTGAACACCTTTTTTGGCTGCAAGTGCATCATTGAAATGTTTCACCTGACGAGTTGTCAGCGATAGTTTATTTGCACCACCAGTCATTTGGTTGGGTTTCAACGTGATTGTGGTTCCACATTTTTTAGCTGATTCCGATTGCAATTTTTTTAATTGACCGGGAGTTAACGCAACACTAATAACACTATATGACATTATACATAATTGATTGATTCTAAATCGTTTACAATTTCAATTACATGTTTTCCACTGGGGCATCTACCACTCTCATTCTTCCACCAACACCTTCAAGTAGCATTGATTTGTCGCTGAGAATGACAGCAACCGCTCTATAATTAGCAATAGCATCAGGCTTATTTACATTAGCTCTAAAGTGTATATCAACGACGGATTGTCTTGTTAAATCAAGATGTTCCAGCGAAAAGTAATAGATTGGATACAGATTTTTAAAATCAAATTGTGATATTTGCAAACCAGTATCAACATTTTGATCACGTGCCATAAACGACAACAGACGATGATAAACTCGTGCAATATGATTTTCTGTGTAATCGAGTTGCACATCTTCGGATGGTTCCTGCTGGCCGTTTATTCTCAGTGAGACGTCTTTCACACCTAACTGATCAAATATCATATGACTGAAACGTTGATCGCCAACTCGTGTGTTATCCTGTAGCGCTACAAATATATGACGTGGAGCTGAAACACCTTGTTTTGATGCTAGATTCCACGTGAATAACCCGTTGAGATTTGATTGCTTCACATCTGTACTCACGGTTACCCAACTCAACAACGACTTTCCTCCTTGGTCCATAAATGATTGTAATCGTTCTTCTGCGGTGATTGCTGGAGTCAACATTGGCATCCACAATGATATTTTTGTTAAAATAACTTTACCGGCATCAGCATTGGGATTTGCAACATCTGCTGGAATCCTCCAAATTGCGTCATTATCATCACCCTTTCGTACAAGCGCTACTGTATGCTTCGCCCCGTAGATAACTTTTCGGACGTTTCTACAGAATCCAAATATGTGATGCAGTGGAATAGCGCATGAAAATGATTTACTAGCCCCTTGCAACATTGAAATACGTGTTGCAGCCCCTAGATTGAAATTAACGTCGTTGTTTATAATCATATCCTCGATACCAGCAGGAGCAGGGTTAGCAGCACGATCATTTGGTCGTCTTACAACAAATTGATTTCCTCCAGCGGTATTTTTAACATCTTTTGCAAACATCATAGAAGGTCCTGCTGATCTTGTATAATCATCAGAATATCTCGCTAACCCGATTATTGTTGTAGCCACATCAACATCGCGATCTATCGACTCGATTTCTTTTCCATCAATGAGGTATCTTGCACTCTCAAATAACGCCATGATACCATTATTGACAAAACCGACTTGAGTACCAGCTGGATACGGTGCTCCAGCAGCTGTTACAAGTTTTCCTTCTACTTCGATAAACGCTTCACAAGGCAAAAAATATTTACTGGTATCATGGACTTGAAGTTCAATTCGCGATCGACTATTTGCGTCTATTGCATGATAAGCGTAATATTGATAATCGCGTACAGAATCATCCTTGCCAACTGGGGCGTCTATATCAAACGCCGGATCATGTGATTTTTTGAACATTTTATTCTATTTATCAGAGTCTAAATCGTGAAATCATAAACGATTTTCATCGACGTAGTTTTTTAAAGCCGCTTCCTGCTATCATATTTGCAATATTGCTTTGGTCGGGAGTTAAAGCCATCGACGCTAATTTTTCGTCTACTGCGTTATTTATTATTTTACTAACACTTGCAGGCATTTCCGCTGTAGACGGTAACGGTTTCTTTTTTCGTAAATCACTTCGTGATTTCACTAATGATGTTAATTTATTCTTCGCGGCTGAAAACGCTTTTCCAGCAAGATCTCCAACAGCACCAATACCCTTATCACGAATAACTTCAATTGCTTTCATTCCTAGTTGTTTAGCCAACGGCATCACTTTTGGAGCCATTCTCGCAAATAACCCTGCAATGGTATTGCCTAAACCATCTCCGTAGTATGCTCTATAAACTGGAAACCGTGAATTAACTACGTAGACGGGGGTTGGTTTATCATGATTGTAGTGTATGATCATTATTTGAAATCAGAAACCATTTTTCAATTGGAAACGCTAGCGTTTTTATTCAGTCTCGGTGATTAATCACTGTGATAATCCTCTACTAACTCGCCAATGAAATCTCGATATGTGCTGATATCTATGATACCGCCTTGAAATAATCGTCTACAGATATCAGCTGCTTCATTAATTATTTCCGGTGAGTTGTTTCCAGCTCGGAAACCTCCTACAAGAACTTCTAATCGTGATATATCACTGAGAACACTACCAGGACATGAAATCCAAGGATTTTCCCTCGAAGAGATTCCAACGCTAGCGTTTTGCAATCCACTTCCGCTAGAACCAGCTGCTTCATCCAGTTTTTCTAAATTGGTTTCTTGGAAATAATCAGAAACATCACCATCTCGGTCAGGTGGTGGTAGTTGTTTTTTAGGTGAAAAAGATATTTTCTTTGCAGGTTGCTGTCGCCTTCCTCGCAATTTTTGCGGTTTTTGTTGTTGTTTAAACTCTTCGTATTGATTATACACTATATCCACCGCATTTCTATATTCAATATATGATGCGTTATCCTTCTTCCTAATTCTACCTGTTTTTTTCAGTTTTGATTTTGTAGAATATATCAGCCCAATGATCTAAATTTCTAACAAACTTATGATGTTCTGGTTTCAACATATTTTTCCTGTTTTCATAAGTCGTAACAACAAGCGCAGGAATTTCTGTTGAATCAGTCTTATTAATCGCTGCTAAACCCGCCTCGTTAAATATCACGCGTAAATCATCTACTATTTCTTTTGATTCCATTTGTTTTGTTTGTTCAGTTATTTTTTCAAGTTCACCAATAACAGATTTTCCCGTCTCGGGAACATCTCCCAGTATAGCACGCTCTATCCCTTTCGTTGCTGTGGTTACTGGTTTAAACAATTTTTCGGATCCCATAGCAAAATCAGTTTGTAAACTCTGTCGTTGTTGTAGTTTATTCCGTACAGAGTCACGAATTGGTACAAATCTCCTGATTGCATCCAGTCGTTCACGAGCCAATCGGGTTGTTAATGCTTCATTGACCATTATTTAAAATCAGAAACAATTTTTCAATTGTAAAACAATTTTTCAATCCCGACCTAACACCATCGATTTTTGACATCCCTTGAGGGTCGGCTAAAAAAAAATGATTAATGGTCGGGCAATCAAATAATGATAAATAGTCGGTCAATCAAATAATGATAAATGGTCGGTCAATCAAAATTGTTCATTTTCTTGAATTAACGCCCGTAGGTTTCTAACTTTAGAATTAACCTCCTTTTTCAATTCGTATTCGTACCCCAATTCTTTTCGTATTCGTTCTACGATGGTATACAACGGAGCGAACACACTTACGTCACTGGAAAATGCGAGAGAGTCCTTAATAGAATTCTGAATTCTTTTGATGAGCGCATACTTCTTTGGTAGCATATATTTATTGTTGTTAACTCCGTATTCTATATCCTGAAAATCAGACATGATTTGATCAGGATTTAACCCATCTGATAGTTCAATATCCCAACTTTTCAATTTTGAAATCTCGGATAAAATGCTATTCATGTTTTCAGAATTCATTATTCTATAATAAGGATATATTTCTAAATGAAAAATATGACGCATTAGACATAACTAAATCGAATTTTCTGTCCTGTCTTTTTTGAAATCGCCGTTTTGGTTATCCCCTCTGCAACTCTTCGTACTGAGGGTGGACAAATATCGAAGTGCCTACCGGCGCTGGTTATTGATTGAAATATTTTTTCTTCGTTAGTTATCGTATTCAAAGATTTCACAGGTCTCGCTTTTTTCGAGTATTTCCCAGTCCCCCCTCGTTCGGAATTTTCACTTTGTGTGATAGCCTGCAGATTTGATAAAGAATTGTTTTTCGGATTAAAATCGATATGATCAATAACAAAATCATCCTGGATCAATCCATAAAAACACTCAAATGCGAAACGATGATTGAGATAAGTTTTCTTTTCTTTTCCCCCACCAACAGTAAACACCAAATACCCCATACCATTGTCAGCACCAACTGATTTCTTCAGTCTGCGGTTTCTTACAACACCATCACTGGATGCTTCATAATTTGTGATCACAGGGTGTTGTCTGAATTCTTGGTTCATTCGTATACATAATACTATTGTTTGTCTAATTCATCGTTTGGTTTAATGATAAATCTTTCGATGTAGTCTTGAGGAGTTCTTATGATTTTATCTTTGACTCTGTCAAGGATACTGACTTTGTCAGCGTCAAGAATACTGACTTTGTCAGCGTCAAGAATACTGACTTTGTCAGCGTCAGGGTCATAATTTCTGATTGATTGTCCATTTTTTATTCTTTTATCATAATAACGCTTCAACTCCCTGTATCGCTTACCACCGCAATTCAAACACAACTGAGATTTTCCCCTGACCCCAACCCCACATCGTATGCAGGGTAACGGGCCAAGGCTTCCACGTCGAAAGCTTTGCATATGATACCCACAAAACTCATTTCTGCATGATTTGTTACACGGGGTTACTGATCCAATCATAAGCCACTTGCAGTGATTCATTATATAAAAATCTTTCATTTAAATGCTTGTTTTAATTATAGCATGAAGGAATTAGGGAGAACGCCTTCGAAAAATGCTGAATTCAATGCTGATAAGGAGTTTAAGAGATTATTAAAAATCAATCCTAGATTTAATCTCGATAGACCCAAAAAACGTCCAATAGACGGAAACATGAAAGAGTTTAAGAGATTATTGAAAATCAATCCTAAATTTAATCTCGATAAACCAAAAAGACGTAACAAACGTCCAAGAGACGGAAACATGAAAGAGTTTAAGAGATTATTGAAAATGAATCCTAAATTTAATCTCGATAAACCAAAAAGACCCAAAAAACGTCCAATAGACGGAAACATGAAAGAGTTTAAGAGATTATTGAAAATCAATCCTAAATTTAATCTCGATAAACCAAAAAGACGTAACAAGAGATTATTGAAAATCAATCCTAGATTTAATCTCGATAAACCCAAAAAACGTCCAATAGACAGAAACATGAAAGAGTTTAAGAGATTATTGAAAATCAATCCTAGATTTAATCTCAATAAACCAAAAAAAACGTCCAAGAAATTACCCTGGAAAGATGCTCAATTCAATCTCGATATGGTTTCTAATACACCAAAGAATACAATTCTTGATAAAGCCATGATTAGTAAAATCAGAGATTGTTTTAATGAATTTAAGCGTGATGGAGCATCTTATTGTTGGTCAACATTTCGAATTGATGGTGTTGTTGACGCTACCATGAATGATGAAAAAGCAGCAGTGATAATTTCACGTGTTGGGGAAAAACGGCATTTTTTCCGAATCAAATTCATTATCGAAGTCGATGGCAAATGGATTATTAAGGATAAATTTGAACCAATCCTCAAGAATAAAAAAGCTGTCATTGTGAGTAGAGATTCCAAACCAGGGATTCTAACTGGCATTGATAAACCATACTACGAAAGATCTTATCCCGTAACAGCAATGGTTTATGGGATATATCCGTTAAATGATAAACCCGATATCGCAAAACTAGCTCCTATGAAATATTCGTCAGGGCTTAATTGTGTAGCAGAACGAATAATAGAACACTTCACAAATGCATCCCGAGGAAATAAACTAACTGATCTGCGACGTAGGAAAATAACCGAGTGGGAACTGACAGTGAAACAGCATGGTGCAAAGATTTCTGATATAGCTAAATTAGAAACATCATTACGATTCCCAATAACCGTTATGACGATAACCGGAGAGGTTTTATACGAACCGAAATATAACAAAAATGGAGCACCAATACAGATTATTGATCATAACAAACATGCGTGGACACCTGCGGTAACAATATTTCCACGAGAACGAACCGTGAAATATATCCCTAAGGAGTTCGTCGGGGATGTTTTCTATGAAGAGAAATTATTCGATGCTATTCATGCGTTGTGTAAGGATGATCCTGTGTCAGTGTGGTTACTTAGAAGTGATGAAGAATTCGATCAATTTGTAAAACCAAATGGTGAATTATATCGCATTGAAGAATTAGATAACAGAATGAGAAAAATCGCTAGTGATTTTTCACCGGAGAATTCCCATGAAAAACTACTCACGGATAGTTTTACTATTCCATCAGTGGTAGCTCACTTCGCAAGAGAAAAAAACTCATGGCGTCCAACACGAAATGATTTTCTCGAGGATGTTAAATTGAGTTGCGTCGAATTTGGTCATGGAGGACTGTGGAATACGAAATACTCACGTGATGGTATGATTTCAATTGATATATCCGCGTGTTATCCCGGAAGTTTTCTCGGGTATGGGGAATGCGCTGAGTACTTCAAACGATTTGGACACCCCACGCATGAAATGACTCGTGTTGCGATTAATGGACCATTGCCTGATTTTGATTTAACCGGATTCGCTCGTGTGATATCATTTGAATTGGCTACAGGGTTACATCCGTGTAGTTATGTTTGGCTCGGTAGACACCTATCTGAAAAGGCCTGGATGCCAATAGTGCTATTGAGATATATGATTGATTGTGGTATGCTAATATCGTTGATTGTTTCCAAGGCTATTATATGCTATCGAGCTCAGAAAGAAGTTTGGCTACCACAACCCAATCTAGATAGAATAATCAACGAACTACGTAAACAGTTTCCAGATTTCAGTGAAGAAGAAATCATAAATTGGTCTAAGAAGTTATTTGAAATTAAAAAAGAACAAGCAAAAGATCTCGGAAGAAGAATAATCGGTAAATTTACCCAGGGTGGACGATACGACAACGCAAAATACTCTTCGCGGTTGATCATAGATGTCGCTGAATACGATTTTATTGTAGCGGATTTAATGAAACAGGGAAAACTTGTATCCCGTAAGGATGCTTTTCTATCCAATGGTGAGAAATTAGGTACGGTTGTTACCTACTGTGATGGATATAATTCCCAGTACACACATTTGAGAAGTTCAATGTTAGCCTATGCTTCTATTAATCTATTTTCGATGATAAATAGATTTCCTAATACCGCGGTTAGAGTAGCCACTGATTCGATGTATATACACAATAAGTACAAATCAGCTGTAGCGGCATTCACAGATCCCGAAGGAAATTGGGGGTGTTGGCGATTTAAAAGGGAGATGCTACATGAGTATTGTGAATCCGCAGACGTTGCCATGGATGATAAATATATTTGTTGTAACCGTATTGAAATTCAATCAGAATTTTCTAATGCACCACCGGTATCTGATCCAGTATGTAGATATAAAACAGTTTATTTAAACGGTTGTGGTGGGTCAGGAAAGACAACTCGTGCAATTGAATTATTTCGTCGTGGAAACGCTAGCGTTTCTAACATGATTGTGCTAACACCGACTCACAGACTCGCCAGAGAGATGATACAACGAGGGGTAAATGCTTGCACTTATCACAGTTTTTTTCGATGGAAAGGTGACAAATGGACTCCTGAGCGTATGGGTGATAAATTCATTCCTGAAATCTTAATTTGGGATGAAATATGCACAGTGTCATTAGATGTATTAAAAACATTTCTTGAGTGGTTGTTAACCAAAAACACAAAAGTCGTCATGTGCGGGGATCACGGCCAACCACCACCATTTGTCGGTGCATCTCCACATGAATGGCTAAAGGGTTTTGTAGACTACTATGAAGAAATCACCACTGATTATAGATCACTTGATGAACGATTACGCGAGTTCAAAGCGCTAATTAGATTACAACCGGATAGAATCCAATGCGAAATAGCGCGTGAAGTGATTTCAGAAACTCCAATGAATGATTTCTGGGAAACATGGAGACCAAACGATTTGATCATTGCAAGTAGAAAAATAGTCAGGGACACACTTCAATTGAAGTTATTTGAATTGCATAAAGAAAAATTTGCAACGCTTCCAGTACCCCTTTGTTATAGGCCATCGGATACACGAAAACAGAATATTGAAGTTGATATTCCAGGACAGAATGAAAAACAAATTCTGGTATTAAATGATATTGTGCTGGTTGATATCAATGTCGTTGAAGATGCATTGCGTGCTAATAAATCCCCGTGGACGCTAGGATACGCAGCGACGATACATTCTTCACAGGGATTGACTATATCGGATACAATTGTTTGGATGGTGGATAATCGCATCGAATGGTCAAATTTAGTCTATCTCGCAGTATCCAGAGTACGAAAAATAAATCAACTTCGGAGAGTTGTTTTCGATGATAATGACACAACAATGGATGATATTGATGTTAGCATCATTAATAAAAAACTCTCCGGTTACAAACAACAGGACAAAAAAAAACAACGAGAATTTGATATTGATGCTGAACTAATAATCACTTTGAAGAAACAACAGAATAATCACTGCGCGAGTTGCAATTGTATAATGCGTTGGCAGTATTCGGATAAGGATCCTCGCCAATTCACCGTAGACAGAAAAAATAACAATCTCGGTCATGTCAGAAATAATGTGATGTTGACTTGTCTTGAGTGCAATAGACGCAACGGTGCTAGTTAAGACCATGCGGTGGCAATTGAGTATCCTCGGGAATCACTTGTAGTTGTTGTCGAGTAAAACCCCGCTGAGGGGCAGTTGAATCCAGTTTATAGACTGGAGGTCTACCAGTTGATCGTGTTATACTAGATATCTTATGCGTAGTGACGCTCCAAATAGGATCAGTAGCCCTTTTTCTACCCCCTTCAAGCTCTCCTGGTTCGTATAAGTACCTCACAATGACACTACTACCAAGAATTGGTTGGGAAACGCTAGCGTTTCTAGGGAAATCTTTTTGTGGTTGTACGGGTATTGACTTCTTTTTAATCGCGTTGATAGGTTTCATGTTGATTGTTCTAGTAATCTCGTTATTCAGTGCAGTAATCACAGATGGTAATCTTTTAACCCATTCACTGGATCGCTTTTCTTGAATGAATTCTTTTGCGTATTGATATCCAAATAACCGCTCAGCAATCGTCCGATTAAATCGTTCTACAATGGCCTGATCGCGATGTAGCGCAGTATGCCCTCGTCGTATGGTGACATTATGATGTTTCATTGTTGATAACACTACACCCTGAAATTCCTTGCCAGGATCAACTTGTAACAGATTTGGCCAACGCAGAGGACCTCGTCGATAAATCCTTTCAAATGCAGAAGCGACTTCAGTGGCTGATTTTGTTTTTAACGGTTCTGCTTCTTTGTATCGACTCGCAATATCAACTACGGTTAGCGCGTATTTGTAACCAAGATCATGTGGCAGAAATAATATATCAGCCTGATGAACTTCATTAGGAGCGGTCACATCAAAATGCGAGAATTGAATTTGTTTAGGCGGTGGTAGATAAATTTGCCATAGTGCCTGTTTGGATAACCAATGAGCCGCAGTGGTTTTTTTCACTTTTGCAGCTCTAGCGAGTTTATTGATTGCAGCGTTACCCCTCCAGTATCCCCTCGGAGAATAATAAATTGATTCCATATTATTAATTACCAGCACCTAACATCAATTTACTTTTCGTAGCCGATTTTATCAAAAATGAAGACAATTTTTCTTTGAAGGATTTATCAGGAATAGCATTTAACGCATGAATTAATTTCACATCTGCTAGATGCCTGTGTTGCAGATTGCTGCTTTTATAAGCAACATCATGAAGGTGACAGGCCTTATCAATGGCGTTTATTGGTTCTTCACCGGGGTTGGGTTGATTTTGATTATTGAGTCTGATATCAAGTCTGGTTCCCGGTCCACAGTAGCTATATCCTGGGAGGTGCTTTTCTCCGGGGTACTTTGCCCATGGGGTTCCAGGGAGCTTTGCCAATTTGGCTGCGATATCACCTCGTTTTTTTTTAAAGGTTCCTTGGGTTTAGAAACAAATCTAAATTTCTTTGTACTACATTGTACGCATTTACCAGAAAGCGCTGATCGGTTATTTTTTGTTGTAATCGTCGTCACATCATCTGTGCCAGTACGCGTTTTACACTTCACACAATATAGATCCATAATTTATGTATAGAAATATGGATATAATTGATTTTTCAGCGACTAAAACAAGAGAACCAATTAAGCATCATGCAGCGCTACCAAACTCTATCCGGATGATTATAATCGGGCCATCTGGATCCGGTAAAACGCAATTGTTGCTCAATTTAATAATGAGATGGATGAAGTGGGATAAGTTGTATTTAATTGCCCCTAGCGTAGATGATCAACGATGTTATGAAGTGTTAAAGGATTTTAACGAGAATGCATCAGAAATTAAGGGTGAGAACGCCATTGATTTTATAACCGATATCGATGAAGCACCGAGTATTGATGATATTGATGGAGATATTAACAATTTAGTCATATACGACGATATAATGTTGGATAAACAAAAAAATCCTGCTAGAATATTTTCCCGTGGGCGTCACAAAAACACTGACGTGATATATATCACTCAACGCTACACTCAGGTTCCAAAAGTCATCAGAGATAACTGCAATATTCTTTCTGTATTCAACGGAGTTGATACTCATACGCTACGAAATATTTGGCAGACATGGTGTTCTGATATGGACTTCAATCAATTTCAAGATTTCTTTAGTCATGCTCAGTCGACTCCGCACGGATTCGCAACAATAAATTTACATGATCCTCGGACACGATATCGTATCGGACTGGATCAAATATTCGGTTAAAATCATTTCTTATTTTTGTTAACCAGAACTGAAATCACTAAGCAGCAGAGAGGGTGGATGACAACAAGTTGCGACCAAAATTGATTAAAAAATCGTTTTCATTTTTTTAGTTAAAATGATTTCGTAGGGAGATTTCAATCAATTTTTTGTCTGAAAACGTTGTAGGGTTCGCCTTTTTTTGGTTAAAATAAGATTATAAGACGGCTCGTTTTAAGATTTCAATCAAATTTTGTCTAAAAACGTTGTAGGATTCACCCTCTCTGCTGCTTAAACCCTTGTAACTAATTTTTGTTTACATAATACATAAACCTTTGGAATATTAATTTAAATCTGCCTAGGTAAGAATAGACTCTTGATGAGGTTTTGGTTCTGTTTAGTGCTTTATATCACAGCATCACAAGTAGTTTTTAGTGCCAATGCAACTGTAGGATTAAAACCTGCACCCTTTCAGTTGGGAATTTGGCATGCTATCCACTGAGCCACCAGGCATCCTCTTATTAAGTATTAGGTTCAAACAGTGGCTAACCAAATGAAATTTAATACTGTATTTACCTTCACAGAGCACATCTAACTGTTCCAACCAAATGAAATGTAATACTGTATTTACCTTCACAGAGCAACCCCAGAAATGCATTTTGTTCTGTGTGTATTCTTTCCATTCATCATTTCCTAATATTATTTATAATACATTTACTAAAGTTAGGATTTCCATTTCTTCTACATAAATAGAGAAACTCTTATTTTTATATCTTGACTTATTGAAATTGTTTCAATAAAATAGAAATGCATAAAATTTAAAAGATATTATAAAATTTGTAAAAAGTAAATATAGAACTAAGTGCTTTGGTTGCAATATTATTACAGCAATTGTCAACAGATTTTCTTTCCTGTTTTGTTTCATTTGAATAAAAAATTGTACAGATTAATAAAAATTACAGATTAATAAAAATTGTACAGATTAATAAAAATTACAGATTAATAAAAATTGTACAGATTAATAAAAATTACAGATTAATAAAAATTGTACAGATTAATAAAAATTACAGATTAATAAAAATTGTACAGATTAATAAAAACTGTACGGATGTAACTACTAGTGATGATGTCATCACATTATTGATGGTTGGTAAAAAGATGGCATGGCTTGTACGTAGTGAAAAATTGTATCATTTCCTATTTTGTTTTGTTTGAATAAAAATTGTACAGATTAATAAAAATTGTACAGATTAATAAAAACTGTACAGATTAATAAAACTTGTACAGATTAATAAAAATGTTACCAATGCAACTTATTATGATAATGTCATCACATGATGAATGGTTGGTAGAAATATAGCATAACTTGTAAGTAGTGAAAAATTGTATCATTCTAAGGAATTGGGTCTCAGTTTATCATGCAAAAATTGTATCATTCTAAGGAATTGGGTCTCAGTTTATCATGCAAAATTGTATCATTCTAAGGAATTGGGTCTCAGTTTATCATGCAAAATGGTATCATTCTAAGGAATCGGGTCTCAGTTTATCATGCAAAATGGTATCATTCTAAGGAATTGGGTCTCAGTTTATCATGCAAAAATTGTATCATTCTAAGGAATTGGGTCTCAGTTTATCATGCAAAATGGTATCATTCTAAGGAATTGGGTCTCAGTTTATCATGCAAAATGGTATCATTCTAAGGAATTGGGTCTCAGTTTATCATGCAAAATGGTATCATTCTAAGGAATTGGGTCTCAGTTTATCATGCAAAATGGTATCATTCTAAGGAATTGGGTCTCAGTTTATCATGCAAAATGGTATCATTCTAAGGAATTGGGTCTCAGTTTATCATGCAAAAATGGTATCATTCTAAGGAATTGGGTCTCAGTTTATCATGCAAAATGGTATCATTCTAAGGAATTGGGTCTCAGTTTATCATGCAAAATGGTATCATTCTAAGGAATTGGGTCTCAGTTTATCATGCAAAATGGTATCATTCTAAGGAATTGGGTCTCAGTTTATCATGCAAAATGGTATCATTCTAAGGAATTGGGTCTCAGTTTATCATGCAAAATGGTATCATTCTAAGGAATTGGGTCTCAGTTTATCATGCAAAATGGTATCATTCTAAGGAATTGGGTCTCAGTTTATCATGCAAAATGGTATCATTCTAAGGAATTGGGTCTCAGTTTATCATGCAAAATGGTATCATTCTAAGGAATTGGGTCTCAGTTTATCATGCAAAATGGTATCATTCTAAGGAATTGGGTCTCAGTTTATCATGCAAAATGGTATCATTCTAAGGAATTGGGTCTCAGTTTATCATGCAAAATGGTATCATTCTAAGGAATTGGGTCTCAGTTTATCATGCAAAATGGTATCATTCTAAGGAATTGGGTCTCAGTTTATCATGCAAAATGGTATCATTCTAAGGAATTGGGTCTCAGTTTATCATGCAAAATGGTATCATTCTAAGGAATTGGGTCTCAGTTTATCATGCAAAATGGTATCATTCTAAGGAATTGGGTCTCAGTTTATCATGCAAAATGGTATCATTCTAAGGAATTGGGTCTCAGTTTATCATGCAAAATGGTATCATTCTAAGGAATTGGGTCTCAGTTTATCATGCAAAATGGTATCATTCTAAGGAATTGGGTCTCAGTTTATCATGCAAAATGGTATCATTCTAAGGAATTGGGTCTCAGTTTATCATGCAAAATGGTATCATTCTAAGGAATTGGGTCTCAGTTTATCATGCAAAATGGTATCATTCTAAGGAATTGGGTCTCAGTTTATCATGCAAAATGGTATCATTCTAAGGAATTGGGTCTCAGTTTATCATGCAAAAATGGTATCATTCTAAGGAATTGGGTCTCAGTTTATCATGCAAAAATGGTATCATTCTAAGGAATTGGGTCTCAGTTTATCATGCAAAATGGTATCATTCTAAGGAATTGGGTCTCAGTTTATCATGCAAAATGGTATCATTCTAAGGAATTGGGTCTCAGTTTATCATGCAAAATGGTATCATTCTAAGGAATTGGGTCTCAGTTTATCATGCAAAATGGTATCATTCTAAGGAATTGGGTCTCAGTTTATCATGCAAAAGGGTATCATTCTAAGGAATTGGGTCTCAGTTTATCATGCAAAATGGTATCATTCTAAGGAATCGGGTCTCAGTTTATCATGCAAAAGGGTATCATTCTAAGGAATCGGGTCTCAGTTTATCATGCAAAATGGTATCATTCTAAGGAATTGGGTCTCAGTTTATCATGCAAAATGGTATCATTCTAAGGAATTGGGTCTCAGTTTATCATGCAAAATTGTATCATTCTAAGGAATCGGGTCTCAGTTTATCATGCAAAAGGGTATCATTCTAAGGAATCGGGTCTCAGTTTATCATGCAAAATGGTATCATTCTAAGGAATTGGGTCTCAGTTTATCATGCAAAATGGTATCATTCTAAGGAATCGGGTCTCAGTTTATCATGCAAAATTGTATCATTCTAAGGAATCGGGTCTCAGTTTATCATGCAAAAGGGTATCATTCTAAGGAATCGGGTCTCAGTTTATCATGCAAAATGGTATCATTCTAAGGAATTGGGTCTCAGTTTATCATGCAAAATGGTATCATTCTAAGGAATTGGGTCTCAGTTTATCATGCAAAATGGTATCATTCTAAGGAATCGGGTCTCAGTTTATCATGCAAAATGGTATCATTCTAAGGAATTGGGTCTCAGTTTATCATGCAAAATGGTATCATTCTAAGGAATTGGGTCTCAGTTTATCATGCAAAATGGTATCATTCTAAGGAATTGGGTCTCAGTTTATCATGCAAAAGGGACTTTGACCATGGAAATTTAACAGCAGCCTGAGTCAGGGTTCTTGAAAGGAGCATGTAATATGGGTGGCTGTCCAGGGTGTCAGACTGTGGATGGGGTGAGAGTGTCATTTCAGTTTGTGGTATTTTTTGTAATGTTAGACACAAAGGTGATACTTGGTTGGGTGCTGTTTTATTGGATGTAGAGTTGTGATGACCCTGGATACAGGCAATAGATTTTTAAATCCATTAAATGCAATTGTTTATTTTTGTTTCTCATCTATCATGCCACATTTTGTGTCATTTTATTTGCATTCATTCTACATTTTATTTGCCTTCTTTGCATTATTCTCCTTACATTCCATTTTCCTTTTGCTGGTAAAATTACCTATTTTATGGTCTTTAATAGTCATAAAAAGTAACTATCTATTGATACATAAACTATGTCATAGCACTCTAAAGTTCTGTAAATATTATCTTCCCTTTTGAACTCTTCTTTGGGTGAATGCAGCCAAGACAGATTATCTTGCAGCCTGCAAAATCCCTCTACCTTTAGATTTTAACACAGTCTCTAGTCTAATAGCTTGTTCAAAAGCTGTGAAGGCTTAGCTATTGCAAGTTATTTCAGATTTTTGTTGTTGAATTTAACCTTGAATTTCCAAGTATGTTATTTAATTTCATTCCCTGCACAGAGAATTAAACCAGCTTTTGTCAGTGCATATATTTGCTGTCTTGCAGAGGGACATAATCCAGGGAATCTATAGTGACTTGGATCTGTCAGGATTATTTAGCACAGAAGAAACCTGCAGGTTTGTTCTCAATCATGATATTATGATGTATAAAATTATTTATTGGAAAATTAATTTTATGAATCTAAATCTTATGATGAAAAGTTTAAATTTTCAAAATTACCTACCATGTGTATAGAAAAAGTATATTGTGTTATTCACAAGCCATTAATATATGGAAATAGCATATAGTGTTATTTCCCCAGAAATATATATGGAATGAGTATATTGTGTTATTTACCTGCTAATATGGAAAGGACATACTGTGTTATTCCCTACCATATATATGGAAAGGGCCTATAGTGGGTTTCACGGTTACAACAGAGTTACTGATCGTAGCGCCTAAAATTACCTCCCTTAGCTCAAATGCGCATGCCCATAAAAAATCTCTAGTTCCGGGTAGTTTACTGTTCTCCACTTGATTAGCGAAACATAAAGTTAACAAAGGAAAACCAATGAATCAATTATATATGTCAAACTTATTTTGTTCATACTAGGAGAATAATTATAGACAATAAATCAGATAATTAGATTCAGTGTACATGCTTACATTATATCAGATAATTAAATATTTCCTTTTCATACTTTAAGAATGTCAATTAAATTAAATACACTGTCCATATTTATATTGTACCTGATAATATAGATTCACTATCCATAATTTCAGACACATTTGTAGGAACATTTCACCTTGCTCTCCAATTTTAAACATTTCTTGCACCTTTTTGGCTACATAACTTAAAGAAAAATAATCTCAACAATTTGCATTTTTGATATGTTGATATATCCTTCTTTCTCAGTTACTTTCGCAAGGCTAATAGTTCATTTATAACACGAGTTAAGAACGTTATTACACAAGTTCGATAAGACAATTATAATATGAATTCAATCCAGCAGCTGATATGTAATGCTAAGTATTTTAAATCAGAAACGTTGCTGTTTTTTAAAATTTTAAAAATGGAACAGTATATTAATGTATTCAGATGAATTTGACAAAGCAATAATTACATTAGCTATCGATAAAGGAGTGTAATTAATGCTGATGGAATATTGTTTCATATTTGGGTGTACAAATTATACAATTTTCAGATTAATGATGTTTTATCTTGTTTCATTTTCGTTTAGAATTTTGAACATCAAGTATCAGACGGTACATGCAATAACTTGAGCTTAATTCTGTTTAACTTTCCTTGCATTAAAGATGTAAGTTTTAAAAATAGTTATTTCATAGATATTGTCCTACTACTTTGGTTCAATATTAATCCACGTGACCGGATGTAAAATTGCAAACAGTATTATTTTAAAAAATGACACTGCTTGTAAGAAAAAGCCCTACAAGTCAATAATAAATAAATACTCACAAATATTCATCTTTGGTTTTTTTCCTATCAGTCACTCGTTCTTTCTTGGTATCAAATTATACTAATTTTTCCACCTGAAGTACGTTTATGTAATATACGTATGCAAACACATTCATTCGAGGATATACATACCCAATGCACCAAATGAAATGTGATAGACACACATACAGAAAGACAGGCAGATAGGTGAGAACCACAAATGTCCTTTACATGCATAGTGGGTCTAACATAGATATTTCTCCACATTATATACTCTAAAATTTCCATCCGTTCCAGGAAATAAAATTAAAATAATCATCAAGGAGACTTGTATGTGCGCCTAGCTGTCTGTTCAAGCACGGACATTTTGTGCATTTTGAAAGAAACTGAAGTTATTTCATTTAAAATATAATTAACATTAATAGAAATGCAACAATCTAAATAATAAAAAGAACTTTAAAAAGTTAGAATTTTTTTGTTGTTGTTCAAAATTAATTTACTGCTATGATTAAAACTTTAAAAAAAAATTCCAATATTCTTCAAGCGAGATAAATTGCAAGAACTTTTTACGCAGCGATATGCTTTTGCACAATCAAATAACACAAACTAGTACATAATGTAGTAATAGAAAGATAATGAAGATCTGAAACGGGCAGAAAACATTTATTTAAAAGCTGGCTGCTGCGTAAGTTAGTGAAAAAATATAAAGATGTAACAACAATTTATCATATATTGATAGGATTACATTTTCAAATAGTAAGATATCGATCCTGTTTGCAAAATGTGAGTGGTTTGTCAAATTTTCATGATCTACGTCTGCCATCTCTAATTATTGAACTATCCGGAAGTGAGCTGCACCGATACGCCCTCTGGTGAGCTAGTAACCGTGAAACCCCCTATTGTCTTGTTCACCCTGCCATATATATGGAAGGGAATATTGTCTTATTCACCCTGCCATATAAATGGAAAGGGAATATTATTCCCTACCATATGTATATGGAAAGGGCAGGCCCATTGTTTTATTCACACTGCCATATACATGTATATGGAAAGGGCCTATTGGCTTATTCACCCTGCCATATATATGGAAAGGGCATATTGTTTTATTCACCCTGCCATATATATGGAAAGAGAATATTATTCCCTACCATATGTATATGGAAAGGGCATATTGTGTTATTTACATTGCCATTTATATAGAAAGGGTATAGTGTGTTAATCCCCCTGCCATTGTTATGTATATCTTTAGTTTTTATATGTGACTAAAAATTGCAGTGATTATGTATAGCTGTATTTAGTGTATGTTCTATTTTAAGATATTAGCATAAATTTGCATAGGATCTGTAATAGATGCTATGTCTTGATAGATACTAATTATAAAAGTATGTTTACAAGTTTAATAAATTGTTTGTGACTTTTTCTCATTGGAGAGGTTGGTAAGGTGGTATCTTAGAAGAGTTACCTCCCATTGAAAGTGTCAAATCATGCAAATTCATTTAAAATTTAGGAAATTTACACATTTTCATGCGGGTAGCAGTAGCCAAGTGTTTTCATCTTTTAACTAGAATCTAGATCTAGCTGGACATTTTTTAATTTTTTTATTTCTTGTGCAGAAGACAATAAAAAAAAATGTTTTTAATTTTGTCAGTAATAGGGATGATGTCAATTTTCTAAATGTTTTAATGACAATTAAGTTAAACACTGAAGTCAATTTGTCAGATTCATTTAGAACTACTTTTTAGGGAAACTTATAAGCAATATGTATATCAATATTGCTACATTCAGAAAAATATATATACAATGCAAAACATTAGTAATAATGATAACAATAATAATAATAATGATAATAATAATAATGACTATTTAAAGAGAGTAACAAAATTAGTAAAGAACTAATCTACCTTGCAGCCCTCTGAGATACAAAGGAATTTTTTTTTTTAGCTTCATCTCTGAAGCCACTGGATATATTGGGTTTGGAAGAAGGAAATAGTGGGTATTTATAATCTCTACTAGAATAAATCTCTACTAGAATATTCTTCCAGAGCAAAGTTTTAGAGTATTGGAAACTTTTTTTAAAAAAAATAATTCCTTATTTGGTTTGGTAATTTTATACTGTTAGGTAGATAGGTAGACATGGATTGCAGGTGGGGAGTATTACCAGGTAGCCTATACTGGAATAGGGATTGTAAATATTCAGGAGCGCTATTATTGGATATCCTGTACATTACTTTAGCTTTTCTTACATGGATTCGGTCTTTAATAATTTTGACTTGCCAGATAAATTTTCAAAGCTTTCTTTCTGGATCGATATTAGCCCAAATGTTCTTTCTTGAAGATGTGAGAGCTTGCTATGTTTTTATCATTTGAGTTACCCCATACTGTATTACAGTAGTCTAAATAGGGTTGTATGCAACTGTTATAAAGTAGTTTTCTGTGCCTCTCAGGGAGAAAATGTCTTATCCTACCGAGAAGCCATAAACTTGAATTGACTTTTTTACTGATGTGTTTGATATGTTCAGTCCATGATAAGTTATTATCTTCCAAAACACCAAGTAGTCTATTATGACAGCTGATTTGCAAATTTGTATCCTTCCATGTCAGACTTAGTTCATCTACTAAAACACCAGGTAGTGCATCTTGACAGACCATTTGCAAATTGTTATCCTTCCATGTCAGACATAGTTCATTACTAACAAGAGTTGTCCATTTTTGCCATGTTCAAACAAGTAATATTTTAGTTTTACCAGTATTTACCACCATGCCATTGCATGTGCACCAGTTGCCCAGTTTGTTTAGGGCAGTCTATTAAGACATTTTCGAGTTCATGCTTTGTGTTTTGGATGTCTGAATGTTGTCATCTGCATAAAGATCTGTAGATAATAATGAGTCCTTAGTAAAAGTGGTAGGTCATTAATAGATAAAATAAATAGTAATGGACCTATAATTGAGCCGTGTGAGACCCTGCATCTATTTATTCCAGGTTCAGACAGAACATTATTTACATAAACATGTCGTGTTCTCTTAAGTATAAAGCAAACCATCTAACTGTGCTTTCATCACATTTGGTAAATTTTAATTTTCTTCAAAGGATTTCATGATCCACCATGTCAAAAGCTTTCCCAAAATCAACAAATGCAGATCCAATTATCCTACCTTTAAGTGTTTGAAGCCATTAATTAGTTAGAGAGGTAAAGACGGTCTCCTATGAATGTTACTGTCTAAAGCCCAATTATTTAGGGTGTAACAGCAAGTGTTTGGTTAAATATGACATGAATGAGTCTACATAAAAATTGCACCAATCTAACCTCAAATTTCGCCTCAACTTTAGCCATCTTGATCATATTGTTTTTGATACCCCTCCTAGACACATGAAAAATCATTATTTTAGTCAAAAGACTAGTTTGATGTAAGTGAAAATGATTTCGTTCTGGCATCTAATATGGCCACCATGGCTGCCATCTTGAAAATCTCGCTACTCCTGTTATTGCTGCTTCTCTTGAACTCAAAAAGTCATGTCAGCATAGGCTTTTCACCAGAAGACTCCTTGTGATATCTGGTTGGAGCCTACTGAAAATGGTCACAATCTGATATCCAATATGGCCACCATCACGTTCATGTTGAATTTGGTTATAAGCTACTCTTCAACAGAGAGTCATATTGTCATGAGGTTTTCACCAGATTTTTTTTTATAATGTCTAGTTGAATCTAATGGAAAATGTTGCCAATAGGATTTCTAAAAATAGCCAACATAGCAGGCATCTTAAAAGTCTTATCACTACTCCTCCTTGACAGATGGCCATATCAACATGGGGTTTTCTTTATAGACTTTTTAGGATGACCAGTATTTCTGAAATGAAAATGGTGCTGATCTAATAATACCCAAGATGGCTCCCAAAACAATCTTAATAAGGTATAAAAGTACGCTAGTAAGGTCAGAAAGGTCAGTATTTTTTTCATCGCTGTAATGAATCAAAGCATAATAATGTCATTCACTTGACCTGACAAGTCAATATAAACTCATAGCGAAAATTCTAAGTACTACTTTGACATGGGCCAATTTATAAGACTCTATCCTGCTACCTTAAGACAAGCAATTAATCTTTATAACTGTTGTTGTATTTTTCCAGACTCCAGTGTATGGAGCTAAATCTGCAGCCTTATTGGACAAAGGTAAAATAATATTAGCTTTAAGAAATTAATATCTTGCTTTTCTGCTTAATCAATATGAAGTTCATTTTAACTTGAATAATTTGTCAATATTGAGATCATTAGTGGGGAAAATGTTGAAATTACGCCAGTTTCATCGTGTTCTACAGTTCTTGTGCTGGTACATATGTGATGGGCGATCTGGATTTATAAAATTGGATTGATACAAGACTGATCTGCCAGTGCAGTTATAGCTGATCTGGATCTATGTGATGTGCTCTTTTTATGATTTCAATCAAACAACAGAGACCTTGATCTGATGCAGAATGATGTGAGATCTGGATCTGTGATATTGGAATTTCTTATGATTTCAGTCAAACAACAGAGACCTTGATCTGATGCAGAATTATGTGAGATCTGGGTCTTTGCTATTGAAATTTCTTATGATTTCAGTCAAACAACAGAGACCTTGATCTGATGCAGAATTATGTGAGATCTGGGTCTGTGCTATTGGAATTTCTTATGATTTCAGGCAAACAGCTTAGACTTTTATATGGTGTGCAGTGTGTGGTGGATAGCATTGGTCTTTTCTTTGCATTGTTTTATATATATTATATATACATTGTTGTTTTTACAATGAATGACATGACATTATTCATGGTAAATACAGTACAGTGTATTTTTTGCACTGCATGATATCATGACATTATTAATGGGTAAATACATTGTGCTTTTACAATGAATGACATGGCATTATTAATGGGTAAATACATTGTGCTTTTACAATGAATGACATGGCATTATTCATGGGTAAATACATTGTGCTTTTACAATAAATGACATGGCATTATTCATGGGTAAATACATTGTGCTTTTACAGTGAATGAGATTACATTTTTAATGGGTAAATACATTGTGCTTTTACAATGAATGACATGGCATTATTCATGGGTAAATACATTGTGCTTTTACAATGAATGACATGGCATTATTCATGGATAAATACATTGTGCTTTTACAATGAATGACATGACATTATTAATGGGTAAATACATGGTGCTTTTACAGTGAATGACATTACATTATTAATGGGTAAATACATTGTGCTTTTACAATGAAAAACATGACATTATTCATGGGTAAATACATTGTGTTTTTGCAATGAATGACATGACATTATTCATGGATAAATACATTACAATGAATGATATGACATTATTCATGGGTAAATACATTACAGTGAATGACATGACATTATTCATGGGTAAATACATTGTGCTTTTACAATGAATGACATGACATTATTCATGGGTAAATACCAGTACATTACAATGAATGACATGACATTATTCAAGGGTAAATACATTACAATGAATGACATGACATTATTCATGGGTAAATACATGACAGTGAATGACATGACATTATTCATGGATAAATACATTGTGCTGTAACAGTAAATGACATTACATTATTAACGGGTAAATATATTGTGCTTTTACAATGAATAACATGACATTATTCATGGGTAAATACATGGTGCTTTTGCAATGAATGACATGACATTATTCATGGGTAAATACATTATAATGAACGACATGACATTATTCATGGGTAAATACATTACAGTGAATGACATGACATTATTCATGGGTAAATACATTGTGCTTTTACAATGAATGACATGGCATTATTCATGGGTAAATACATTGTGCTTTTACAATAAATGACATGGCATTATTCATGGGTAAATACATTGTGCTTTTACAGTGAATGAGATTACATTTTTAATGGGTAAATACATTGTGCTTTTACAATGAATGACATGGCATTATTCATGGGTAAATACATTGTGCTTTTACAATGAATGACATGGCATTATTCATGGATAAATACATTGTGCTTTTACAATGAATGACATGACATTTTTAATGGGTAAATACATTGTGCTTTTACAGTGAATGACATTACATTATTAATGGGTAAATTCATTGTGCTTTTACAATGAATAACATGACATTATTCATGGGTAAAATACATTGTGCTTTTGCAATGAATGACATGACATTATTCATGGATAAATACATTACAATGAATGATATGACATTAGTCATGGGTAAATACATTACAGTGAATGACATGACATTATTCATGGGTAAATACATTGTGCTTTTACAATGAATGACATGACATTATTCATGGGTAAATACCGGTACATTACAATGAATGACATGACATTATTCAAGGGTAAATACATTACAATGAATGACATGACATTATTCATGGGTAAATACATGACAGTGAATGACATGACATTATTCATGGATAAATACATTGTGCTGTAACAGTAAATGACATTACATTATTAATGGGTAAATATATTGTGCTTTTACAATGAATAACATGACATTATTCATGGGTAAATACATTGTGCTTTTGCAATGAGTGACATGACATTATTCATGGGTAAATACATTATAATGAACGACATGACATTATTCATGGGTAAATACATTACAGTGAATGACATGACATTATTCATGGGTAAATACATTGCGCTTTTACAATGAATGACATGACATTCATTATTCATGGGTAAATACATTACAATGAATGACATGACATTATTCATGGGTAAATACATTACAGTGAATGACATGACATTATACACGTGTAAATACATTGTGCTTTTACAATGAATGACATGGCATTATTCATGGGTTAATACATTACAATGAATGACATGGCATTATTCATGGGTAAATACATTATAATGAATGACATGACATTATTCATGGGTAAATACATTACAATGAATGACATGACATTATTCATGGGTAAATACACTACAATGAATGACATGACATTATTCATTGGTTAACACATTACAATGAATGACATGACATTATTCATGGGTTAATACATTACAATAAATGACATGACATTATTCATGGGTTAATACATTACAATGAATGACATGACATTATTCATGGGTTAATACATTACAATGAATGACATATTATTCATGGGTTAATACATTACAATGAATGATGTGACATTATTCATGGGTAAATACATTACAATGAATGACATGACATTATTCATCGGTAAATACATTACAGTGAATGACATGACATTATTCATCAGTAAATACATTGTGCTTTTACAATGAATGACATGACATTATTCATGGGTAAATACATTGTGCTTTTACAATGAATGACATGACATTATTCATGGGTAAATACATTAGTGAATGACATGACATTATTCATGGGTAAATACATTGTGCTTTTGCAATGAATGACATGACATTATTCATGGGTAAATACATTGTGCTGTAACAGTAAATGACATTACATTATTAATGGGCAAATACATTGTGCTTTTACAATGAATAACATGACATTCATGGGTAAATACATTGTGCTTTTACAATGAATAACATGACATTATTCATGGGTAAATACATTGTGCTTTTGCAATGAATGACATGACATTATTCATGGGTAAATACATTACAATGAACGACATGACATTATTCATGGGTAAATACATTACAGTGCATGACATGACATTATTCATGGGTAAATACATTGCGCTTTTACAATGAATGACATGACATTCATTATTCATGGGTAAATACATTACAATGAATGACATAACATTATTCATGGGTAAATACATTACAATGAATGACATGACATTATTCATGGGTTAATACATTACAAGGAATGACATGACATTATTCATGGGTAAATAGATTACAATGAATGACATGACATTATTCATGGGTTAATACATTACAATGAATGACATGACATTATTCATGGGTAAATACATTGCAATGAATGACATGACATTATTCATGGGTTAATACATTACAATGAATGACATGACATTATTCATGGGTAAATACATTACAATGAATGACATGACATTATTCATGTGTTAATTCATTACAATGAATGACATGACATTATTCATGGGTTAATACATTACAATGAATGACATGACATTATTCATGGGTAAATACATTACAATGAATGACATGACATTATTCATGGGTTAATACATTACAATGAATGACATGACATTCATGGGTTAATACATTACAATGAATGACATGACATTATTCATGGGTAAATACATTACAATGAATGACATGACATTATTCATGGGTTAATACATTACAATGAATGACATGACATTCATGGGTTAATACATTACAATGAATGACATGACATTATTCATGGGTAAATACATTACAATGAATGACATGACATTATTCATGGGTTAAAACATTACAATGAATGACATGACATTATTCATGGGTAAATACATTACAATGAATGACATGACATTATTCATGGGTTAATACATTACAATAAATGACATGACATTATTCATGGGTAAATACATTACAATGAATGACATGACATTATTCATGGGTTAATACATTACAATGAATGACATGACATTCATGGGTTAATACATTACAATGAATGACATGACATTATTCATGGGTTAATACATTACAATGAATGACATGACATTATTCATGGGTAAATACATTACAATGAATGACATGACATTATTCATGAGTAAATACATTACAGTGAATGACATGACATTATTCATGGGTAAATACATTGTGCTTTTACAATGAAGGACATGACATTATTCATGGGTGAATACATTACAATGAATGACATGACATTATTCATGGGTGAATACATTACAATGAATGACATGACATTATTCATGTGTTAATACATTACAATGAATGACATGACATTATTCATGGGTTAATACATTACAATGAATGACATGACATTATTCATGGGTTTATACATTACAATGAATGACATGACATTATTCATGGGTTAATACATTGCAATGAATGACATGACATTATTCATGGGTAAATACATTATAATGAATGACATGACATTATTCATGGGTAAATACATTATAATGAATGACATGACATTATTCATGGGTAAATACATTACAATGAATGACATGACATTATTCATGTGTTAATACATTACAATGAATGACATGACATTATTCATGGGTTAATACATTACAATGAATGACATGACATTATTCATGTGTTAATACATTGCAATGAATGACATGACATTATTCATGGGTTAATACATTACAATGAATGACATGACATTATTCATGGGTTAATACATTACAATGAATGACATGACATTATTCATGGGTAAATACATTACAATGAATGACATGACATTATTCATGGGTAAATACATTATAATGAATGACATGACATTATTCATGGGTAAATACATTACAATGAATTACATGACATTATTCATGGGTAAATACATTACAATGAATGACATTACTATGATGATAGAGGAGCTCAGCTATTATGGGTAGGTAAATTAATTTCAGTTTTAGTTAAAAGTATGCATTGTAGCAGATGATGAAATGTGGAAATACCAGTACCAATCATCCATTTCATTATATCATTGTGATAGGCATTATAGGTAAATAGTACGGTGTTACACTTTAACTTTTGAATCAATGAAAATTTATTCAGATGAAAACCTAATACAAGTTATAACCATGTACTGGAATTTCTGTGGTGTATGCCATCATCTGCTAAAAATACTTATTATTGAAAATCAATTGTATGTTAAAAATATATTGTCAATATTTATTGATCATGAAATATATATCTGCATAATAATTAGATAGATAATAATTAGATAGGCTTGCATCTAATTGTCTGAGCTTGTGAACACCCTGAAGGCCATATTTCTTATCAGATTTTGATCAGGCTTGGAATGTAACCTATCTTGTTAAGATCTTGCATCAACTATTCAGGTGAGCAATATTATCCACACTTGGGGCTCTTATTTTTTGGATGGGATACATATTGTGATCATCTGAAGATTCACATAAGAGCAAATTACTGTGCTTCTGGGGGCCCTGCATGGCCAAGTGTTCTAAAACGCTCAACATTACGGATCGCTGCCATCTCACTTCTGAGTCTGTTTATGTCTTGGATTCAGCTAATGTGGGTATTTGATATTGTTTGCCAGTAGATTCTCATGGGTCAGTGATTCTTACTGGTGTTTTCCTGGGTTCTTCCTCCACCATTTGTACTGGCCACCATGTATAGCCATCTTGTGCTGAAAAAATGACCTTAAACCCTACAACAACTGCACTATGCTCCCACTATTTTTGTCATTTATTATAGTCCACTATGTCTTGTAGCTTTTTGTAAGGCTTGATCTTTGTTATACAACTAGGCCAAGCTGTAGTTTTCAATGGACTGTCTTGAAACCTTTTGCTTGTTATTGTGTTACAACCAATTACTGTCCTCACAGTTTCATTCAGCATTCTGGACTTCTAGACTTGGATCTTGTGTATGACAGAATCATGTGAACACTACTGGTCTGTGTTCATTGAAACTATATAAAAATTATGGTCATCTTTTCAAGGTGTTTATTGAGACAAATTACTGTCCTCGCACACTATTTTGTTAATTATTGCCATTTTTGTCTTTTGGCAGAATTCTGTGTATATGGTATATGACATAATCTTGTGAACACAAATAATCCCCCAGTTTTTGATGGATCACTGAAACTTGGTGCATATCATTATTTGAAGATGTACATATAAACATATTAAGGTTCTCCTGCATTTTTTATTACTCTTTTTGTCTTAGAACTAAATGTAGTGTATGACATAATATTTGAACAACACTAGTATAATTGCAGTTTTCAGTGGATCACCATGAAACATTATATATGGTGTGGTCATCTTCTGCACATGCACTCATTGAAAGATCATTTTTCCCACAATATTTTGGTGGCAACAGTAATGGTATTTGTGTAAAATTTTCAAATAGTTTCTGCAAGTCGTATTGAGTCCATCATAGCATGAATTCTAGACAAGAGACCGTATTCTAATGATCCTGTGTTAACCTTCATGCAAAAATCTTTTTAAATGTCACCGCATGACCGGACTCCAAACCTGGGGGGCCCAGAGTGGCCGAGTGGTCTAAAGCACATTCCGTTATGGATCACTGCCATCTCACCTGTCTGCATGGGTTTGAGTCTAAGATTTGGTTAATGTAGTTATGTGAGAAAGCTTGCCAGTAGCTTCTCATGGGTCGGTGGTTCTTTCCGGTTATTTTTCCTCATTCTTCTGCATCCAATAATACTGGCTACCATGTATAGCCTATCATGTGTTGAAAAATGGCATTAAACCCTAAAACAACAACAATTACTCCAAATCTGGTTTCATAGTTTTTTTTAATTCCTGTAAAAGTTTTGGTTATAAACTACCCCTTACTTGAAGAAGATCCATAAAATTCCAATTTCAGGTTACAGATACTGCATTGAAGGGTTCGAACAAATTCAGTCAACTTCAGAGATTGAATTTCTCTTGGTGTAAAAACCCACTCCTGACAATAAATGGAGTTAAAACGTAAGTACACGTACTTGGTGTATTGTTTTCATATGAAGTCATAATTGGTCATAATTACCTCCATGAAATCACTTTTTCTCTATGTTAATGTTATCCACCCAAAATAAATGTATAGCAAAATTGATTCCATTAAAAAGGTTATGATTACTGGAAGACTTGTAGAAGTCGAAATAATTATTGCAAGTTTCATCTTTTAATCAATGTTTATAGCTGAAAATAATATTATAAATATTAAAGATGTTTTTCACTGTACAAGAAACTCCCCACCCATTAATTTGAATAAATAAACATTATTTACCTTTATCTTCTAACTTAGTACTCAATAAAATACTATTATTACTATTCTGACACATTGAATTTTTTTTACAAATAGATACAAAATACAAATAGCTGTACAAATAGCAGCTAGTATACATATTGGACCATTACCATATATTAGCTTACAAGTTGAGTCCAACTGCAGACTGTACAGTTGCAAAATCTTGCCAACAGATCTGAATCTAAACTGTTTGGAGTAATTAGTGCAACAAGTAACTTACAGATGAGTATATACAAATCTTTAATGCCAACAAGTAACTTACAGATGAGTATATATCTGTAATGCCAACAAGTAACTTACAGATGAGTATATATGAATCTTTAATGCCAACAAGTAACTTACAGCTGAGTATATATGAATCTTTAATGCCAAAAAGTAACTTACAATTGAGTATATACAAATACTTAATGCCAACAAGTAACTTACAGGTGAGTATATATTACTTCAGTTTCCAGCATGTATTTGGCATTCACAAGACAGCCTTACTGTGGTTCAACAGGACACAAATTGTATCTGCAAATGGAATATACTCCAGCCCAGTTTATCTATGTGGTGGTGTTCATCAGGGGTCTGTTCTTGGGACCTATTCTCTTCATTTTATACTCAGCTTCTCTCAAATTTCATAGATAATCATCCAGTGTCTCTCCAATTGTGTGCTTATGACACCCAAATATACAAGTCTAGCCACCAAACTGAAGTTAATGCTACCATCCAAGGATTATAGAGGTGCATTTCTGATGTGAAATCATACATGACATTTAACAAGCTGCAGATGAATGATAATACAACTGAAGCCATTCTGATCACAGCAGAGTTTCTCATTTACATATCTTACCTCAAACAATAAATATCAGCAACACCAAGTTACATTAAATTCACACAGTCATTACAAAACCTAGGTGTTACTCTGGATAGTACTCTCCCATGGCCCCAACATGTCAAGAACATATGCATTGCTGCATATCTTGAGATGAGACGCATCAGCTCCATTTGGAAATATCTTTCAGTTGATGCCACTAAAACACTTGTGTGTTCATTATTACTTCCAAGACTGGACTACTGTTACTCAATTCTAGCTGGTTCATATCAATATCTACTCCAGAAACTTCAAAAAGTTCAAAACACAGCTGCTCAGATAATCGTTAGAGTACCACAATCAGAGCACACCTCCCCACTGCTCTGTATCCTACACTGGCTATCCAATCAATCCAGAATCAAACACAAAATTTGTTCTCTGTGCTACGTTTCACTGACAGACTTCAGTCAACATACCTATCTGGCCTCACCCATGTGTACACACCAGCAAAATACTTACGTTCCTCTTTTGACAATCGTATACTCATTATTCCCACTATGAAAATGAAGTCATATGGACAATTTTCTTTTTCATAACAGGCCCAGCAATGTGGAATGAATTGCCCATTGAAAACACAAAGACAGTGATCGCTTTCAAGAGGGCTCTTAAAACTCACCTTTTTTTACTGAAAAATCAAACTTAAAGGCCTAATGTTTCCTATCTAAAATATTTTCAGCATTTTTTTTAGATTATCTAATTTCATGGTGTTTTGTTTTTTGTAGTCTAATCATTAAAGATGTTGTAAAACACTTAGAGCTTCTAAAGATTAGGCACCTTACAAAGTCCTCATTATTATTATCAGTATCTGTAATGGAAAATATTAACTTACAATTGAGTATATACAAATCAAAAAATACCAACAAGTAACTTACAATTGAATATATACAATTTTTTAATGGCAGAAATTAACTTGTAATGTGAACAAGTAGCTTACAATTGAGTATATACAAATAATGCCTGTAAAAAAAAACTGCAATTGTGTATATACAAATTTTAATGGCAAAATTTAACTTATTATTGAGTATGTAACTAATAACTGAATATATTCAAATAATGAATTCCTATAAGAAACATACAATTGAGTATATACAAATCTATCATGCCATGGCTTTCCATAAAACAATGGATCTTCCTGGCACAGATTCAGACAGTCAGCCAATTCAATGGACTGAAGTATTAGAAATGAATAATAGTGTATATTTTCACTTGCAAGTCACATTTCAAACTGTACAGACCCTGATCTAATGCATTGTCAGATCTAGGTTCATTAAGTTTTTTTAGGACTAATTAAAAAAAACAAGCAACATAAACTCTGATTTTCCAGCAAATTATGTTATGGCAGATCAGGGTCTATTGTTTGCAGTTGGACTTGACTGATAATTGACTAATGTACAAAGTTGTACATTGACTAATAATTGACAATACAAAATTGTACGTTGACTAATAATTGACAATACAAAGTTGTACGTCGACTAATAATTGACAATACAAAATTGTACATTGACTAATAATTGGCAATACAAAGTTGTACATTGACTAATAATTGACAATACAAAGCTGTACATTGACTAATAATTGAAAATACAAAGTTGTACGTTGACTAATAATTGACAATACAAAGTTGTTATGTTGACTAATAATTGACAATACAAATTTGTACATTGAATAATAATTGACAATACAAAGTTGTACATTGACTTACCTGAACATTTAGTTCCTCTTCCATTCTTTCAGAATTCTGCAGTGTTGTGGGAGAGAACTGACATGCCTCTACATGTCCACCTGTAAATTTGTGAATAATGACTGTCTCATGTCAGTTGTACAGTACTGTCCAAATTTGAAAGGTGAGCTTTTCTCTTTGATATTCACATTTATTCTGCTGTCTCCAATGTTTTACAAATCTGTCCTTTCTAAACAAAAATTATTGGTATATTAGTATATTTTATAATAAGATTATTAAACATGGATGCCTTTACTGGTTCCATATTAAGTTCTATGCTTGGTAGGAATCTTGATAAGACAATCATGAAGCAGTCTGACAAGATGCAGCTGTAATTAATTTTTATGTATAACATACCTGGCAACCTTTCAAAACCTAAATAGGAAGATTGAGTAAAAATATAGACAGATTGGGAATTAAAATTGGGAGGTTGATCTTCATGGTATTTTTTAAGTCTCATTTTCGCTAAATACCAATAATACAAGAGTTCCTTCAGATCTTCAGTTTTTAACTGTTCTTCTAATTCAATATCAGCTGAGAATATTGCCTATTCAGTTTGAGTGAATGCTCAGTGGCACACAAAGACTCTTTAAAAGTTTATTTAAAATAATGTACAGTGTATAATGTAAGAAATATTGTGCAGTCTTAAAATGGTACAGATGTCAAAGAAAAGGAAATTGATTGACAGGTAATTATCAGTGAAAACATAAATTGATTCAATATGCTTAGACAAATATTAAAGAAATTAAATATGTGCCTATTCTTTAATGGCTAATGGTGGCCAAGATTCACAGCGCAAAGTGACTGAAATAAGTACATGCACCCATTTTTCTAAAAAGTATTAAACATGATCTAGAATGATAAAGTAACACTATATTGTGCATGAACACATTTTATCAAGATGTTTACAGTTATATAAATTGTAGACCCAAAAAACTAAATTGCATTCCTTTCAAAGTAATAAATTAGAAAAACTAATGGTGATCTCTGATACGGAATTGATGTGTCTTGTTTTTTATAAGATGGTCTGGAACAATGAAGAGGATTGCATCAGGGAAAAAAGTAGGGAAAAGCAAATGTATTAATGTCATGTAGCATACATATTAAATTTATCTAGCATACATATAAATATCATCTAGAGTACATATTAATATCATCTAGCATACATATTAACATCATCTAGCATACATATTAATATCATCTAGCATACATATTAATATCATCTAGCATGCATATTAATATCATCTAGCATACATATTAATATCATCTAGCATACATATTAATATCATCTAGCATACATATAAATATCATCTAGCATACATATAAATATGTATTAATATCATCTAGCATACATTTTAATATCATCTAGCATACATATAAATATCATCTAGCATACATATAAATATCATCTAGCATACATATTAATATCATCTAGCATACATATTAATATCATCTAGCATACATTTTAATATCATCTAGCATACATATTAATATCATCTAGCATACATATAAATATCATCTAGCATACATATAAATATCATCTAGCATACATATAAATATCATCTAGCATACATATTAATATCATCTAGCATACATATTAATATCATCTAGCATACATATAAATATGTATTAATATCATCTAGCATACATATAAATATGTATTAATATCATCTAGCATACATATAAATATGTATTAATATCATCTAGCATACATATAAATATGTATTAATATCATCTAGCATACATTTTAATATCATCTAGCATACATATAAATATCATCTAGCATACATATAAATATCATCTAGCATACATATTAATATCATCTAGCATACATATTAATATCATCTAGCATACATTTTAATATCATCTAGCATACATATTAATATCATCTAGCATACATATAAATATCATCTAGCATACATATTAATATCATCTAGCATACATATTAATATCATCTAGCATACATATAAATATCATCTAGCATACATATAAATATCATCTAGCATACATATTAATATCATCTAGCATACATTTTAATATCATCTAGCATACATATTAATATCATCTAGCATGCATATTAATATCATCTAGCATACATATTAATATCATCTAGCATACATATTAATATCATCTAGCATACATATAAATATCATCTAGCATACATATAAATATGTATTAATATCATCTAGCATACATATTAATATCATCTAGCATACATATTAATATCATCTAGCATACATATTAATATCATCTAGCATGCATATTAATATCATCTAGCATACATATTAATATCATCTAGCATACATATTAATATCATCTAGCATACATATAAATATCATCTAGCATACATATAAATATGTATTAATATCATCTAGCATACATATTAATATCATCTAGCATACATATTAATATCATCTAGCATACATATAAATATCATCTAGCATACATATTAATATCATCTAGCATACATATTAATATCATCTAGCATACATATTAATATCATCTAGCATACATATTAATATCATCTAGCATACATATTAATATCATCTAGCATACATATTAATATCATCTAGCATACATATAAATATGTATTAATATCATCTAGCATACATATTAATATCATCTAGCATACATATTAATATCATCTAGCATACATATAAATATCATCTAGCATACATATTAATATCATCTAGCATGCATATTAATATCATCTAGCATACATATTAATATCATCTAGCATACATATTAATATCATTTAGCATACATATAAATAAGTTTTAATATCATCTAGCATACATATTAATATCTAGCATACATATTAATATCATCTAGCATACATATTAATATCATCTAGCATACATATTAATATCATCTAGCATACATATTAATATCATCTAGCATACATATAAATATGTATTAATATCATCTAGCATACATATTAACATCATCTAGCATACATATTAATATCATCTAGCATGCATATTAATATCATCTAGCATACATATTAATATCATCTAGCATACATATTAATATCATCTAGCATACATATAAATATGTATTAATATCATCTAGCATACATATTAATATCATCTAGCATACATATAAATATGTATTAATATCATCTAGCATACATATTAACATTATCTAGCATACATATTAATATCATCTAGCATACATATTAATATCATCTAGCATACATATTAATATCATCTAGCATACATATTAATATCATCTAGCATACATATAAATATGTATTAATATCATCTAGCATACATATTAATATCATCTAGCATACATATAAATATGTATTAATATCATCTAGCATACATATTAACATCATCTAACATACATATAAATATCATCTAGCATACATATAAATATCATCTAGCATACATATTAATATCATCTAGCATACATATTAATATCATCTAGCATGCATATTAATATCATCTAGCATACATATTAATATCATCTAGCATACATATAAATATCATCTAGCATACTTATTAATATCATCTAGCATACATATTAACATCATCTAGCATACATATTAATATCATCTAGCATGCATATTAATATCATCTAGCATACATATTAATATCATCTAGCATACATATTAATATCATCTAGCATACATATTAATATCATCTAGCATACATATTGATATCATCTAGCATACATATAAATATGTATTAATATCATCTAGCATACATATTAATATCATCTACCATACATATAAATATGTATTAATATCATCTAGAATACATATAAATATCATCTAGCATACTTATTAATATCATCTAGCATACATATTAATATCATCTAGCATACATATAAATATCATCTAGCATACATATAAATATCATCTAGCATGCATATTAATATCATTTAGCATACATATAAATATCATCTAGCATGCATATTAATATCATCTAGCATACATATTAATATCATCTAGCATGCATATTAATATCATCTAGCATACATATTAATATCATTTAGCATACATATAAATATCATCTAGCATGCATATTAATATCATCTAGCATACATATTAATATCATCTAGCATGCATATTAATATCATCTAGCATACTTATTAATATCATCTAGCATACATATTAATATCATCTAGCATACATATTAATATCATCTAGCATGCATATTAATATCATCTAGCATACTTATTAATATCATCTTTCATACATATTAATATCATTTAGCATACTTTTTAATATCATCTAGCATACTTATTAATATCATCTAGCATACATATTAATATCATCTAGCATACATATTAATATCATTTAGCATACATATAAATATCATCTAGCATACATATAAATATCATCTAGCATACATATAAATATCATCTAGCATACATATTAATATCATCTAGCATACTTATTAATATCATCTAGCATACATATAAATATCATCTAGCATACATATAAATATCATCTAGCATACATATAAATATCATCTAGCATACATATTAATATCATCTAGCATACATATTAATATCATCTAGCATACATATTAATATCATCTAGCATACATATTAATATCATTTAGCATACTTATTAATATCATCTAGCATACATATTAACATCATCTAGCATACATATAAATATCATCTAGCATACTTATTAATATCATCTAGCATACATATAAATATCATCTAGCATACATATTAATATCATCTAGCATACATATTAATATCATCTAGCATACATATTAACATCATCTAGCATACATATAAATATCATCTAGCATACTTATTAATATCATCTAGCATACATATAAATATCATCTAGCATACATATTAATATCATCTAGAATACATATTAATATCTAGCATACTTTTTAATATCATCTAGCATACATATAAATATCATCTAGCATACATATTAATATCATCTAGCATACATATAAATATCATCTAGCATACATATTAATATCATCTAGCATACATATAAATATCATCTAGCATACATATAAATATCATCTAGCATACTTATTAATATCATCTAGCATACATATAAATATCATCTAGCATACATATAAATATCATCTAGCATACATATTAATATCATCTAGCATACATATAAATATCATCTAGCATACATATAAATATCATCTAGCATACATATTAATATCATCTAGCATACATATAAATATCATCTAGCATACATATTAATATCATCTAGCATACATATAAATATCATCTAGCATACATATTAATATCATTTAGCATACTTTTTAATATCATCTAGCATACATATTAAATTCATTTATCATATGTATTATTATCATCTAGAATACATATTAATATCATCTAGCATACATATTAATATCATCTAGCATACATATTAATATCATCTAGCATACTTATTAATATCATCTAGCATACATATTAACATCATCTAGCATACATATAAATATCATCTAGCATACTTATTAATATCATCTAGCATACATATAAATATCATCTAGCATACATATTAATATCATCTAGCATACATATTAATACCATCTAGCATACATATTAATATCATCTAGCATACATATTAATATCATCTAGCATACATATAAATATCATCTAGCATACATATTAATATCATCTAGCATACTTTTTAATATCATCTAGCATACATATTAATATCATTTAGCATACTTTTTAATATCATCTAGCATACATATTAAATTCATTTATCATATGTATTATTATCATCTAGAATACATATTAATATCATCTAGCATACATATTAATATCATCTAGCATACATATTAATATCATCTAGCATACTTATTAATATCATCTAGCATACATATTAATATCATCTAGAATACATATTAATATCATCTAGCATACATATAAATATCATCTAGCATACATATTAATATCATCTAGCATACATATAAATATCATCTAGCATACATATTAATATCATTTAGCATACTTTTTAATATCATCTAGCATACATATTAAATTCATTTATCATATGTATTATTATCATCTAGAATACATATTAATATCATCTAGCATACATATTAATATCATCTAGCATACATATTAATATCATCTAGCATACTTATTAATATCATCTAGCATACATATTAACATCATCTAGCATACATATAAATATCATCTAGCATACTTATTAATATCATCTAGCATACATATAAATATCATCTAGCATACATATTAATATCATCTAGCATACATATTAATATCATCTAGCATACATATTAATATCATCTAGCATACATATTAATATCATCTAGCATACATATAAATATCATCTAGCATACATATTAATATCATCTAGCATACTTATTAATATCATCTAGCATACATATTAATATCATCTAGCATACATATTAATATCATTTAGCATACATATTAATATCATCTAGCATACATATAAATATCATCTAGCATGCTTATTAATATCATCTAGCAAACATATTAATATCATCTAGCATACATATTAATATCATTTAGCATACATATAAATATCATCTAGCATACTTATTAATATCATCTAGCATACATATTAATATCATCTAGCATACATATTAATATCATCTAGCATACATATAAATATCATCTAGCATACATATTAATATCATCTAGCATACATATAAATATCATCTAGCATACTTATTAATATCATCTAGCATACATATTAATATCATCTAGCATACATATTAATATCATCTAGCATACATATAAATATCATCTAGCATACATATAAATATCATCTAGCATACATATTAATATCATCTAGCATACTTATTAATATCATCTAGCATACATATTAATATCATCTAGCAGACATATTAATATCATTTAGCATACATATAAATATCATCTAGCATGCTTATTAATATCATCTTTCATACATATTAATATCATCTAGCATACATATTAATATCATTTAGCATACATATAAATATCATCTAGCATACATATAAATATCATCTAGCATACATATAAATATCATCTAGCATACATATTAATATCATCTAGCTTTATTAATATCATCTAGCATACTTATTAATATCATCTAGCATACATATTAATATCATCTAGCATACATATTAATATCATCTAGCATACTTATTAATATCATCTAGCATACATATTAACATCATCTAGCATACATATAAATATCATCTAGCATACTTATTAATATCATCTAGCATACATATAAATATCATCTAGCATACATATTAATATCATCTAGCATACATATTAATATCATCTAGCATACATATTAATATCATCTAGCATACATATTAATATCATCTAGCATACTTATTAATATCATCTAGCATACATATTAATATCATCTAGCATACATATTAATATCATCTAGCATACATATTAATATCATTTAGCATACATATAAATATCATCTAGCATACATATTAATATCATCTAGCATACATATTAATATCATCTAGCATACATATAAATATGTATTAATATCATCTAGCATACATATTAACATCATCTAGCATACATATTAATATCATCTAGCATGCATATTAATATCATCTAGCATACATATTAATATCATCTAGCATACATATTAACATCATCTAGCATACATATTAACATCATCTAGCATACATATTAATATCATTTAGCATACATATTAATATCATTTAGCATACATATTAAATTCATTTATCATATGTATTATTATCATCTAGAATACATATTAATATCATCTAGCATACATATTAATATCATCTAGCATACATATTAATATCATCTAGCATACATATTAATATCATCTAGCATACATATTAATATCATCTAGCATACATATAAATATCATCTAGCATACATATATCATCTAGCATACATATTAATATCATCTAGCATACATATTAATATCATTTAGCATACTTTTTAATATCATCTAGCATACATATTAAATTCATTTATCATATGTATTATTATCATCTAGAATACATATTAATATCATCTAGCATACATATTAATATCATCTAGCATACATATTAATATCATCTAGCATACTTATTAATATCATCTAGCATACATATTAACATCATCTAGCATACATATAAATATCATCTAGCATACTTATTAATATCATCTAGCATACATATAAATATCATCTAGCATACATATTAATATCATCTAGCATACATATTAATATCATCTAGCATACATATTAATATCATCTAGCATACATATAAATATCATCTAGCATACATATTAATATCATCTAGCATACTTATTAATATCATCTAGCATACATATTAATATCATCTAGCATACATATTAATATCATTTAGCATACATATTAATATCATCTAGCATACATATAAATATCATCTAGCATGCTTATTAATATCATCTAGCATACATATTAATATCATCTAGCATACATATTAATATCATTTAGCATACATATAAATATCATCTAGCATACTTATTAATATCATCTAGCATACATATTAATATCATCTAGCATACATATTAATATCATCTAGCATACATATAAATATCATCTAGCATACATATTAATATCATCTAGCATACATATTAATATCATTTAGCATACATATAAATATCATCTAGCATACTTATTAATATCATCTAGCATACATATTAATATCATTTAGCATACTTTTTAATATCATCTAGCATACATATTAAATTCATTTATCATATGTATTATTATCATCTAGAATACATATTAATATCATATAGCATACATATTAATATCATCTAGCATACATGTTAATATCATCTAGCATACATATTAATATCATCTAGCATACATATTAATATCATCTAGCATACATATAAATATCATCTAGAATACATATTAATATCTAGCATGCATACTAATATATGATATAAGCATACATATTAATGTCATCTAGCATATATATTAATGTTATCTAGTATATGTACCGCTCCCGTGGTCTAGTGGTTAGAGCATCCACCTCGTATGTGGGAGGTCATGGGTTTGAACTCCAGCTGAGTTCTACAAATAAAGACTTACAAAAATGGTACCAACAGGTGCCTTAAGTTAGTTGGTGCTCAGCATGAAGACGTTAGTGTTAGGACTGGTCAGCATGGTGTTGGGATAATGTGACTTGAAGGGACATCATGCTACATGTCTATGGGATGATACACCAGTGCTAGATATCACTATAAACTGTCACACTGCAGACATCATAGCAATATGACTGAAAAATTGTTTAAGCTATGTTAAAAATCCTAATCAAACAAACAAACAATTTGGAATTAACAGCGCAATTGCAGTTATTTACACTGTATATTTGTATATCCCGATAATTGAAAAATTGATTAGGATCAAGATTATGGAGAAGTGTCATGCTGACTGGTACCAGATAATAATTCAGGTTTCAGACTTGTGGGTGCCAAACTGACCAGATTCCATAAATTTTGGTTCATATTACAAACTGTCCTGTTTCATTCAAGTGACAAGGTAGTTGCCTGTATATGTATAAGTGTCTATTTCGTAATGTTGATAATTTCCCTTTCCTCACAATATGGTGCCATTTTTAAGAATGCTTTGATTTTGGACAAGAGGAATAGTCATTTGTTACTGTGTTTGGAATTTTTAAAAACTTTCAGCACATGTACAGAATTTGAGATCAATGACCATAGCTGCAAAATACTTTGTCATGTCCTGTCTGCCATGTTTGATGTCACTTTGCACAATACCTTTATCTGAGAATTTGTTGTTAAACATTCCATCCCAAAAAAAATTCAACCTCAACTAGCTTTAATTTCTCAGTTATCAATATTGTGAAGTGCCCCTAAAACACCTGGTCGTTACTTTTGGTACTTCCCATGTGGTCCTTTTCATCTAGTAATATTGGTAGGTGACATTCTTCCAAACAAAACATTTTCATAAGATACAGCTGTATTGCACACCATATCAAGCCTGTAAAATTAAATTGTGATGTAATAAATTGTAGAACTGGACATTGACAGCTGTCCAGAAGTGGATAGTACAGGATTTAGTCAGTTGAAGAATCTAACACAGCTCCAGAGGCTGAACGTGTACCGCACTTGCATAGAAACAGAGTCTCTAATAGCTATTATGAGGTTTGTAATATGTCATGCTTCCATAGATAACATGTCTTTTAAAGCAAGTATTAGGTTTGTTGTATGCCACACTTCCAATGATATCTGGTCTCATACAGCTAGTATTAGGTTTGTTATATACCACACTTCCAGTGATAAGTCTCATACAGGTAGTATTAGGTTTGTCATATACCACACTTCTATTGATAAGTCTCATACAGGTAGTATTTGGTTTGTAATATACCACACTTCCATTGATAAGTCTCATACAGTTTGTATTAGGTTTGTTATATACCACACTTCCAGTGAAAAGTCTCATATAGGTAGTATTAGGTTTGTCATATACCACACTTCCATTGATAAGTCTCATACAGGTAGTATTTGGTTTGTAATATACCACACTTCCATTGATAAGTCTCATACAGTTTGTATTAGGTTTGTAATATACGTGTACCACACTTCCATTGATAAGTCTCATACAGGTAGTATTAGGTTTGTCATATACCACACTTCCATTGATAAGTCTCATACAGGTAGTATTAGGTTTGTAATATACCACACTTCCATTGATAAGTCTCATACAGTTTGTATTAGGTTTGTTATATACCACACTTCCAGTGATAATAGTCTTATACAGGTAGTATTAGGTTCATAATATATTACACTTCCAGTGATAACATTTCTAATACAGGTAGTAATAGGTTTGTAATATATCACACTTCCAGTGATAACATTTCTAATGCAGGTAGTATTAGGTTTGTAATATACAATTAGATCTGTGCTTCAAAGTAACATGATCCTAATTTCATTTCTTACTTGAAGGTTAATTATTTACTCCAGAAGCTTCAAAAAGTTCAAAACACAGCTGCACGGATCATCTTTAGAGTGCCTCGATCAGAGCACACCTCACCACTGCTCTGTAACCTACACTGGCTATCAATTCGATACAGAATCAAACACAAAATTTGTTCTTTGTGCCATGTTTCACTGACAGACTCCAGTCCAACATACCTATCCGGCCTCACTCATGTGTATACACCAACACGATACTATGCTCTTCTTCTGACAATCATATACTCATTGTTCCCACTGTGAAATCAAAGTCATATGGACAACGTTCTTTTGCCTACCAGGGTCCGGTCATGTGGAACGAATTGCCCATTGAAATTAGACACAAAGATACAGTGGTCCCTTTTAAGGGTGCTCTTAAAACTCACCGTTTTTGACTGCAGGAACAAATTTAGAGACCTAATAATGTTTTCTATCTTATATGTTTTCAGCATGTTTTTATGTTTTCCAATTTCATTGTTTTTGTCATTTGTTTTTCTGTAGTGTAGTCATATCATTGTAGATGGTGTAAAGCGCTTAGAGCTTCTAAAGATTAGGCGCTATACAAAGTCCTCATTATTATTATTATTATTATCATTATTATTATTATTATTATTATTATTATTATTATTATTATTATTATTATTAATTTAATGGACTTTAGAGTTAATAAGGATAAGCTTTATACTAAATTGAAATGTATAATTTTTAAGTAGCGTAAATGACTGTAGTTTTTTTTTAACTGAAAAGGTAGTAGACCAGAAGAGCTTAAGAGTATTGTTTGTTATCTGTTCATCTGTCTGTCTCAAGTTTGTCATCACTACTCGTAAACTACTCGGAAAATCATCATAACATTTCACACACATTCAACCCATGGTCTAGTTGGTCATAAAATGAAAATGGTACTGCTGGGACAATTTTGTTATTGCTACTCCTCTTGAATGGGTGGTTCTCCTGAAAAGAATTTTAAATGGGTTTTTCACTTGAAGAACATTGTCTAGTTAGACCTTCCACTAAAAGATTTTTTATGCCAAGTTTGATCCTAAAGGCTAATATGAAGTCCAGTATGGCTACCACAGCAGCTAGCTTCAAAATCTTAACTTGTTCCTCCTCATGAACAAAGACTCATATTGACAGGGATTTCAGCCAGCTGAAAGTATTAATGCATCTCTCCTCATGAGCAAAAACTCATATTGACAGGGAATTCAGCCAGCTTGAAAATCTTAACTCCTATCTCCTCATGAGCAAAAACTTATATTGACAGGGAATTCAGCCAGCTTGAAAATCTTAACTCCAGTCTCCTCATGAGCAAACATTTGTGATGACATATGAGGCTGCTTATGATGTCCTATCACAATGGCCTTCATGAAAATTGTTTTGACCTCTACTTATCCTAGATTACTAGTCATATTCATACTGTGTTTTTACCAGAAAACTTCTTGTGAGGTCTAGTTGGAACTAAATAGAAATGGTGTGATTCTGATATCAAATATGGACACCCTAGAAGCCATCTTGAAAGTTTTCTTAGTGTTATGCCTCCAAAACAGATAGTATATCATTGTTATTGTTGTGGGTTTAATGCCATTTTCAGCACAAGATATGCAATACATGGCAGCATGTATAAAACGTGGAGGAAGATCCCAGGAAGAACCATGTTGCCATGGGAAGCTATTGACAAGCTTTCTCAAGTACCCACATTGGCCAAACACATGACTCTAGCCCAAAGAGAGAGATGAGATGGCAGTGATCCATAATGAGGACTTTAGACCACTTGGCCACTTAGGGCCTTGATAGTATATCAAAATGATGTTTTCACCAGGTGACTTCTTAATACAGTTTGGCTCGTCATAAAAGTAAAATGATGCTGATCTGTTATTCGGTAAGGCTGCCAATATGATGGCCATTATCAGAATCTTGTTATTGCTATTCTTCCTTTTGTCATGGGGTTTTTATCAGAAACAGTGTAGTTTCTCCTAAATCAAAATGATGTAAACTGAACCCAATATGTCCTCATGGTGGCCAGCTTTAAACTATTGTTGTCCACCAAAATGGATGGCTGCATCAATATGAGATTTTCACTAATCGATTTATATTATGTTACCTAATTGTTCCTAAACAAAATGGTGCCAATTAGGCTGCCATAATGGATGTCTTTGAAATTTCTGTATCATTGCTCTCTTTGAAAGGATGGTCATGTCAACATTGGGTGGGTGGGTGGGGGGTCACCAAAAGACTTGTAATGTCTTCTAGATCCTAAATGAAAATGGTGTCTGTCTGATATACAAATGTCCAGCACAGCAGCAAATTTGAAACTCTTGTTGCTAAAGAATATCAGAAATGTCCAGTTACAAGAAAAAAAATGGTCTTACCTTGATTTCCTGGAAATTCTTTTTTCCCAGTAGAGTGTCAGACCCTGTGTGGGACTCTACGTTAGATATGTTTATATTTTATAAATGTATAAATTTGAATTATAGCTACATTCAGATGTTCCATCACAGCCTATCAGAAGGTTCTGAGATATGCTTGTAATGTGATGATGATTTTGGTTTTGAGTAATATTATTGCTCTTGTTGTTATTTTTATTTTTATTATTATTATTGCAAATTATTTTTTTTGCAGGTCTTGCCATGATCTACAGTACCTTAACCTTGGGTCATGTGTTTATTTACACCCCATGGATGATATTGCCTATGAATTGGGGAAGAACTGCAGGTACTGTAATTTATGTAATTAATGTAATGTATGTAGTTGATGTAATTAATGTAATTGATGTAATTTATGTAATTGATGTAATTGATTATAACATTTAATTTTTCATACACAATAGGTTCAGAGTTCTAGAAGAATCATATTGAAATTGTTAAGACTACAATTGCAAAATAAAATCATTTATAAAACAGTTAGGCCCTGATTGAAGCATGATCGTATTTGTTATAAAATCAGTGCTAAGTGAAGTTACAAAGTATTGAGACCCTGAGTATAATGGTAATTATCCACTGAGTACTGTAGTTAAATATCAAGGGAGGCGAATCCATGTACATATTTGATCAGTGTCCATTGTGGTTAAGTTTGTTGACCATAAAACGGTGACTGCTGTTCACATGTGACAGGCGACTATTACATAAAATACATTTATACAAGGTTTTTTTAATTGAGGTCTCAGAATTTGTCATTTATGAAAAAGTCTTAACTAGAAGATTGTTGAGCAATTTGGTGTGTGTGTGTGTGTGTGTGTGTGTGTGTGTGTGTGTGTGTGTGTGTGTGTGTGTTTCACATGAGCAATTTGGGTTGGGTTTTCTAGTGTGCATGTGTTTCACATGAGCAATTTGGTGTGTGTGTCTGTGTGTGTGTGTGTGTGTGTGTGTGTGTTTTACATGAGCAATTGGACCTAAATATTCTGTGCAAATGCTGGATATCAAGCTGAACTTGTCAATTACGCATTTCATTGGAATGCAATATCACTCAAAGACAAGATTCTAATTTGTATGTGCCCTATCTGCACAGCATATTCAGTGCATCTTAAACTATGGTATCAAGATATTAATTTTTTAAAACAATTTTGGGTAGCAAATGTTCAAGAAATTGTATGCCAATGATTTCCTCAATTAAATTAATCATGAAGATAAAGAACAAACATCAGCAGAGTAAAATTTAATGCTTTTTGGGGGTTGGGTAGAGACATATAATTTTGGTATCAGTATTTATATTCTTAGGAGTTCTCAAATACATTTATTTTATGTTGACACTTATAATAATATTCAACACTTTCCAGATTTTTAATGAAGTGTATGGACTGGTTATTTTTCCTCATGACTAATGACATGGTCAGTTTAAAGTCTTTTCCATGGTCAGTTTAAAGTCTTTTCCATGTTGATTTCAGGACACTGAAGTCACTTGATCTGTGGAGAAGTAAATCCCTATCTCACAAAGGCCTTGAGTGCATTTATATCAACTGTCCTGCCTTAGAGGAAATAGACCTGGGATGGTGGTAAGTCAAGAAAGTGACACTGACCACATGTAAAGTTTGACCACATTCAAATCAATGTTGACCACATGTAAATTCCAAATGACCAAATGTGAAGATTTTTCCCCATAATATAGATTCATTGTCATAAATGTACAGACAAATAATCAGGAAGTGCTAACAAAATTATATTTCTCGAAATTGTTTCACAAATAATTTCTTCTCAGTGAAATTGTTCTTTTATTCTTTGTAAACCAAAGTTTGGCCTCATTTCCAATCCAAAATGTGTATTTTTGCAATTTTTGCCCAAACATTTCAAACTTAGAAGAGAAATTGGTTGGAGATTCAGATATGCAAAATAATAAGTCTTTGTTCCCTTTTACAATTTTTAAGTGAAAAATGTGAAAGAGCTAATGAAAAAAAAAACATCTGAATGTATCACTGTTACTTTATTTGCAGGTAAAACAAATTTGCATGCACTGCATTGTTCCACATTATCACAGTAATTTTATGAAAGTAAAAGCTGAAGGAAGAATTACTATAAAATATAATGGATAAAATTATTAGTTTGTATTATTTTTTAAGTTTTCCCACTAATTTCTTGAATTCAGACCTTTCATTAAAAAAGAGACAGTTAATTGGACTGTTTGCAAATATATTTAATCACCCAACAAAGTTTGGTCCAACATAAACCATTCCCATGAGCAATATTAACCTGACTGTAGGATAAATGCATTGGATAAAATATTAACTTGACTGTAGGATAAATGGGTTGGATAAAATATTAACTTGACTGTAGGATAAATAGGTTTGATAAAATATAACTCAACTGTGGGATAAATAGGTTGGATAAAATATTAACCTGATTGTAGGATAAATAGTTTGGATAAAATATAACTCAACTGTAGGATAAATAGGTTGGATGAAATATTAACCTGAATATAGGATAAATAGGTTGGATGAATTATTAACCTGAATATAGGATAAATAGGTTGGATGAATTATTAACCTGAATATAGAATAAATAGGTTGGATGAAATATTAACCTGAATATAGGATAAATAGGTTGGATGAAATATTAACCTGAATATAGGATAAATAGGTTGGATGAATTATTAACCTGAATATAGGATAAATAGGTTGGATGAATTATTAACCTGAATATAGGATAAATAGATTGGATGAAATATTAACCTGAATATAGGATAAATAGGTTGGATGAAATATTAACCTGAATATAGGATAAATAGGTTGGATGAAATATTAACCTGAATATAGGATAAATAGGTTGGATAAAATATTAACCTGAAAGTAGGATAAATGGGTTGGATTTATAAAACAATGGCCACATCATTATATCAAATAAATGTGATAGGCATCCAAAATGTTTAAATCCATTATTGTAACACTTCTGCAGCTGTAGCATACTTTCGGATCATTTGGACATCAACTATGTGGCAGTAAAATGTTCAATAATGGGGATACCGTATATACTTGGATATAAATTGGGTACAACTGCAAACAATATAAACCCTGATTAGCCATAGACATGATGTGCTGGCAGATTAGGGTATGTGATCTTTAATCTGCTGAGTACTCCTAACAAACTGCATAGACACAGATCTGACAATACTTTATGCATTGGCAAATCTGGGTCAATGTATTTCCAGTTTCATTCGATTTATGTATTTCTATTGAGATATTGACATGTATCAGTGTGACGATTTTACCCCAACCCCTTGTATGTAGGTATAAGTAACTATAACTTGTGATTCTGACTGGCCTTGTACATGTATAAATTGTATGTCTGCCTGACCCAGCTGTGATGTTCAAATTGTTCTAAAAGTTAGCTAATCCCCTTACGTAAGATGGTCTTTGTTAGCTCTCGAGGGGAGAGGAGACTGTGTCCATCGTGGACGGGTGACGTAACCACATCAAAGGACAGGACAGTGTCAAATAAGAAGACTGTAACAATTGATAGACACACAGACAGACATTCGGATGATTGACAGTCGAACGACTGACCAGAGTCGATCGCCCTCCAATCGAAAAGCGCTGAGGGTGGGCACTTGATTGGAATCTGCGATAATAATTCATGTTTAGTAAGAATTCGTCAGTTGCTACAAGAATTGAGAAGAGAGTAGAACTCCGTACGGCCAGACGAAAATTGGTGGCAGACTCAGATTTTAGAAATCAAGGGAATCTTAAGATAGCTTCAAAGGTCAGTGTGATTTTGTTTGATTTCTGCTTGACACGTCTGCGGAATTGAAGGTTCTCGTATGTATATTCATTTTACTTGTATTGTAGTATGAATAGTTAATTATGATATTAATATTTTGCATCTTTCGTGATGTTCGTTAGTACCTTTGCTTGCAATTGATTATGATGTAAATTCGTTGCATCTTCTTCATGATATTATATTACCCCTTATTTTGTGAGGTAAAATATTGCTCTCCTTTTGTTAGTAATAGGTGTGCATATTATTTCGTGAAGAATTGTATTGTTGCTAGCCGCTATAAGAATTAATATTATAATTCTTTGTGTAGGTATATTATGGTAGACTAGCACTTTGTTTACGTAATGATATTTTGCCATTGAGTTAACGGATTTCCGTTATTGCAATTTGAATGTGAATATTGTGGATTCGGTACGCTTGTGTAGGACATATATATAAATATATAGATAGTCATATTACTAATAGTAGTAATATTATAATACAATGATATTTGAAATATTTGTATGTATATACTGATAGGGCTCAGTATGTAGATGTTTGAATTCTTTGTGAGATTGTGTTGTGGCGCCATTTTATAAGCGGCGGAAGCGTATGGGAATTTCGATGTGTGCGCATGCGTGACCAAAAATGTCCCGCCTAAAGCTGATGGTTCAATTCAGTGACTTAGTGTGAGGTAATATTCATCACCATATGCTAATGCATTATACCTTTCAACAGGAAGCTTTCGGGTGACGTTGAAGAGAATTCCGGGGAAATTTTGGGTGACGTTGAGAGAATTCCGGGTGACGTTGAGAGAATTCCGGGGAAATTTCGGATGACGTGGAAAGAATTCCGAGTAAATTTGAGAGATACCGAGTGAATTTCGGGTGACCTCAAGAGATACCGTAGAAGAGGAAACGGAAGTAGAGATAGAAGAGGAAACGGAAGTAGAGATAGAAGAGGAAACGGAAGTAGAGGAATCGGAAGGAGAGAAAGATGGAAGGAGACTTATTTAGATGAGTAACACTCAAGAAGGGAAAATATTCCTCACACTGAAATCAAATGATGATCTAGGGATCATTGGGTCAAGAGTGACATTGATTGCTTAATATCTTTAAAATTTTCATTTATTAAATGTTGTTTAAATTTCATCTTTGTATTTCTTTTAATTTAACTGTCGGCATTGCTGACTGGGGGCTCGTAGCCATATATAATATATTGTCCAGAAGTAAACATTCTGAAAGCGGACCAGGGGAACTTCCTCATAATTCTGTAAAGTCTATAGGAAGAACCTCACCCCTACTAAACGACACTTCACAGTGGGCGCTTTGTCCGGGATATGAATTAGACATATATTATTTTAGGACCTAAAGTTATTTGTAAGAGTATTAGGGAACAGTGTGAGATATTTTCCATTCTTTGTATTCGTTTTATGATTTTCTCATCTTGCATTTTATTGTCATATGTGCATGCTTTGTAGACCTTCCATTGCTAGCAGTACTGGTGAAGCAGATGTCGAACAAATATCGTACCTGAACGAAATTAGTTGCTATCGACAGGTAAGTATTTAAACTTGTATTACAAGTATCTGTGTCTTGTAGAATATTGAGACAAGGTATCACTTTACATTAGTTATAATGGCCACCGAAAGGCAAATGATAAAGGAATATCGAGCTATGGGGTCTGAAGAGCTCGGATATGAGGGAGATCGCCTGGCGGCCTTTATAGAAGTTTGGATCAAGGAATGGAAGGCCGGAAAAGCAGCGGACAGAGAGCTGGAGCTAGCCAAGATAGCAGCGGACAAAGAGCTAGCCAAGATAACAGCGGAACAGGAGCTAGCCAAGATAACAGCAGAACAGGAGCTAGCCAAGATAGCTGCAGACCAAGAGCTAGCCAGACTCGCCCACACTCTGGAGATGGAAAAGGTGAGAGTTGAAGCTAGGACCAACGGACGGGACGACGCCAGTACAAGCTCTGGAACGACCAGCCGACCATTCATCGACCACCGGATGGTCCAGATCAACATGCCACGCTTTAATGACAGGGAGGAGACTATTGACGATTTTCTCGTGCAGTTCGAGAAACTCGCACACGCTCATCAGGTCCCTGAACAGCACTGGGCCATTAATGTCTCAGCCTTTTTGCAAGGTGCAGCTCGGGAAGTCTACCACGGCTTAGCTGCAGAAGAGGCTGATGACTACAATGCCCTCAAGAAGGCCCTTCTCTGCCATTATCGGCTGACCGCCGAGACTTACCGGAAACTTTTTCGTGACTCTGCGAAAAAGGTAAGAGACCCACTCTCAATTCCACAACCGTGTTCGAGGTTTATTTGACAAGTGGATGAAAATGGCTGAAGTCGGACGCACGTACGACGGGCTACGCGAGGTAATACTCAAGGAACATGTCCTGGGTACTTACCGTCGCGAATTGACAGTCTTCTTAGCCGAAAGAGAACACCGGACGCTCAAAGAGATCGCTAACATGGCGGAGCGATACGAGCAGGCGCACTCGAAGAGTGGAGGTTCCGGGGGCGCGGATCGACCCTGACCCTCTGAGTCGCGTCGAATGGGGGAGGTTGAGCCGGCTGTCCGCAACCGTCAGAGCGACGGGAAGGTCGGAGGGGCACCTACAGGTAGAGATGCCACCTATCGACTTGGACAGGCCTCACCCATGAAACCAGGACTTGCAAGTCGGCGAGGGCCGCCGACGTGTTTTAACTGCAAGCGCCTGGGGCATTTTGCCAGGGACTGTCAGAAGGGCAGGCAGATCCAGGTGAATGTCGTTGCTAGGAAGGAGTGCGTGCCGGAAGCGAGTCGCAACCCAGCCAACCTTGCGGCCGCAACTGTCAATGGTGAAGGTGCCACCATCTTGTATGACACTGGGTGCAGCGTCCCCGTGCTTGTCGACAAGAAGTATGTCAAGCCGGAGGACTATACAGGGGAGGTAATAGAAGTTCAGTACGCGAACTGCGCGCGTGACTCATTACCAGTAGCTGTCATTAACCTCAATTCACCATACGTGAAGGGGAAAATTGCAGCTGCTTGCTTGGAGGGTCTATCACATGACGTCATATTGGGATGCCGTTATGTGTTGCCCCAGCCGAACCCCGAAACATGTACACCTATGCCAGTGAGTGCTGTTGAGACCAGGGCCATGAGTCGACAGCCGAAACAGAAGCCGATCCAAGTTACATCGACACCGGTTAGTAATGTTCTTCCAGCTGAGTTGAGGAAGCTGCAACAGGAAAACGCAACTCTGGCGCAGTTGCACAAACACGCTGAAGCGGAAACAGAAAGAGAGACCGTCAGCGATTTTGTTGTCACCACGATAGTGACACGAGGAACACCTAATTGGCCTATTTTGCCATCAAGGGCCATGTCCGACTCCGAAAACCAACCGGAGAGGTCGGTAAAGGCTGAAAAGAAAATAATAGCGACGAAGGTCACCAGTACAGTAAAATGGTTCAACGTAAAAAACGGATATGGCTTTATCAATAGGGATGACACCAAGGAAGATGTGTTTGTCCACCAAACGGCCATTATCAAGAACAACCCCAGGAAATATCTTCGAAGTGTTGGGGATGGTGAGACTGTAGAATTTGACGTAGTGGAGGGGGGAAAGGGCAAGGAAGCTGCTAACGTCACTGGACCTGGTGGAGCCAATGTCCATGGTAGCAAATATGCTGCAGAACGACGTAGTTATCGTGGATGCTACAGGAGCATGACAAAACGCTTTACCCTGTCGCATACGGCAGTCGGAAGTTGTCGGCTGCCGAGAAGAACTACTCCGTATCGGAGAAGGAATGTCTCGGGATCGTGTTCGGCATATCACGGTTCGAGCGATACCTATATGGACGCAAGTTCATATTGGAGACCGACCACCAACCACTCGCCTATTTGGCGCAGGCAAAGTTGTCCAATGGTCGATTGATGCGATGGTCGCTGTTCTTACAGCAGTACCAAATGCAGATCAGATACGTGAAAGGATCTGAAAACGTAGGCGCAGATTTCATGAGTAGAAGCGCTGGAATGAGATAGATCATTCTGGTTAAATTTTCATGTTCATACTCAGTTTAGCATCTAGTTGATTTTGCTGATGTTGTTCTTTATATTGTTTTAACACTTTTGCATTTGTAGTATTTTGAGGGAATAAAATCCTGATTTTATTCTCAAGCGTGGGGGGATGTGATGATTTTACCCCAACCCCTTGTATGTAGGTATAAGTAACTATAACTTGTGATTCTGACTGGCCTTGTACATGTATAAATTGTATGTCTGCCTGACCCAGCTGTGATGTTCAAATTGTTCTAAAAGTTAGCTAATCCCCTTACGTAAGATGGTCTTTGTTAGCTCTCGAGGGGAGAGGAGACTGTGTCCATCGTGGACGGGTGACGTAACCACATCAAAGGACAGGACAGTGTCAAATAAGAAGACTGTAACAATTGATAGACACACAGACAGACATTCGGATGATTGACAGTCGAACGACTGACCAGAGTCGATCGCCCTCCAATCGAAAAGCGCTGAGGGTGGGCACTTGATTGGAATCTGCGATAATAATTCATGTTTAGTAAGAATTCGTCAGTTGCTACAAGAATTGAGAAGAGAGTAGAACTCCGTACGGCCAGACGAAAATTGGTGGCAGACTCAGATTTTAGAAATCAAAGGAATCTTAAGATAGCTTCAAAGGTCAGTGTGATTTTGTTTGATTTCTGCTTGACACGTCTGCGGAATTGAAGGTTCTCGTATGTATATTCATTTTACTTGTATTGTAGTATGAATAGTTAATTATGATATTAATATTTTGCATCTTTCATGATGTTCGTTAGTACCTTTGCTTGCAATTGATTATGATGTAAATTCGTTGCATCTTCTTCATGATATTATATTACCCCTTATTTTGTGAGGTAAAATGTTGCTCTCCTTTTGTTAGTAATAGGTGTGCATATTATTTCGTGAAGAATTGTATTGTTGCTAGCCGCTATCAGAATTAATATTATAATTCTTTGTGTAGGTATATTATGGTAGACTAGCACTTTGTTTACGTAATGATATTTTGCCATTGAATTAACGGATTTCCGTTATTGCAATTTGAATGTGAATATTGTGGATTCGGTACGCTTGTGTAGGACATATATATAAATATATAGATAGTCATATTACTAATAGTAGTAATATTATAATACAATGATATTTGAAATATTTGTATGTATATACTGATAGGGCTCAGTATGTAGATGTTTGAATTCTTTGTGAGATTGTGTTGTGGCGCCATTTTGTAAGTGGCGGAAGCGTATGGGAATTTCGATGTGTGCGCATGCGTGACCAAAAATGTCCCGCCTAAAACTGATGGTTCAATTCAGTGACTTAGTGTGAGGTAATATTCATCACCATATGCTAATGCATTATACCTTTCAACAGGAAGCTTTCGGGTGACGTTGAAGAGAATTCCGGGGAAATTTCGGGTGACGTTGAGAGAATTCCGGGTGACGTTGAGAGAATTCCGGGGAAATTTCGGATGACGTGGAAAGAATTCCGAGTAAATTTGAGAGATACAGAGTGAATTTTGGGTGACCTCAAGAGATACCGTAGAAGAGGAAACGGAAGTAGAGATAGAAGAGGAAACGGAAGTAGAGGAATCGGAAGGAGAGAAAGACGGAAGGAGACTTATTTAGATGAGTAACACTCAAGAAGGGAAAATATTCCTCACACTGAAATCAAATGATGATCTAGGGATCATTGGGTCAAGAGTGACATTGATTGCTTAATATCTTTAAAATTTTCATTTATTAAATTGTTGTTTAAATTTCATCTTTGTATTTCTTTTAATTTAACTGTCGGCATTGCTGACTGGGGGCTCGTAGCCATATATAATATATTGTCCAGAAGTAAACATTCTGAAAGCGGACCAGGGGAACTTCCTCATAATTCTGTAAAGTCTATAGGAAGAACCTCACCCCTACTAAACGACACTTCACAATCAGTGAGGGAAAAATGACGTTGCCAGAGTGGTGTTAACATAGTGATGACATAACATTTGGAACTACTTTGTTTTGATGTAGTAAATTTAAACTATCCTTATATATGAAAAACGTATATTCATATTATGGTATATTTTTTTTATAGTCTTCTTCTTGTCTTTCTCTCTCTTGTTCCCCCAAACATCAGGGTGCACATAACTTAAACCATTTCAACAGTACATCCTCTAGTATACATTTATGGAATTAATGTGGTACCATCCAGAAATGCATAAAACAAAAAGCAAAAAGTAGAATTCAAGTATTAACTTTTTTTAAATTAGCTTTCAGCATAAATTATGATAATTGTCAGTGGCTGAACATAAATGACTTGTTGATATGGATCATGCATACAGTAGTATATACCTGTACTCTATAACAAACAGTGCACACCTTTAAGAGAAAGACTTGTGATTAAATAAAGGACACCGTAATACAATTTTTAAAGTAGCAATTTTAACTTGCATTACAAACATGTTTGAAAATGGCAAGGATTACAAACAGAAACTATGGAACAAATGAAAATTGGATGTGTCAGCAGCTACTGAAATAGACTAAAAAAGATTGTAAAGTCCACACATTTGAATGTGGAAATTTAAAAAAATTAAGAACAAAATTCCATGCATGTGAACTCAAGTTATTAAAATTTCTTTTTTTTAAAAAAATGTTATGCTCTGAATTCTATCCAATGCTACTGCTCTGTGATTTTAGCATTTTGTTTCATCCTAAAATTATCGATCCCCCATGAAATGTGCTAACAAAAACTACAAATCTCCAATTTTTTGTGAATACAGTAATTATTTTGATGCATTATATTTACAAGCTAATTTTGTAAAATGTCACCGTCTCTAAATTATAGTAAAATTTAGTAACTTTGTAGTAATGCAGCTGTTAATTTTGTTGACACTGAATGGGGTTAACCCATGCAAATTTATTGTTTTTGCCTTTTAAAAATTAAATAAATAAAAGAAAATCTACATTTGGAGTAATACTTGTGGTAATACTTGTGAAGTGAAAACCTGTTTGATTGTCATTTGTAGCATAGTCTGACAAATCATACCCTATAAACTGTGTTGAAACTGATGGACAATTGCTGAGTCTGATGTCACCTGTGTTTTTTTTTTTTAATACACCATTTTGCCGCATGCAAAATCTTTTCAGAATACACCTGCATACAGTTTAGACACTTACTGGGATTTGGTAATAGCCATGTCTAGCACAAAATGACAGAGATTTTCTATTTGATATGGATTTACAAGTTTTCAAACTTAAGATTTGATCTGGAAATATGATGTACATACATGTATCATCAAAAGAACCCTTCAACAAATGTCAGCTCAACAGCTGTGAGAAATATAGTAAGTGTATAAAATGTAGAACAATGAGTGAAGATGAAACTGTTCAAAAATGTTTGCAACTTTTGATGAATAGGCACTAAAAACTGTCACACTGCAGACATAGCGATAAGACTGAATTTTTAAAAAAACTTGTTAAAAATTCAATTCTCAAACACACTCCCATCAGTTTCATTACATGTATAAATGTACAAATTGTATAACCCCAGTTGGGTGGAACTTAAGGTGTACTGAACATTGCATTCAGAAAAAACAACACTAGTTGTGATTGGTGCATTATGTAAGAGTTGTAGCATTGAGGTATATGGAAAAACAATTGGTACCGTGATACATATAGGGACAAACAGCCTCACATTGTATTCATAGAAACACATACATGGGGGGGGGGCATTTATTAACTATACTAGTTTGATGTAGGAATACAAATGGATGCTGAAAATTTTTGGTCAAATATTGGCAGTCATTTAAGAATAACATGTATGAAATCTTTAGAAAATAGCACAAGTTGGCTTTGGAAAGGGGGGGGGGACAGGCTTTTGGAACTATAGCTATAACAGATATAGATGGATGGCTTTGTCTGTGTAGTCAGCTCCAAGATTAGCATAGATGTAACAAAATAAGTTATGTAAACACATATTTTGTTTCATGTGTCTTTCTGCCCAGATATAGACTATTTTACCTGCAAAAGATGCAAAAATCATGTAGAAGAATAAACAGCTATCTTCTTATAAAGCATCTCATAGACCAAGATAGAGAACACTTTAGGTCCACTTGTAGATAGATTATTTGTATCATATAGAATATTCTAACAGGAGTAATGTTAGGTATTTTATTAAAGATATGGTATTCCTTCCCACATTGAATTTAATTGTCTTGCTCTAATTGTATGATGTTGTACACTTTCTTGCCTTGAAATTGTTCGTGCAGTTTATTTAGTTAAGTTCTCTTGCATTCCCTTTTGTTGAGGTAGCAGAGAATACCAACAGGCAAGAGCAGTTTCTTTAAGTCTCATTGATACTTCTATTATAATCTACTTTTGACTTTCAAGTAATTTCTGTCCAGCTGTCCTGTGAAATTTCCATATTTGGTCTAACATTACTGAATGATTACCAACTTAGTCACATTGCTCACTGGTTCCATTCAAGTCCACACTGTTTTTGAAACTTTGCATCCCATCGCAAGAATCCAAATTGTCATGGGATCGTATCTGTATTTTTTATGGAAAGCTGCACTCCACATGGTGGCATTGTAGAGAACATTAACTATGTGATATAATACAGCCACCCCATGTCACAAAACCGAATTGCATCACTCTTGAGATCTCCTCTACATATAGAAGCCTGAATTGTAGGTTCCCACTTTATCAGTAATGTATTTTTGGATAATTGGATAATTGAATTGCGTTGAAGTTAATGTGTGTGTTCATGAACTCATCTATATTACATGGAAAAATATATTGGAGGAAACACAAATACCACACCTTGTGTATATCATTCAGTTATCTCCCTTACACCAGACATAACATTTCAAGAAATAAGAACTCAGATTTTTAGTGATTGGGTTTGAAAATAAAGAGAAGATTTGTGAAGTGTTATATTAGCACTCAGTCTTGATGCAAATGTAACTAGAAGTAATTTTATAATTTCTCACAGTAAAGTTTACAGCTTAAAAACTGATAAAGTATGTTTTGTTTGGTTTAGGTATTTTTCTGCCTAACTGAAGCCCATTAATTGTTAATTTCTTGTGTAGAAGAAATATAAATTATATGCATCTATATTATCCACATTATGCACCCTTTTATATTAGATAGGAATGACACCATTCACCTGAAATGTTGTTGCCCGTAAGGGATGTTATAGCACAGGTGGATCAGTTGGACATCAACTATGTGGCAGAAAGATGTTCAATAATGGGGATACCATATATACTTGGATATAAATTGGGTCCAACTATGTGGCAGAAAGATGTTCAATAATGGGGATACAGTATATACTTGGATATAAATTGGGTCCAACTATGTGGCAGAAAGATGTTCAATAATGGGGATACCGTATATACTTGGATATAAATTGGGTCCAACTATGTGTCAGAAAGATGTTCAATAATGGGGATACCATATATACTTGGATATAAACTGGGTCCAACTATGTGGCAGAAAGATGTTCAATAATGGGGATACTGTATATACTTGGATATAAATTGAGTCCAACTATGTGGCAGAAAGATGTTCAATAATGGGGATACCGTATATACTTGGATATAAATTGGGTCCAACTATGTGGCAGTAAGATGTTCAATAATGGGGATACTGTATATACTTGGATATAAATTGAGTCCAACTATGTGGCAGAAAGATGTTCAATAATTGGGATACCATATATACTTGGATATAAATTGGGTTCAACTATGTGGCAGTAAGATGTTCAATAATGGGGATACTGTATATACTTGGATATAAATTTGGTCCAACTATGTGGCAGTAAGACGTAAACTCACTGCCTCCATATATTGTCCAAAAGTAAGATCATCAAACTTTCACTTTTTTTTCTCTTTGCTGCTTTTGTCTCCTTTAAATCCTTTATCATAAGCTACATCTCCTTTTTAGATACACACTTTCCTCCTGTTTTTAACTCCACGGACTCATTATACTTATTGTTTATCTTTGGTGTTTTTCTGTATTTTATTCCCCAAATTTCACCCCAAATCTAGCATAACCACTTAGAAGCTGTGATCCACTATATTTGGTGTCAGATTGGCTTCTTGCATCAATTTTATTCACTACACAAAAGAGGGAAGCTTTCTATTTGTGTGAGAAAGAGGATGGGTAGGTAGACCTTTGTATGAGGACTGGGGATAGTGACCCCATGTATCTGCAGACAGTGTAAAGTGTTCAAAGCTTATACTTTATAATAAGATTGGGTCATGTCCATCTGTCTCTGATATTAAGTTCTGCATCTATCAAACAAATATAAAGTCTTTTATTTTAGGTAAATTGTAATTTTTGAATAAGGAGAGGTACATGATATTTGGTACATTGACCTTGGACCTAGTTATTACATAGTATAATATATTATTACATAGTATAATATATTATTACATAGTATAATATATTATTACATAGTATAATATATTATTACATAATATAATATATTATTACATAATATAATATATTATTACATAGTATAATATATTATTGCATAGTATAATATATTATTACATAGTATAATATCTCATTCATTCCATATCACCCATAAGTTCATTCAATAAGTGCCAATATCAATAAAACACAACACATAGTTAAAACAATTAATTTTATTCCCAAAATATATTTTGGTAGTAAAGCACAAATATGAAAACAGCAGCTAAAAAAAAATTCAAAGACCAGTAATATAAGACACAGCTTGGTACCTCATCAAATTGTTTTTGACAAGTGAGACTAAGTACACTTGTTACTTGTACAGTCCCAAGCTATATCACAGATTATTGAAAAAATTAAGTTTGGCGCTAAGTATAATGGTTCCAGTTGTACAATCCCAAGTGAGCGGAGCTTAAGGTATAGGGAGCAATGTATTCAGAAATAAACACCACTAGCTGTGATTTGTGCATTATGTAAGAGTTGTTCTTTCTGTTTGGCTTAAATAAGTTAAACCTCTTGGCATGTGAGATTCTGTTAATTCATACCTAGATCATATTTTGTATTTGTTATGCTTTTTTTAAAATGTGGCACACATGGGTGAAAATGTCTGTTTTGCCTAGATAACATTTACACCCCTGTCTAGTTCCAGCAGAGTTATCTCTCTTAAATGCAGTGGAGTACCTGGTTTTGTCCTTGTCAAATTGACAGTCGAACATTATTCTCGATGACAGTGTCTGACATGTGTGCTGAAGTGGGACAGAAAGTATATTTATTTCACAAAACATTAGCATTGAGGTCTATGGAAAAACAATTGGTACCATGATACCTATAAGTGTGGGAACTACTTACATCATTGCCAACCAAGACAACTCATTGTTCCTATTCCATGTATGTACTCAACAACAGTAGATATCCTCTATGTATCACTCTTTTCTTTGAGGCCTAGAGTAATTTGGTGATTTTATTATGACAAATATTTCTTCACTTCCTTTTCAGGCCTTTGGCCACAAAAAACAGTTTTTTAATAGCAGGACAACCACTGACAGCCTTCCTCAATTATAAGACATAATTTACATATCCACTTCTTGCTGATAGTGTTTCCATCAATCTATGTCCATTATCTATCCCTGCATCCACATGTTCCGATAATCTAAACTGTATCTACAGGAATTATTGGAGTATTGGCGAGGATTATGTAAGAGGTTTCTAAAAGATGGAGAGACGGTAAGAAGGTATCAGATTGTGAATATATGGTATCCTTGGGTGTGTTGATAGTTTGGTATGCACATGTATTGAGTTTGTCACCAAATATACTAGCCGCAAATCCAAAAATACTGTCAGATTGCTGAAGATAAAAATATACCTGCTGATCCAAATACACCTGAAAAGAGCAATTAAGATACACACTCCCTCGTTATGATACCCTTCAATATAATACAGTTCCTGTTAAGACAAAAATGGTCTTGGATCTCATGACATCAATGAAAATGTGTATTATATTCTTCATTATAAGTTTCTCTATCACTGCCTTGGACTGTTCTGTAGTATTTTATAATTGTCATTTTTAAAACAAAACTCATGGAATTTCTGTCCTTGACCAATGTTTACATTTGTTTTCAGTCCAAAACTGAAGTCCACAACATTATGCTTTGAAAAGCTGTCACAAAGGTGTACCAAACTAAAGAAATTATTTTTAACTGGAAATATGTAAGTACAGTTTCACAGGAAAAACAATCTACTGTGGATTCTTAATGTAGGTGTCACAGGATGAAAATGTTATAATGTAATTATTTTCACTATTTAGTGATGTGTCAAATTAGAGAATTAATTTTACACTGTAACACAAATTGCTTAAAAAATGTCAAGTAATCTATGAGTCACATGATATATTCAGAAGCTCGAGTCGCATGACCATAAGAATTATTTTGAATGTGCAAAGTTGTATCTGATTTGCTCCTCAATGAAACAGCCAGTTATATTCAGATGCTTGAGTTGCATGACTAATATAGGGTGATCACGTGTACTGGAATGCCCGGGACAGTCCCAGAATGAAAAAAATGTCCGGCATCCTGGGCAGACCTATTCCAGGGACAATTAAACGTCCCAGAATGTGAGTTTTACTCTATTTATTAATGACGGCAAGTCAATCATGATTTTTCACCTAAAACATGGCGCAATAATACCATACTACAACTATTCTCTTATTATTATTGTTATTATTATTATTATTATTATTATTATTATTATTGCTCTTATTATTAGTAATCCTTTATATGTGTAAGCGCTCATAGGAGCGCAGGGAATTACCCTGCAGTCACCTTTGAATGCGTCATTAAGAGTGCAGCGAAACTAGTCACGGTATACAAGCTATTGCGATTACAAAGTTCTGTGCTTGAGCATAAAGTTTCTTATCTACGGATTCAGCAGAAATTTCTCTTCCCAAAATCCCAGTACAGTGTCACAGCTATCTTTTGGACCAATATTGTTTAAGCTAGGGAAATTCAAAGTCGATCAAAGTTTTCTACTTGAGTTAAATAATCCAATCCAATAATTCAAGGCTGATCGCTGCTTTTAGAGATTGCAATGTGTGTGCGGCGCTGACACAGCTGAGAGATTAGGCGAGTAGATAACATGGATAATCAGTCAGTAGATTAGATAGCAGCTGCATTCGTACTCATGAATCGCTTGTCTGCAGTTGACTTGCATTGTATTCTTGCGGAGTTCATCTGGGCTGTCCTCAAATTAAATTAAATATAAAAGTAATCATTTAGTAAATAACAGAAATGAGTGATACGAGTTCAGATTCAGAATCAATGTCTGTGAATGATTTTGACCGTAGCGCCCATCGTACAGCTGCTGGAAAAACACAATTTCAAAGCAGCAGTGGTAGTGAAAAGACTGAGTCTGACACCTCCAAAAGCTGCAAAGAAAATTAAGCGCATGTGTCATTTTCGAAAGTCTTGGAGAACTATATAGTAACATTTATAGAGCAAACTGCACTCTTTGTAAGAGAGAATTTGGAATTGGACATGGCGTTGAAGTTGATCTTAAAACTCACACTTCCAGTAAAAGCCATAAACAAGCTGAACAAGTCGCAAAGCAAAATAATATAATGACAAAGTTTATGATTTTGTCAAAAAACACTGGATTACAGGATGATGTGATAGCTGCAGATATATCGATGGTTTATCATTCCGTTAATCACAGTCACTCATACCGATCTCTAGACTGTACACTTAAGCTTCTTCCTGTAGTTTTTAACAATTCTAGCATAGCTTTAAAAATGTATTGTCGAACAAAATTGGAAGCTATTTTAATCAATGTATTGGCACCGTACAGTCAAGAAATGATAGTCAATGACTTAGGCAAAAATTATGCATACTTTAGTATTTCGTCAGATGCCTCAAATAAAGGAAACACAAAACTCTTTCCATTTGTTCTACATTACTTTCAACTGAATGTTGGTGTGATGACACATTTGTTAGATTTTTACGAAGATAGCGATGAAACGGCTACTGCAATATCAAAAACAATATTGGATGTGGTGCAGAAAAATAACTTGAATATTCATATGGTTTCTGCTTATTCTGCTGATAATGTGAAAATCAATTTTGGAAAACACAATGATGTGTACAAAAAGCTATGTACATGTAAAGAACACATTTTAACCTGCTGGCTGCCCAGCTCCTATACTACATAACACTGTTAAAAAAACTTGTGATGCCATGAATTATGATGTAGAAAATCTGATTTTACAGGTTTATAATCCTTTCTTAATATCTGCAAAAAGAGTTGCACAGCTAAAAGAAATGTTTGATTTCGTAGATATTGAATGGGCTCAACTTCTTTGCCACATTCCAACAAGATGGCTGTCGCTGTTCCCAGCAATCGATAGACTTTTGAAGAACTAGCCTGCTGTTAAGGCTTATTTCCAGACTATTGGAAAAGAAGAAACACCTCCTATAATTTGGCATTTTATTGGAGATGAAAGCGGTGAAGCAGAAGATGAATCTACACCATCACTTTCTGTTCTGTATCCGTATTTCCTTCAAAACTGTTTACCAGTCTTTCAAACAGCTATTCTGGCATTAGAATGCACTAATATAGTTGCAGTAGAAGTATCTGAAATCATATCCAGTTAGAGAGAAGCTGTTGAAAAGACAGGCTGACAAGTTTTTGGGTTTCGCTGTTGGAAAAGTTATGAAGAAACTTCCAGACAAGCAAAATAAAAAGCTTGAATTACAATTTCTTGGTTTTTACAAGAAGGCAGTAATCTACTTGGAACAGTGGTTTGATTTTTCATAGAACAATTACCTTTGCAAAATCTGGTGCTTGAAATTAAAACAGCGTATAGAATTTGAAGATCTTGTTTCTGTTGTAGAAAGTGTCAAATTGCAGGCTTCTGTGTCAGTTGATGAACTGTATGAAGAGTATTCTGCTATCAGCCAAAACCTTCTACAATCCAGCGAAGCCACAGACGATGATGTTAGTTGTGACGCCAAGTGGGCAGCTTTATTCCAAAAAGTAGGAACTGACAACTTACGAGAGCTTTTTAAAATATTTGCATAAGTAATGCTGGTCCAATACAAGAAACAGATGCTCAATTGAGCTTATCAAAGCAGAACTGGTAAAGATGAACTTCGATATGGATTGCCAAGCTTTTCATATGTTAAAGGCAAGAAAGAGTTGTTGCGTTGCGCAGGAAGTGACAAAAAATATAGATTTAGAGTTCGACACTAGTCTATATTGCTTGATCAGGTACTTTACATTTTTGCCTATAACTCGGTGATGTAAGTCTAATCTTACAGTAACGTCTGTTGAACATTTCATTTTTCGTATATAATTATTTTACGTTGTATAATTATTCACAAGCTGTGAAGAAAAATAATGAGTATTACAAATTATTTTATGTATATAATTGTAGTAAATCATGACTACATAGCCAAAAAAAAGTAATAATTGTATGGACTTATATACATGGTATACTATTGAGACCATAACAAGTCACGTCATCAAGTCTTTACTATCTAGCTTTGAATATTGATAAAAATTTTAGGCAATTTTAATCTTGAGTTTGACTGATTTGTGATATTTTTGGCTCTTCTTCTTTCTAATTAAAAGAAATACACACAAGATACTTTATTCACAAACATAGTCCATTTAGCCAAATCATCCCACTACAGTACTAAGATCACAGAGATTTCCAGCTGCAAAGATCTAACTAACAAACTAATGTCAAGGAACAAATGTACACCACTTCCAACAACCTTAAATCTCTCCACCAGACCTACCAGAACAATTTGCAAATTTCTTCGATGACAAAGTACAAACCATTAGAGATTCGCTTGACAGCACAATTTCAACTGATTCATCACCATACAGTTATGATGCAGAATTTCAGTGACAACCATTAGGAGCATTTGAACCTGTTTCTATTGATTTAGTACGGACAATCATGATGAAAAGTGCACCAAAGTCTTGTGAACTTGATCCAATTCTGACATCACTGCTGCTTGAGTGATTAGACCCAGTATTGCCTTCACTAACTGATGTTATTAATATCTCTCATCGTGGGAATTCCCATCATTTTTCAAAACTGCCATCGTAAAGCCATTGCTGAAGAAACCAACACTGGACTATAACGATTTAAAGAACTACCGCCCAGTTTCTAATCTCCCATTCATATAAAAAATCTTAGAAAAGGTTGTTCTAACTCAACTTGTATCTCATTTAAATTCAAACAGTCTTTTTAGCGATGTACAGTCTGCATATCGCCCTTGCCACAGTACGAAAACTGCTCTTCTGAAAGTATTTAGTGACATTCTCTCTGCTTTGGATGGTGGAAAGATTACAGTCCTCACTCTCCTGGATTTATCTGCAGCATTTGACACAATAGACCATGATATATTACTTCACCGTCTCCAGCATGTATTTAGCATTCAGAATATAGTCTTACAGTGTTTCAAGTCCTACTTAGTTAACAGGACACAAATTATATCTGCAAATGGAATACACTCCAGCCCAGTTGACGTATGTTGTGGTGTTCCACAGGGATCTGTTGGACCTGTTCTCTTCATTCTGTATACTCAGCCGCTCTCAAATGTTATAGATCATCACCCAGTGTTGCACCAATTGTATGCTGATGACACCCAAATATACAAGTCTAGCCACTCAACTGAAGTTGATGCTACCATCCATGGAGTAGAGAAGCGCATTTCTGATGTGAAATCATGGATGACATGTAACAAGCTGCAGATGAATGATGATAAAACTGAGGTTATTCTGATCACAACACAAAGACTTTCTCATTCACATCCTTTACCTCAGACAATAAATATCAGCAACACCAACATTAAATTCTCAGTCAGTATGAAACCTAGGCGTTACTCTAGACAGTACTCTCACATTGCACCATCATGTTATGAACATATGCAAGGCTGCATATCTTGAATTGAGATGCATCAGTTCCACTTGTAAATATCTTTCAGTTGATGCCAATAAAACACTTGTGTGTTCATTAGTACTTTCAAGACTGGACTATTGTAGCTCAATTCTGTCTGGTTCATCACAATACTTACTCCAGAAACTTCAAAAAGTTTAAAACACAGCTGCACGGATCATCTTTAGAGTACCTCGATCAGAGCACACCTCACCACTGCTCTGTACCCAACATTGGCTATCAATTTGATACAGAATCCAACACAAAATTTGTTCTCTGTGCTATGTTTCAATGACAGACTCCAGTCCAGCATACCTATCCAGCCTCACACATGTGTATACACCAGCTAGATCCTTATGCTCTTCTTCTGATAATCATATATTCATTGTTCCCAAGGTGAAAACAAAGTCATATGGACAACGTTCGTTTGCAAACCAGGGCGCGGTGACGTGGAACGAATTGCCCATTGAAATTAGACACAAAGACACAGTGGTCCCTTTTAAGAGTGGTCTTAAGACTCACCTGTTTCGACTGCAGGGACAAACTTAGCGACCTAATCATGTTTTGTATCTTATATGTTTTCAGCATGTTTTTATGTTTTCCAATTTCATTGTTTTTGTCATTTGTTTTTCTATAGTGTAGCCATATCATTATTGATGGTGTAAAGTGCTTAGAGCTTCGAAAGATTAGGCACTATACAAAGTCCCCATTCTTATTATTATTATTCTGGTCTAAAATCTTACTATAATCATATTGTATTTTAGTTGAGGCATTGTACATAGTGTACGTATAACGCGCATCCCGATGAACCCAGCGCCTAACTGCTGTTTACCAAGTTAAAGGTGCAAGTTATAAGGTGTCCCGGAATGGCTGAAAGAAATGTGGTCACCCTAGACTAATAGAATTATTTTGAATGTGCAAAGTTGTATCTGATTGGTTCCTCAGTATTGATGGAACAACCAATTATCTGCTAATGTAACCTAGCTGATCCAGAAATATTTATGACATATCATAGTATTGCCCCTTCAACTGAATGAAATATGGGTCATGAAAAATATACATACAATTATCTATAAATACGGTAGTTGATATGTACATTGAAGTGCTGCAGTTTTATGAATAGGTGAGATCAGACCCAAACCACCTGTCTTCATCAGTGCATGTTTGGGGTCTAAGTTATTGCACTAGAGTAGTATTAGGTCAAGATGGATGATGGAGTTAATTGAATGGAATGACAGCTATGTATACTGTTGGATTAAGTCCAGATGAATGCTAAGTTCATTGAATCATATGACAGCTAGGTATACTGTTGGATAAAGTCAAGATGGATACTAAGTTAACTGAATGGAATAGCAGCTAGGTATACTGTTGGATAAAGTCAAGATGAATTGAAAACATCCACCCTTATGCCTTTTAACATAGTGTATTATATCTCCACACAATGCAAGGTATCACTTTGGTTGGACACTATTAAAATTGGCTTCATGCAAGCAGGACTCATATGTGGATTGCTTACTGGTATTCTGCATTTTGAGTTTTATATAAGTGTGCTCTTTTGTTCCATTTGCTCACTAGAACAGTGAATAGTACTTGTAATCAACATAATTAAAAAGGATTAGTATTTTTCATCAATAGAATAAAAAAGGAATAGTACTTGTAATCAATAGAATAGTATTTGTCATCAATAGAATAAAAAAGGAATAGCAATTGTCATCAATAGAATAAAAAAAGAATAGTATTTTTCATTAATAGAATAAAAAAGGAATAGTATTTGTCATCAGTAGAATAAAAAAAGAATAGTATGTCATCAGTAGAATAAAAAAGGAATAGTACATGTCATTAATATAATAAAAAAGAATAGTATTTGTCATCAGTGGAATAAAAAAGAATAGTATTTGTCATCAGTGGAATAAAAAGGAATAGTATTTGTCATCAATAGAAAAAAAAGGAATAGTATTTGTCATCAATAGAATAAAAAAGAAATATTATTTGTCATCAATAGAATATAAAAGGAATAGTATTTGTCATCAATGGAATAAAAAAGGATTAGTATTTGTCTTCAGTAGAATAAAGTTTTTGTAAACTTCTTTTATTCATTAACTACTTATATTTGAATTGGACACAGTAATTTCTTTCACATTAATAGACAATATAATTTAATATAGAACAATGTCTTGACAATAGACAATACAATTTAATATAGAACAATGTCTTGACAATAGACAATACAATGTAATATAGAACAATGTCTTGACAATAGACAATACAATTTAATATAGAACAATGTCTTGACAATAGACAATACAATTTAATATAGAACAATGTCTTGACAATAGACAATACAATTTAATATAGAACAATGTCTTGACAATAGACAATACAATTTAATATAGAACAATGTCTTGACAATAGACAATACAATGCCTTCGTGATCTGTACATTATATTGGATTAATGGTTGCTAACCTTAAGTCAGACATAAACAATGCTTGAAAACAATTTAAGCATTAATTATTCTGTTACAAATTTGAAAACAAGACCTGGACAAAACAGTTATTTTAATGAAATTAAAATAAAATCAAAATATTGCTGAATAAGGTCATGGATAAGTTTGTTTCTGATGGACACTATTTTAAGAGATACAATTAAACAGAATTACTCTGTAAAAATTTTTTTATTAAAAAGTCTAACAATATTATTGTGTCAAAAGAATTGTAAAATAAATAGTCCAATGGTGCAAGCGGTTATTTAGAACCACTAAATTATCCTGTATGTGTGTGTGTATGTGCATCTGTATGTGTGTGTCAGTGTTGGTTATTGACTGAATTTTTTTAAACAAAACTTTTTGAAAGTTGCCTCTTACTTGAGTGATATAGTCAGACATTTTCATGACAACTAAGACCAAATGTCGTGATGACAATATAAATACCTGGTTTTCAGTGGCTCAGTTTTGCAAGGTTAAATGGTGTTTTTCTTTACATTAAATTAGTGTTAATTTTACCCCATGGACAAGAACACCAACAGGGTTGTTATGTTACTAGTGGGTGTAACATAATTGTTTTGGAACTAAATTTCTTGGATTCATCTTGATTGAAATTGGATTCTCCAGCCTTTCTTAACTTTCAATCATTCATTCATATTTTTGTTTGTGACTTCATTTGATAGAAGTGTAATAATTTTGGCTTGCAAAATTTTCAGATTAAATGTAATAGTTTAGCCAAGCTAAATTTTCAGATAGAAGTGTAATAATTTAGCCATGCTAAATCTTCAGATAGAAGGGTAATAATTTTTGTCAAGCTAAATTTTCAGATAGAAGTGTAATAATTTTGCCATTCTAAATTTTCAGGACTGTGTGTGATAATGATTTACTAAACATTGCCGAATACTGTAAGAAGATGGAACAGCTCGATATTTCGGGTACCAGGGAGGTTTCGCCATTTACTGCTAGAAGGTTTGTATGTTTTTCACCTACCCACCCACAAGTGTATGCAATCTTTTAATTCTGAATGATTAGAAAATTCAAACATTCCGCTAACGATGTCCAAATTGATGAATAATTGGAATCATATGCACACAGTTTATTTTACCTCCCCTGATAAATGTTTCTCCATCTATTATTTGCTCTCTCTCTCTCTCTCTCAATAGAAAACTCAATTGTATCATGTATACATGCAGAGTCTCATCTGCCAGCAATTTATAAATTGGTATATGTCATAATGAATATGATAATATGATCTTTTAGCTCCGTCTGTTAACCATATTTAACTAAAATGTTCAGGTCTTTCACTTTTTAGGAGAGTATATTTTCACAAATGTGTAAATATTTTTAATGGTATACAAATGACAGCAAAAACATTTTATTATATGTATGATGCAAATAAACACAACTAGCATGTAAATTAAGTAATATTTTACCTGCACTGAAACTGTTGATTGATTATTCAACCCATGGCCATGAAACTGCATTGATGACCCTAACTATTGCGTGAATTAACTAAAGATTGTTATCAAATGTCAGCATTGAAATCATGCTTGACTGATCAAGCAGATCCCTAAATAAAGTAAACTGTGAGCTTCTTAAAAGAAATGATAAAGAAAACATCTTTTGATACAGAGACAGTTGGCTGAATTAATTGATCACTTTCATAGTTGTAAATATCAGCATGATATTCATCATATTTGTGAGTGCATCTTTTTATCTTTATCTCAGGAGAACATAAAAGGGGTGACAAATCAGTCATGCACATCAATTCCTATTATCATTAAAGTAGAGGGATATAAAATATTTAAATGTGCAGATAGGCTTAGTTTTCTGTTTTCCAGTAAACTAACCTGGGTTTACATGTATTTCCTATGCAGCGGCCAGCACCTCCAATATGAGAGTTTCACATGTTATTTTAGTCTCAAATTCCCCTTGGTAACTTCATTTTAGATTTAGTTGGCTTAGTCTTCATATATTTACTTTGAGATAATATAATGGTATAGTTGGAGACCCCTTCAGACCTTTTTGAAAGAAGATTTTGGTTTATCTTTCAGATTTTTGGAGATAATATGTATTGATGTGTATTTTTTGTTGATATATTATGTTTAATGTTATGAACCCAAATCAAAGTGAGAACTGGGTCACAGTATTGGACAAAATTTCCACCAAGGCTTATTGCCAATGTCAATGCATTGTGCACAATGAACAGACTGTTGTAAGTCTTGAATAAAAGAAAAAGAAAAACTAAGATCAGAAATTCAAGTATCATAATTTAATTGTAAGAGAACACTTACACATTATCACGCTCTTTATTGACAAGCAAGAATATAATGCAACCTGGTTTATCAGCCTAGAGGTTGTACCTGTTGTTGTTACAAAATTATTACAATAAAGATATTAATTTATAGTGTTATGTAAATTTAATTTATATTGTGATCTTAACTTTCATCCATTAATGTAAGTTGTAAAAAGACTGTTTGATAGTGAACTTTTATCCATCATTGTATGTTGTAAACAAGATTTATCTAGCATCTGAGTTCAATGCCAGCCTTGTGTACAGTTTGAGTGGGTTTAAATAATTCAAAATGATTTTTTTAATTAAAATAATCATTGGAATGACTCAAGTGCTCATTGAGTTTTTGGATTAATACATTACTTTGGATTTTTATGAATTCATTCAAAGACTTTTTGGGTTGCATTATTGTGTTATATCAGGACATGCAAGATTATTGTAGGGAAATAAATTACTTGTTGAGTTAAATTGTTTAGTTTCACTTTCTTTTTCCTACATTTCAAGGCCTAAAGTCATCAGCAAAGATATGATTTGGGAAAGTTAATAATTTTCATAAGTTCACAAATTATCCAGCCAGAGAGAATCCAATTATTTGCTAATATCTTGTAATTCAAAGTTAGCATTAATAAATTAAGAAAGAAGTTTTTCTGAAATGTGAAAAATTCAATGAAATTTAATAGGGACATTGAGACAGCCAAGCAGGGCTGATTTGGGCAGGTATTGAACCTTAAACCCCTTGGATTACACCATATGTTCTACCAACTTAGCTTTGCTCTTTTAACATAGTAGGAATAGAATATATTTCATATATGGAATACATCTTGATCCAGTCAGTTATAAAAAAATGTGATGTCTTTGAAAGAATATTGTTTTATCTTTGAGATAGTTGAATAATGATGAAGCCAGAAAATATAATTTGACCTTACCAGGTTCATTAGTATCCTTACTGATGACATCAATTGATGACAAATGTTTGGGGGTTTTCTTTCTGTTTTGAATTTTAAAAAAAATAGAAACTATATTCCTTACAGATATGCTTTGTTACATATTGATTCAACTGCTCTGGTGACCTAGTGGTTAGAGCCTCTGCCACAGAAGTGGGAGATCATGGGTTTGATCCCCGGCCAAGTCATACCAAAGACTTGCAAAAATGGTACTAACAGCTGCCTCGCTTGATGATCAGAATTAAGAGGTTAGTGTTAGGACTGGTCGGCCTGGTGTCAGGATAATGTAACTGGGTGTGACATCATGCTACATGTCTGCGGCATGATGCCCAAGTGCTAGACATCACTATAAACTGCCTCACAGTAGACATCATAGCGATATGACTGAAAAATTGTTAAAGCTACGTTAAAAATCCTAATCAAACAAACAAATTGATTCATTTTATTAAGTTAGGTAACATGATCACAAAATATCTTCACTAATTCCTGATATTCTCTAAACTAACTGAGCATACAACTATAGCTCAAACTCCAAATCTGAATAAAATTATAATAAGTGAATTTATAAATTTCACAGAAATATTGTAAAACTTTTTTTTTATGCTAAAATATTCTCAAGAAAATGGGGCCATGACTTGGTATGATAGAAGTTATTTCCCTTTGAATAATGTTTATATTTACATCTTCACAGGGTTCTGGAGGGTTGTAAAAAGCTGAGTTTGTTTGATGTGTCTTTCTGCCCAGATATAGACTTCACCACAATGGAAGGATGGAAAAAGGATTTCCCCCATTGTGAGATAAAAAGTAGTTTTGAAAATAGTTGATTCTTTATGTATGGATCCACATTATCAGCTCAGGACTTCACTTCTGTTATTAGGTATCAGGTTTTGTTTATTTTGTGGTTGTCACATATCATGAATTTAAATAAACAATTTCATATCTTTACCATTCCTTGCCACAAATGTCATTTAGGTCCAAGTTATATCAGTTAGTTTTTATACTAGGGAAATGTAATACATAATGCAATACCCTTCATTATAACTCTCTCTCTCTCTCTCTCTCTCTCTCTCTCTCTCTCTCTCTCTCTCTCTTGCTTACTATGCATGTATGCTGTACGCTCAATGACTCCCTATGATATCATTATAATGAGGGAATCATGTATCATTTACTTGATTTAAAAAAAAGCTCACTTCCATGTGATATACTCCATGACAGCATGCTATAACAAGATTTCATTATAAGGCGACATACTCCATGACTCCCTAAGATAGCATTATAATGAGGGAATGTTGTATCAAGTACTTCATTATAAGTTGACTGCCAAGAATAGTATTATAAGGAGGGAATGTTGTATCAAGTACTTCATTATAAGTTGACTGCCAAGAATAACATCATAAGGAGAGAATGTTGTATCAAGTACTTCATTATAAGTTGACTGCTAGGAATAACATTATAAGGAGGGAATGTTGTATCAAGTACTTCATTATAAGTTGACTGCCAAGAATAGCATTATAAGGAGGAATGTTGTATCAAGTACTTCATTATAAGTTGACTACCAAGAATAACATTATAAGGAAAGAATGTTGTATCAAGTACTTCATTATAAGTTGACTGCCAAGAATAACATTATAAGGAGGGAATGTTGTATCAAGTACTTCATTATAAGTTGACTGCCAAGAATAGCATTATAAGGAGGAATGTTGTATCAAGTACTTCATTATAAGTTGACTGCCAAGAATAACATTATAAGGAGGGAATGTTGTATCAAGTACTTCATTATAAGTTGACTGCCAAGAATAACATTATAAGGAGAGAATGTTGAATCAAGTACTTCATTATAAGTTGACTGCCAGGAATAGCATTATAATGAGGGAATGTTGTATCAAGTACTTCATTATAAGTTGACTGCCAGGAATAGCATTATAAGGAGGGAATGTTGTATCAAGTACTTCATTATAAGTTGACTGCCAGGAATAGCATTATAAGGAGGGAATATTGAATCAGTACTTCATTATAAGTTGACTGCCAAGAATAACATTATAAGGAGGGAATGTTGTATCAAGTACTTCATTATAAGTTGACTGCCAAGAATAGCATTATAAGGAGGGAATGTTGTATCAAGTACTTCATTATAAGTTGACTGCCAAGAATAGCATTATAAGGAGGGAATATTGTATCAAGTAATTCATTATAAGTTGACTGCCAAGAATAACATTATAAGGAGGGAATGTTGTATCAAGTACTTCATTATAAGTTGACTGCCAAGAATAGCATTATAAGGAGGGAATATTGTTTCAAGTACTTCATTATAAGTTGACTGCCAAGAATAACATTATAAGGAGGGAATGTTGTATCAAGTACATCATTATAAGTTGACTGCCAAGAATAGCATTATAAGGAGGAATATTGTATCAAGTACTTCATTATAAGTTGACTGCCAAGAATAGCATTATAATGAGGGAATGTTGTATCAAGTACTTCATTATAAGTTGACTGCCAGGAATAGCATTATAAGGAGGGAATGTTGTATCAATAGCATTATAAGGAGGAATGTTGTATCAAGTATCAAGTAGTTGACTGCCAAGAATAGCATTATAAGGAGGGAGTAATTTATTTTGTGAAAACTACAAAAATGAATGATTTTCAGTTATCATATTAAGATTTATCAGTTTTGCTTTCTAGTTGTTTGTAAACTATGATGTGATCTTTGCTTGAGTTCAATAAAATTAAGTGGCTGTGTTGGGACTTGAGTCTTTTACTTTTACTTGACTTTAGAAAAAGAAAATTCACAGAACAGTTTTGATTAGAGGATGAACTTGTGTTTTGTTTTTATGAGAGAATGACCTGACAAAATCTGAATTTGATTTAAATAATTTGACTGATTTGGACACTGATTATAGAATGCCAGTGTTAACTTTTGTCAGTTAATCCATCCATCTATCCAATAATAATTTGTTTTCTCAAGATACCATTACATGAAATGACTGCAGTATGCTTTGTATTAATGAGTATGGTATACAACTGATTTATGCTGACATTGGTTTCTGCAACATAACAGCAACACAGTGCAAAGGGTTGTCAAATTTCAGCCAAATTTGGCCTGCAACTCTAGATTGATGAGATCATTGTTAAATATCAAGTCATCATTTGCAAGAGTTAATGACCATGTCTACTCACATACAAGTTTAGTCTGTACAGACCCAGTCTGCTCAATGTCTACTCACATACAATTTTAGTATGTACAGACCCAGTCTGCTCAATGTCTACTCACATACAAGTTTAGTCTGTACAGACCTAATCTGCTCAATGTCTACTCACATACAAGTTTAGACTGTACAGACCCAGTCTGCTCAATGTCTACTCACATACAAGTTTAGTCTATACAGACCCAGTTTGCTCAATGTCTACTCACATACAAGTGTAGTCTATACAGACCCAGTCTGCTCAATGTCTACTCACATACAAGTGTAGTCTATACAGACCCAGTCTGCTCAATGTCTACTCACGTACAAGTTTAGTCTGTGCAGACCCAGTCTGTTCAATGTCTACTCACATACAAGTTTAGTCTGTGCAGACCCAGTCTGCTCATGTATTGTGTGTTGTCAGATCCAAGCCTCTATTGTTTGCTGTTGGACCATACTTACAAGTGAGAATATACTGTACCATTGGTTGTTCACCTTACATAGATTTCATCAGCATATGTTTACTTAGGATTGTTACATTTCAACAAAATTGGGGATGTACTCTGTATCAGTGATTGAAAGTGAGTTCAACTTCCACATCATCCTTCAGAGTTGTGGCCATTAATTTCCCATTCTCCTATTTTTCTCCAGCACAACTTTACAAAGGCTTACTGGATTTTAACTAAGTTTGGCATGCATTTTTAAGCTAATAATGCCCTAAACTAGTTAGATTTGAAGCTAATAATACTCCAAATTAGTTAGAATTTAAGCTAATAATACTCCAAATTAGTTAATTTTAAGCTAATAATACTCCAAATTAGTTAGAATTTAAGCTAATAATACTCCAAATTAGTTAGATTTTAAGCTAAATTAGTTAGATTTTAAGCTAATAATACTCCAAATTAGTTAGATTTTAAGCTAATAATACTCCAAATTAGTTAGATTTTAAGCTAAATTAGTTAGATTTTAAGCTAATAATACTCCAAATTAGTTAGATTTTAAGCTAAATTAGTTAGATTTTAAGCTAATAATACTCCAAATTAGTTAGATTTTAAGCTAATAATACTCCAAATTAGTTAGAATTTAAGCTAATAATACTCCAAATTAGTTAGATTTTAAGCTAAATTAGTTAGATTTTAAGCTAATAATTCTCCAAATTAGTTAGATTTTAAGCTAATAATACCCCAAATTAGTTAGATTTTAAGCTAAATTAGTTAGATTTTAAGCAAATAATACCCCAAATTAGTTAGATTTTATGCTAATAACCCCAAATTAGTTAGATTTTAAGCTAATAATACCTCAGATGAGTTAGATTTTAAGCTAATAATACCCCAAATTAGTTAGATTTTAAGCTAATAATATACCCCAAATTAGTTAGATTTTAAGCTAATAATACCCCAAACTAGTTAGATTTTAAGCTAATAATACCCCAAATTAGTTAGATTTTAAGCTAATAATACCCCAAATTAGTTAGATTTTAAGCTAATAATACCCCAAATTAGTTAGATTTTAAGCTAATAATATACCTGAAATTAGTTAGATTTTTAGCTAATAATACCCCAAATTAGTTAGATTTTTAGCTAATAATACATGTACCCCAAATTAGTTAGATTTTAAGCTAATAATACCCCAAATTAGTTAGATTTTAAGCTAAATTAGTTAGATTTTAAGCTAATAATACCCCAAATTAGTTAGATTTTAAGCTAATAATACCCCAAATTAGTTAGATTTTAAGCTAAATTAGTTAGATTTTAAGCTAATAATACCCCAAATTAGTTAGATTTTAAGCTGTTTGTCGCATGATTCAGAGAAGTTGTAATCTGTGATTGTTTTTGGTATACATAGCATAACTGGAATAAAGATTGTTGGATTTGAAATTGATTGGGTATGTTGCTTTATTGAAGAGTTTCTCACACGATTTTCAGGTGCCTGCCACCCATAAAAGTAATGGTGAGAATACAGTATCTTTTGTAATATCAAGAATTATTGAATTTGTTTGCAATTTTATTATATCATTTTGTGGAGTAGATTCTCACTTTCTGCACATTTTAATTGTTTGATGCAATGCTGAGTAAAAATTTTAGTCCTTTGTCATTTAGCTGTAGTTGTTCAGTTACCAGGGTTTAATGAATGCCATTTTTCAGCACTTGATAGCTATTCATGGCATCCAGTATTAATAGTGGAGGGAAAAAACCCAAAAAGAGTCACTGACCCACAAGAAGCTACTGGCAAGCTTTCTTTCTTACATACCCACATTGGCTGAATCTGAGACTCGAACCCATGCAGACAGAGGTGGGTTGTAGTTGTAACTCCATTAACTTGAGTGTAAAGTCTTAATGATGTCAGCAAAACTGTTGTTCAACTGGAGTTTTCTGGACATTTTTGTAGCACATTTAATCAACTATAACTGTAGGATCATTCGAATTACAGCCAGCAAGGCCATATTTATACTTGGATAATGGAACCAACCTGTGAAGTGTGTAGACTGGATCTGCCATTACATTATTTATATTTGGATAATGGAACCAACCTGTGAAGTGTGTAGACTGGATTTGCCATCACATTATTTATACTTGGATTATGGCAACACTGTGAAGTCTGTAGACTGGATCTGCCATCACATTATTTAAACTATTGTCTTGCACACACATGTCAGGTATTCTAAAATTGTTTAATTAGACAAGCCCAGCATATTTTCAAAGCCATGGATAATTAGGTCCAATCTTTCACAAAGTTTTGCACGAGTCACGGCTATCTATTTAGCATGTATTGGCTAGATTCATGAGTGTTTATCTAAAGTCTAGTGGTTGAAATTGGTTTGTACATGAGGCAGGCTGAACCAGAGGGATTATTCCATTTTTGGATTTATTTGGTATCTTCTCACTTTGATGATGACTCAGTTTGCATGGGTCAGCTGGACTAGTGATTTTCTCACTTTGATGATGACTCAGCTTGCAAAGGTCAGCTGGACTAGTGATTTTCTCACATTGATGATGACACTGCAAGGGTCAGCTGGACTTGTGACCTTCTCATATTTGGAATGAAGACATTATCGAAACTGTCACATACTCAAGTTGGATTTTACCACTCTTGAGCCACTGTGTTAATGCCATGGCTGTTCGAAAGTAATTGGTGCAACTATTTTTAACTTGTTTTGTAAAGGAAATAAAGTATTTGTTAAAGTTTACAAAGCTTGTTGTCTTGTCTCATTTCTTTTGTAAGAGCCTAAATATGTAACACAAAGTTTACTTAAAAAGGTAACACTCCAATACTTGTTTCAAATACCACCATGTTCCAATCACACAGACTGGCACATGTTCACTGATATTTATTTAGTGCCATTCAATAAGCACTATTTAAACTCTGAACCCTTATTCAAAACTCTTAATTTCTTTTGTTGCCTGAGCCATCAGGAAAAACTCACAAATTCATCAGACGCATAATTTGTATATGACTGTTGGTCCAGAGTTTAAGCCAACAGAAAATGTGTGCATAACACTTATTCTTCTTGATATATACTTCACCAGAAATGTCAGTGGTTGCATATGGAGTGTCCGTCATTCAATTTGTGTGGACTTGCATGGTTTGTGATCAGTCATTAACTAGAATTTAGTTCCAAACAAATATACATAAAATCTTTCACATACATAATGCGTATTGTCTCTGTTTGGTAGTAATGTCATCCTGCATTACTATGGCTACGATTGTGTAACAAATCGTATGCATTTCATCACCTTGTTTATGAACTAACATGGCTCATAATCCAAACGTACTAGCATCAAATTATTCTTGCGGAGACAAATTAATCAAATGTATTGCACTCTCCAGCCTTTTCTTGAGCTTACTGAATGCTATATGTTCTGGTCCCAAAACAAAAACTTGATCATTCTTCGTCAACTTTGATAGATGTTTTGACATTGTTGCAAGCTCGGTTCTAAATCGTGCATTGTGGTTCACTTGTCTCAAGAAGCTCTTCTCTTCAGCGGAGATTTCATTTTTACTGACCGGTTGAGGCCAAGTTTTAGTTTTGAATTTTCTTTGACTTTGAACAACAAGTCACTCTCAGATAATTTGCGTGACTGCAATACCGAGAACGCCATTAATCAGTCAAATTTGTCATTAACATGGACAAGCTCAACTCGGATCCAATTTTGTGTACAGATTCATCAGCTTGAAAATGTTGCTTTTGTTATCCCGTAAATGTCTTTTTTTTCAAAAGCAGATATAAATGTGTTTTTTTTCAAACTCCAAACAAATTATAGAATTTGAGAAAATATATTTATTCATTTTAAGTGCCAGGAGTTAGGCTAATAATAAAGGATATAATATAGACTAACCAATAAAGCTAACTTTTAGATTTAAAAAATATGTTTAAAAATGATATTACTAAGTCTTGTGTGGGATTCAGACTTGGTTTTAATTACAACTTAATCGGTGTAATTTAGTAATTATTTACATTTACAATGTATTTGTAATTGTAATTGAACATTGCCGATATGGTGTAATTGTAACTGTAACTGACATCTACAAGCACATCCAGGGCCGGTCTTAGGCTGATTGGACCGATTTGGCCTAATCGGGTAGTCACGCTCTCAGGGGCCCCGTTCGTTAGTAAGTTTTAAAAATTTATCTGCAGAGAGAAAATAAGTTAAAGCAATGAAAGAAAATTATAAGTCTATTATCATATAAAAAATTAAAAGTTTATTTCCAAAGACCATGCTCACAAAAGGGGGGGGGGGCGCGCATAAATTCAGGGGCCCAGCCAAAATTATCAAAATCGGGCCCCATGTTTGCTAAGGCATTTGTGTGGTGAGCAAATTGTAACTGTATTGTAATTGACAAAGTAACTGAACCCATGTATGGTTACAACAAAAGTAATAAATCGTGTATAACAAAAGTAATAAACAGTGTACAACAATTTTTTTTAATAAAGTCAACACCTATCAGTTGCGCAATTAAGCAACCAGATAACAACACAATTAAAAATCCTTCATGTTTTAAGTTTTATTTGCTACCACAGATTTAGCATCATACTTCTTTACAAATATGGCAATCATGTGACTAACTCTTGCATAAATATTTGGACATTATCAGACATTGTTTCAAAATCAGTGACAGTTTTAGTAAACAACTTTTTTTAAAATTCATTCTCAAAGCAAGAATCATTAAGTGGCATCAAGGGCATACCTGGATTACATGCTAGGTTTCTTGTAATAAATGTTTGCTTTTTCGAGAACAACAAAGTCTTGACCCCTATCGGGGAATCTTATTTGCATTTAGTCAGTCTTATAACTGTCATGATAAGAATTATGTCAGTCGTGCTTTAACACCTGAGACATCAAGTTGTTTTGTGTTGTTCCAGTTAGCGTTTTTCTCTTCTTCAGACTTTTGAATTTCAAGTGATTATTTTCCCTGGAATTCAAATGTGCTTCAGTTTATTCTTGGGCAAAGACATTTACTGGAATATCTCTGGCTCTGACAGCATGGGTATGTGATAAAACTTGCCACTAGCTTCCTTGTGGGTTAGTGGTTCTTCCCAGGGTTTTCCTCATCCAACAAATTATACAGTCTGGTATTCATATCCCATACTCACATACAGTCTGGTATTCATAGCCCACACTCGTATACAGTCTGGTATTCATATCACACACTCACATAACCTAGTATTCATATCCCACACTCACATACAGTCTGGTATTCATATCCCACACTCACATACAGTCTGGTATTCATATCCTACACTCACATAGTCTAGTATTCATATCCCACACTCACATACAGTCTGGTATTCATATTCCACACTCACATACAGTCTGGTATTCATATTCCACACTCACATACAGTCTGATATTCATATTCCACACTCACATAGTCTGGTATTCATATCCCACACTCACATACAGTCTGGTATTCATATCCCACACTCACATACAGTCTGGTATTCATATCCCACACTCACATACAGTCTGGTATTCATATTCCACAGTCACATAGTCTGGTATTCATATCCCACACTCACATTCAGTCTGGTATTCATATTCCACACTCACATACAGTCTGGTATTCATATTCCACACTCACATACAGTCTGGTATTCATATCCCACACTCACATAGTCTGGTATTCATATCCCACACTCACATAAGTCTGGTATTCATATCCCACACTCACATGCAGTCTGGTATTCATATCCCACACTCACATGCAGTCTGGTATTAATATTCCACACTCACATGCAGTCTAGTATTCATATCCCACACTCACATAGTCTGGTATTCATATCCCACACTCACATACAGTCTAGTATTCATACCCCACACTCACATACAAGTTGCCTTAGCTGATTTAGTCGGCATACTGGTATATAAATGAAAAAATTTCCCTAATTGCAAATTCTATCAATATTTTTGTTTTAGTTTGTTTCCTCTATCAGGATGATAAACTGTAATCGCTTCAACCCTGACTATTAATTTATCAATATACGTGTTTCATCAGCAGTGTTAACATTACCAGGTATTTTTTATTGAGAAATAACCTACTGAATCAGATTTCACAATAATACTCACAAACAGATCTGCAAGGTCGTCAAAGCTGGATATGTGATTTAATTTGCATTCTGCATATAAGACACCTATACCAACATGTCATGCGAGTAAATGTAATTTACATTATTTTCATAATGGCAAGTTCTGCTAAATAGTTACCGTAACCTTTTCCAAGGCCAACAACTCTTGAGTCATTACATACCAAAGCCACTGAACTTTATATATTAACAAATTGTTTTCTAACATATATAATCATCTGTGTTTTCATAAAGATCATCATTTATGTTTCTAATTGTTATTTTGGGTTGAATGCTTATTTTTAGTACATTATATGAGATAATGACCAGATGAAGTACCTGCAAAGCCCTTGAAAAAAAAACAGCCAATCGAGAGCTCCCTTTTTGAAAGATTTTAAGGAATTTATTCTTTTTATCAAAATTTCACTCTGGTGGATCTGTGCATTGTTAATGATTGCCAACACATAATGAGAGAACTCAATGCAATCACTGCTTTGGCTATATGCAGAAATGATACAAGTCTTCCTACCATTAATAACTTCCAAAGGTGTGGCCTTGATAGATGCTTGTACATGTATGCAAATAACATACTGGGTACTCCGATATCCCATTTAGTTGCTTGGTCATTGGTTACCCTGGATAGCATTTCTTGCAGGGTCCTATTGTCATGTTCTCCCGCCCCTTTGATTTGTGTTTGATATGCAGAGTAAACCCTGTAGTCGATATTAAACTCACATTAGGTTACCTATTAGCTTGGTTGTGATCTCTTTTCACTGATCATTATGATCTATGAGCTTGGTTGTGATCTCTTTTCTCTGATCATTATGATCTATGAGCTTGGTTGTGATCTCTTTTCTCTGATCATTATGATCTATTAGCTTGGTTGTGATCTCTTTTCTCTGATCATTATGGTCTATGAGCTTGGTTGTGATCTCTTTTCTCTGATCATTATGGTCCATGAGCTTGGTTGTGATCTCTTTTCTCTGATCATTATGATCTATGAGCTTGGTTGTGATCTCTTTTCTCTGATCATTATGATCTATGAGTTTGGTTGTGATCTCTTTTCTCTGATCATTATGATCTATGAGCTTGGTTGTGATCTCTTTTCTCTGATCATTATGATCTATGAGCTTGGTTGTGATCTCTTTTCTCTGATCATTAGGACCAATCTGACATATGATATTAAGTAGAATTTTTTTTACTTCATGAAACATTATGAATTTTGGAAGATGTTTATTGTGCCATAAAAATGATTGGAATCTTTTTACAGTCAAGGTGACATGTAGTAATTAAGTTTAATGTATGGATTGCAATACATCACTGCCTGCAAAGGATGGGATACTCTGCCGCAAAGGATGGGATACTCTGCTGCAAAGGATGGGGCATGATTGATTTTTAATTAGGAATATGGTTAGAAATATAGAAGAGGTGACATTAACGTGTTGCTAAATGTCTGGAAACGACAACGTAGAGACAAACAGATGAAAACAAATTGCTGTTTGGATTGCATGTGTGTGATATGGATTTTTAATGTGGCTTTAACAATTTTAAAGTCATGTCACTACAATTCTGTGGTACTGAAGTTTATTGTGATGTCTTGCAATGGGGTATCATGTCACAGACATGTAGGGTGATATCCAACCCAGTCACATTATAGTAGGCCCACCAGTCCTAACACTAACCTCTTAATTCTAAGTACCTAGCAAGGCAGCCATTAGAACCATTTTTATAAGTCCTTGATATGACTCTGCTGGGGGTCGATCCATCAAACTCCCACATCTCAGGTGGACACTATTACCACTGGGCCACAATAGCAGTCTGGTGCCAACTGGAAATAAATTAAACAAGTAGTTGGGTTTTTTTTAATAGTTATTAATAAAGACAGGCTATGCAAGATATGCAAGCAGGTTATGCCGGTATGCTGAATAAGTTTTATCGTTCACTAAACTTTATTTTATGTTCCACAAGAAAAAAGACATGAAAAGCTATTGAAAATGGAGGAACAAAGCTAAGCACCTGATAGGTAAGGCAAAAGAAAACTACTATCAACACATAAGGGTACCAAGATATTGTGGAAGCATCTAAAAGAGCTGAACACACCAAGAACAGCTGTCTTCGCCCTAGACTTAAGCAAAATGATGATATAGCAACATCTGTACAAAACATTGTGCAAATGTTCAACAATTTCTTTATCAGCATCTCCAGCAACAGTATATAGAACCAAACAATTCAAATTAACTCTGAATTGGATGGATTGGTCCACAAATTCTTAAAATTGTTGCACCAATATCAACAAGAAGTCATTACACAAATCATAAACTTAAGTATAATGAGTGTTTTATTTTCTAGAAACACTGAAAATGTGCAAAGGTTACACCTATCTGAAAGGAGTATAAAGAGGATCAAAGGAGGCCAATATCAACTCTACCTGTTTTGTCAAAATTATTTGAAAAGCCTGTCAGTCATTCAGGTCTATAAATGTTTTATAATACTCTCTATTTCATAAAACGCAATCAGGATATAAAATGTACCAGTTGTGCCAAACAGAACTTGCCAAAATAATTGATCTTTGGGTGAAGGAAAAAAATATAGTAGCTGAGTGCTATATAATGGACACTGCTCTGTTTTTCCTTATGCAGCATGGGGTTAGACAGGGTGAATCCCTTTTCCCCCGATCTATTCATAATGGCAGTAGTTACATGGCATTGCTCTAAAGAACAGTCCCTATATAAACAGTATCAATTATGACAAAGTTTCCTCTAAGTCCAAATTTCTCACATGATAACTCACATGAGAATTTAGAAATCTTCCATATTTTAAAACTTGTTAGATACATTTGTTCAGAGTAATTTTCTAAGTTCTTCTTTCTCATGTGAATATTCAAATTCTCATTTGAGCAACATCTGCACACATGAGAATTAGGTTAGGTTTTTCCCAGACTCACAACATCTAACAAACTGCCAACATGAGCCAGCAAAATCTACCCAATTTGCATACATTTCTAACAAGGTTCTCATGTGCAGTTAATGAGCTGCTCATGTAAATTGGTGAGATTTTTCTGTACGGGTAATAATAACAAATATGAATACCTGACAAGTCAATATGCACATAGTAGCTGAAAGTGACAGTTCCCTCAGCAGTACATTAGATGTTCTAGATAGCTGCTTCTGGTGCTCTGGGTATGGGACAAACTCTGACAAAACCCAGAACATATGGCCTGTTGAAAAAAACGGATATGATGAATTATTTAGAATAGCAAAAGATATTTCCTGGAATCACTCTGGTCATTTTACACTAATGAATTTGATTGGAGGAAAAGCAATACTACGTTAATGTCTTGATGGGCAAACACATTAATGTAATACTCAACCATTAAGGTCTTAATGGGCAAACACATTAATTTAATACTGAAAAGTCAAGGTCTTGATGGGTAAACACATTAAAACTCAAACGTTAAGGACTTGATGGCCAAATAATTGATTAGGAAACTGTGTGGGCCTTCTTTGAGTAGATAAATGAACTTTTGTGTGGGTGTTGGATGTTTGATCTTAACGATAACAGATTAGTAGATTAAGATGCCTAAAGATATCAGTAATAAAGTAGCATGTGACAAAATTAGACATTTCTATTTAAACAGTTGAGCGAGGGAGGCTACTCTATAATTTAGTCGCCTTAAGAAATTAAATTTACCTCCCATATAAATCACTTCTTTTCTGGACATTATTTGAAGACCATTAAAATCAAAATTCTTTACGAATTCGTGACAATAAGTTGTTTGTGTGCGCGCGTGTATGTAAATTTTAGTCTACACACATGAAAATATTGGTTACATATGTAATTTTCACTTTCCAACATTGTAAAATGATTTATATATCACTATTAGAAAGGCCAGTTAAATATTTCTTTTTACTAATAAAGGGTTTACTTAACATTTAAAATACATAAGGCATTTTAGAACACTTAATTTATATATGGTATGTAACCGAAAGATCAATGTCTTTAACCTATTTCCTTGTCTTTGCTGTCACTTTTGTGGTAGTCTATAATCGTCCACATGGAGAGCTCATGGATAGGCAGTTTATCAACACCTACCCATTGATCTTAACTCAAATGTTATGGTCTTGATGGCAAACATATTAATACTCAAACGTTAAGGTCTTGATGGGCAAGCACATTATAACTCAAACGATAAGGTCTTGATGGACAAACACATTAATACTCAAATGTTAAGGTCTTGATGGGTAAACACATTATTACTCAAACGTTAAGGTCTCAACTCTCAAACGTTAAGGTCTTGATGGGTAAACACATTAATACTCAAACGTTAAGGTCTCAACTCTCAAACGTTAAGGCCTTGATGGGCAAACACATTAATACTCAAACGTTAAGGTCTCAACTCTCAAACGTTAAGTTCTTGATGGATAAACATTAATTTAATACTCAAACGTTAAGGTTTCAACTCTCAAACGTTAAGGTCTTGATGGGTAAACACATTAATTTAATACTCAAACGTTTAAGGTCTTGATGGGTAAACACATTAATTTAATACTCAAACGTTAATGTCTTGATGGGCAAACACATTTATGTAATACTCAAACGTTAAGGTCTTGATGGGCAAGCATTAATTTAATTCTCAAATGTTAAGGTCTTGATGGACAAGCATTAATTTAATTCTCAAATGTTAAGGTCTTGATGGACAAACGCATTAATTTAATACTCGAACATTAAGGTCTTGATGTGCAAACTCATTAATTTAATACTCAAATGTTAAGGTCTTGATGGACAAACACATTAATACTCAAACGTTAAGGTCTTGATGGGTAAACACATTAATTTAATACTCAAACATTAATGTCTTGATGGGCAAACACATTATTGTAATACTCAAACGTTAAGGTCTTGATGGGCAAGCATTAATTTAATACTAAAACGTTAAGTTCTTGATGGGCAAACACATTAATTTAATATTCAAACGTTACGGTCTTGATGGGCAAACACATTAATGTAATACTACAAAGTTTAATTCATAGACTGAAGGCAAATATGTTCAGATGATCTTCATTAGATTCAAATAATGTCCTTAACAGTTTAATAAACTTAGCGTTCGCTTTTGACCAAAACATTGTCATTGCATAACAAATTTCGTTACTTCTTTATAACATTTAACTTCATGGACTAAATTAAAATTAGCATAAGCCTTGAACCTGCACCCAAACCTTTCATCTCCACTCTTTCATAATTAAAAAAAAATCGTGGTCAGAAATACATCAGACCCACATTCTGATTAATTCGACGGGAGATACAACTCTACAAATTAGCTACAAATTCAGTCTATTACATAGTTATTTAAATATTCCATAGTTGATTTAGCATTCTATACAGATATAATCTGGAACTACTATGGTGCGTGCTCTGACTTCACCTCTTCAATATGTTTAAACGCAGTACATATAACTTATAGAAATTCAAATTCGTGATAAATTTCGTTAATAATGTAATGCTGATATATCTAAGTAGTGTAAAAGACTATATATGTACTAAACTATATGGTTTTTTTTGCTCTGAGTTGGTGGAGAGAACTCGTTTGAAATGCTTACTAAAAGTCTTGGTCTAATGGTCTCGTTCCGTTCCTATTGCATATCAAACTAGTTCTTTCCAACTACTTTTTTTAAAAAATCTTTATTCATCGTTACAATTTGACCATTCTGGTTAACAGGTTCTCGGACAATTTTAAGCCAGTCATCAGCAATTACTTTTAGACTGTAAAGCTAGTTAATAAAATAACCGTAATAGTTTGTTTAATTTTATGTTGTTGCTTGATGTGTCATCCCTTTGAGTTTGGGGTAAAGAGTTTTCTGTTTTGAAAGAAAACAAAAAGGGAAATTGTTGAATAGAGCATTAAAGATAATAATTAAATGTTCAAACAAATTCTAGCGATTTTTGTTCCTTCTCTTACCATGTGTGAATATTTTCTTTTGCCAAAAATATGGAAATTTGTTCTTTTGGTACTTCAAGAGATTTGTGTTAACTTGTGAGCAAGTTTTTTTCCTTCACTGTTATAGTGGAGATACGTTGATATTTAACAGAGGATCCTTACCTTTATGCATGCAAGACTGACTTTAAGAATAAACTTTCATAAGCATCAGACACCTAGATCGAGATTTTTTTCTCTTGTTAAATACTACGTGTGTGTGTGTGTGTGTGTGTGTGTGTGTGTGTGTGTGTGTGTTCGTTCACGAGTCGTTATCCCCTTCCCGACTCAAACAGCTTAAATCTTTATTTCTCTCTCGAACATTCTCCCACACATTGTAGTTGACCTAACATAATTATCATCTCTGGTTAAAGAACGTTCATAATAACAAATTTGCAATTGGCATTCATTACACATCACAATGCTGAATCCGGTATTGTTTCACAGTGTGTGTATTGGAGGCACTTAACGTTCCCACTGTTCTACAAGAAGCAATGTTAAACTACAGTCTTCTTTAAAATCATGATATGACCAGGTTTAGTTTATCGAGTTTCGTCAAAGAAGTAGTAAGTTCTCGAAGGTTGACATTACCACTGGTAGTGAATGAAAATAAATACACGTTCCCAACCCAAACAAAAACGAGGAATCTGTGTATTATATACAACTCCAACTTTCAAGTTTGAGTAACTTTATTGTAGCTCAAGTTCACCCACCCCGTGCAAATTATACTCTGGCTAGTACCTGAAGACAATCGCCGAAAATATTTGCAGGAAATACATACGTGTTTGTTGCATTACATTTATTGTTATGTCCTCAAACATCCAAATGCATAAAAATGCACCATATGTAGCGTTTGCACACCGGCGAAACGGATTATTGTATTGATAAATGATTATTACTTTTATCAACACCCCGAGAATAACCGTCGACCTTACGGAAACGCTAACTACCACAATGCACTGTATACGATTAACATTAACATGGGTAATCGCCCGTCAAACATAAAGGTCAGTATTTTTTCTCCACTAAGCCATCAGCTTTTTTTTTCTCTCCACTAATTTCATATTTCAGATAACGTTTCTGTAAGTAAACATCAATAGCTTAATGTTTCGAAGATGAAAATAGAAACATAGTTTTGCCGGTTTCTTTCATGTTTTGTTGCTCTTTACCAATGATAGTTTTACATTTTCGAAAATTACACTCGATGTCACGTTCCACCAGTTTGCTTCAATACGATCAAATAGCAATTGTACATGGTTTTCTTGTGATTTTATCATCACGCCGAAAACGATGTTGTTGTAGGGTTTAACGCCATTTTTCAGCACACGATAGGATATACATGGCGGCCAGTATTATTGGTGGTGGAAGAACCCGAGAAAACCCCCGTAAAGAACCACCGACCCACGAGAAGCTACTGGCAAGCTTTCTCACATAACTACATCAGCCGAATCTTAGACTCGAACCCACGCAGACAGAGGTGAGATGGCAGTGATCCGTAACGGAGAGCGCTTTAGATCACTCGGCCACTCGGGGCCCCGACGGAAACGATAACTACCACAATGCATTATATAAGTTCAGCATAAACATGGTTAAATGAACGTCAAACATAAAGGTCAGTCGTTTTTCTCCACTTTGTAATTAAAAGTATAGCCCACGGAATACTAATTCAAATCTGCTCCTTGGAAGAAAAAAAAAAAACAGTTGTATATAATGCACTGTCGTATTTACAATTCCACGCAAGGTGCTTGAGGTATGCAAGAATTTCTCTTAACTTTATACTTAAGATAACGTTTCTGTTAATAAACCCCTATAGATGAATGATTCGATGATGAAAATATAAGGATAATTTTGCCGGTTTCTTTCATGTTTTGTTGCTCTTTACCAATGATAGTGTTAGATTTTCAAAATAACACTAATGACACGTTCTGCGAGATGGCTTGAATACGATCAAATAGTAATTGTACATGGTTTTCTTGTGATTATTAAATAGCAATTGTACATGGTTTTCTTGTGATTATCAAATAGTAATTGTACATGATTTTCTTGTGATTATTACAGTCTGAATCGTTCAATAGCAAAGTTAAACTCATCTTAAACAATTGTTGTTGATCAAGCCTATATACGAAAATAAAGGTTTCCCATCCACCACCATGAAAAAAATTTAAATGACATTGTCAAGTAATATTAATTTGTATGAGATATCTTATATCCTGCGACAGAGAAAAAAAACTTATGAGCACATTCATGCACCAGAAATGAATGAATAGGCAAACAGCATTCTGATAATCGTTGTTCAGAAGTACATTATTAGTTTATAATCGTAATGGTACGTACCAAACAAACGGTCTAAATGAATTCAAATTTAAATAGGAACCACTAATAAATTTTACAGTTGACAACTATCAACCACATGTTTGTCACCCCCACCCCAACCCCAGAAAAGAGTTCCTGCTGACGTCCCTGCGTCGAATAAAGTGTATAGCTACACTAATTTCATAACAGTTAACGCTTGAATAAAATCTGTACTTTGTAACTTCTTAGGCACAATAACTTTCGCACGTTAAATGTTTCGCGGTTTTTGTTTTAAATAAAAGAAAATTCGCCCAGAAACATAAAAGCCATTAGGCCATGACATAAAAATATAAAACTCAAAATATAAAATAAACCTTACTGTAATAAATAAAACACAAACAATATGTTATTCTTTTCTCCGTGTGGGAGCCAGAGTTGTACATTTTCGGTTTTGAATCTTTTTATTCAGAACTTTTCATTCATTTAGGACTGTAAGTTGCTCTCACATTTTCATTTAAGACTAAATTGATAATTAATTCTTTTAGCTATTACACAACATGGTTTTGATTTTTTCTATTACTTAGTTTAGTCGTATTTATCCTACTCTTGAGAATAATATGTTTTTTAATTATCTGCCAAGCAGTTGGTATAGAGTCTCCTGTCATTATTATGTAAACAATAAATCATGAAAGCCACATGTGGATGTTCCATTTTCATAACATCAATCACACTTTGAACAAAATCCTCCCAATAGTTAATCATTACGGAAGAGTGTCTTTTATTCTAAACACACACCTGTCCAGAAAATGTCACGAGTTGCATTTTAACAATGTACACCCAGTTGATTGACTCGGCTACATTTAGTACGGACGAACTTGATGTAGAGTCACCAAAAGTCATGGGAACTTGATCCACTTCATTTTTCAAAACTGCCATCGTAAAGCCACTGCTGAAGAAACCAACACTTTGCCATAACGATTTAAAGAACTACCGCCCAGTTTCTAATATAATAAAGCGAAAAGATAAACTTTAGTAAATGCGTCCCAAAGTGTATTACTTTTCATGACTTTCCGTTCAAGCTTATAAATGTATAACAAGGTCCATAAAGAGAATGAATAAAAAGAAAAGTAAACCCCATAAATATAAGATGCTAAAGTATGTGTGCTAAAATTAGGAAGTTAATGGTGTGTTATGTGCATGAAAATTGATTATTGAAAAGAAAATATGCAGAGAGAATTTGTAATAGTTCGTTGATTCAAAAGTACAGTAAACTAACACGTGTGGAATATTGAACTGTAAAACTATTTTAGGCACAAGCGCCCTGAGGTTAATGCCATCAATGATAATTTAATGTTCCTTTTCCTCATGCCAACAATGTTGATGTCACTCAAGTTTGCTTTTCACTCTGGATCACTGAAGTTGGTCGTACAATTCACTGAAACCAATCATTTTCAACTACATCATTTTCTTAATTACCAAAATACATTTCAGAGAAGACAATTTCATAATTTTATGAGAGAGAGAGAGAGAGAGAGAGAGAGAGAGAGAACGCTACTACACTCCAAGATGGAAGATCGTATCTTTTTTGACGAGTGAAACTTATTTTCGATTGCAGAATAACACACGTTACATATTTATCTCAAGAATTAACTCAAATTATCAGTTCCCTATATTCTCTTTTTTTTTAAAAAAAATTATTTGATTTTTTTTCTGATTTAGCTTACCTAATAATTCATTCAGACGTTTGTTAAAATAAAATTTTATTTTAAATGTAAGCTAAAAACGACACCATGACCCGTGTTTACTAACACAGACGAGTCAAAAGTCATGAAGACCATAGGCACGAATTTGGCAAAAGTTAAACCTCCACCCAATCCCTGTACTATTATTTACTAATATTTATACAATTCAGGTCCAAATGGGAGGGGGTATCCTGATTCCCCCCCCCCCCTTTTTTTATGCATAAAAAAACACCAGCGTACACACAAAAGTAAGTTTTATTTTTGCACGCGTGTTGTGTATTATGCACACTTTGAGTAAATAGGCACACAGACTTTTGCATCCGGACCGATTTGAGGAAAGACAGGGACATTTTGACATTATATCCCCCTCCCCAACACTTGACTTAATCATTCCCTATAATCTTATGTAAAACTATGCTGACACACTGTCTTTTTCATCATCATGTTTTGACACTGATTGACACACTTCATATTCCATTCGGATCGACTAGGTTGACTGGTTCCTTACAAGACGAAGAAAAATTACAAGCCAACGCTGAAAAGTTACATTTAATACCTGTGGGTAACAAGACAAGACAGTGCTGACGTCATGCTGATATGGATACATATTGATTATCAACTGCAATTCGATCCACTTCTTAAAATAAAATAAAAAACATAAAAAAACACGCTTCCCGACCACCCCGAATCTTTGTTGGAAAGCTTCAAAGCAACTGTCAAAAGCTGACAAGACTCCACAAATGAAAAGCATAATTATATATCTTTTTGTCCAAGACCAACGCTTGTCCCATAACCTGGCACCACTGCAAAAAAATATTTATAAAAATTAAAAATAAATAAAACAAAACAACTACTAAGCTTGCAAAAAAATACAAGTGCGTGCTCTGAGATTATTATATGATTGTTAAACCAGCAATTAACATAACCATGTAGTTAACTTAGTTGAGGAAAATATGTTGCAGGTACGCGGGCTTAGGTCAGTGGTTCTAGAGACTTTTACAATTCTGACCAATGATTCTCCCTTATGTTTAGATTATTTCCTATTTTAAACGCAATCAATACAATTATAGATATTTAAATATTTTAGTTGTCCCTAGAATTAAAACCTCAACATATAACAAAAACGATGTTTTGGATATACTGCTTGCATTCTTTTGGAATTTGAATTAATTTATATCATAAGATTTTATCTTGGAGTGGTAAAGACAGTGGGAACTGTGTTAATTATGCGTGGTGAGTGACATTTTCTGTTTCTTAATATTTTAATTTAACATTTAATTAGATAAAATGTACAATATTTGAGATTGTAATAGTTGTTAAAGGTTGCGCCAATGATTTCGTTTGTAAACTTTAACGGTGGATTTTGATATGCCATATTGTGCCAATGATTTCGTTTGTAAACTCTAACGGTGGATATTGACGTGCCATAGGCACTCAAGCTTCGCCCACTCTGGGCCCTGACTGTTTGTTTTTGTGTTATTGGTTGCTTCTGGCCATGTCTCTGATTGATCATTCAACGCTCAGGCTAGACCATGCCGTTTTGTTTTTGTGTTATTGGTTAGTTTTGGTCATGTCTCCGTTTATTCAACGACAGCCGATAGCAATGAGCAACAGAAAGATGGATATAGAAAATATCTTTGGTTGCTATTATTATTATTACTATTATTTATTTTTATGATTATTATTATTATTATTATTATCCTGACACCAGGCCAACCAGTCCTAACACTGACCTCTTAATAATGAGCACCAAGTGAGACAGCTGTTAGTACCATTTTTAAAGTCTTTGGTATAATTCGGCTGGGGTTCGAACACACGACCTCATGCTTCTGAGGCAGACGCTCTAACCAATTGGCCACCGTAACTGTCAGAGAATATCGGAGTAATAGTAACTATAGTTCAAACTGAATACTTATATGCAATCATATTTCATATTACATGGAAAACGAGTATTGTTGTTCTAACGATTAACACCAGTTTTCAGCACCGGGTAGGCTATACAAGGCGTTCAGTATTTTAATGGTGGAAGAAGAACCCGGGAAAACTCCAGAAAGAACAACCAACCCATGGAAAGTCACTGGCAAGCTTTGTCACATACCCACATTGGCTAAACCCGAGATTCCAATCCACGCGGACAGAGTTCAGATGGCAGTGATCTGTAATGGTGGGCGATTGTGACCGCTCGAACAGGTAGCTAAATGATCATAAATATTACGTTTTCCACATTTCCCCCTTTAAACCCCTTACATTGTATACTTATTGTGAACTCTAAAACACTACAACGTTTAGACTGAAGTCATTTAATACCTCCCCGGTGACCTAGTGGTTAGAGCGTCAGTTATGGATGCGAGAGGTTCGATTCCCAGTCAAGTAATACCAAAAACTTACAAAAAATTGTATTAACAACTGCCTCGCCTGGCGCTCAGCATTAATTGGTTAGTGTCCGGAATGCCTGGTGTCACTATATTGTGACTGGGTGGAACATCTGATACATGTCTACGGCATGATGCCCCAGGGCTAGACATCAGTATAAACTGCCACACTGCATACATTGTATCGATTTGACTGATTTTTTTTTATTTTAAAAAGTTACGTTAAAAATCTAAATCACACACACACACACACACACACACACACACACACACACACACACACTTAAGTCAATTAACTGTTATGAAAACTGTGTGGCCTGATACACGTACTTCGACTTCGAAGCGCCGCAGACTTTTCCGGGGGTGGGTGGGGTGGGGTGGGGGGGTGCAAACAAGTAGTGGTCAGCAATAACATTTTACGTATGTAGGCCAAAACATGTTTTGAGGTGAAATGGGGTTGGGAGAGCGGATGTCCCACTCTTTTGCCATTCCATTTTGCCGCTATATGCGGGCGCCCATTCTTCGACGCAATGTTTGTTTTGTTTAAGTGTTTAACGGAGCGGCAAGACAAACTTAGTTGTTTAGTGATGAGACAATCGGAGGAACGTGTCCGAAAAACGCAATGCGGTATCTGGCTTACTCAGGCTGATTTGATCGTAAGATTCAAACGCGCACAATTTTGCACGTGAGTCCAGCGCGCTAACCGTAGAATTTCCACAGTTCTTTTATACTCAGGTTGCAACGGGGTGTAATAAATTCATTTTAGCTTCTGATTTCATACCATTTTTAAAAGACATAAATAATAGACTGTTGCAAATTACGTTACATCAAACTGGGAAATTTATTTTCGTACAGGTTTTTCTATTTTATTGTTTTTTTTTGCGGGGGGGGGGGGGTGTAGGAGAGGTTGGTGTCAAATTTTCTAAATTATACTGAGTAATACCATCAATTTGTTATGTCAGGATTATGGTGAAATAAGCTTTTTTATTATTATTATTATTATAGGTTTCATTATATTGCAAGCGCTCATTATTTCTTCCAAATCATTAAACAAATAGATGTCATTTAAATATACTTTTATTAATATAAATGATCGACTCCAAAAATGTTTTCACGTTTATCACATATATATGCCAATATCACAGATGGCATATGTGGATAATAAAAAAAAAAACACCAATCAGACGATTCAAGTGATCTTTATAACACATTATAATTAATTGTCGTCATCAAACAAACTCGAGATAGTGTCCTTTTTATACAGAAATATCATACTCTGCAAAATTCAGTGCACTTTATGCAGTCATGTTGATACTTGAAGCCACTCCTCTTCGTTGGATTACTATACTGCCTCTCTGAAAGAATAATTTTGTCTGTCTTCCAGGTTAATATATGAATTTTATTTTCGAGCAAAATTCCATGTTCAGCAATAATAATAATAATAATAATAATAATAATAATAATAATAATAATAATAATTATTATTATTATTATTATTATTATTATTATTATTATTATTATTATTGATGTTAAATATATCCATGTTTATTATTATTCTGAAAAGATTTTAATGTTCACATTTTTGGACTTGTATTTTGTACCGTAAATTAACAATTGGTAATCAGGGACAAACGTCAACAAGCTATGGCTTTGATGCAAGTAGCAGCAATCACAGATTGGAGACAGTGGCGCAACGAAGGGGGGGGGGGGGGGCAGGGGGCAGGGGGCATTCGCCCCGGGCGCCGGTGGCTAGGGGGCGCCAAATCGGCCCAAAGTATCAACATAACTGCGAAACAGGGGCAGCCGGGGGCGCAAATTTGGGTATTTTGCCGTGGGCGCCGCAAATTTGGTGTTTTGCCCTGGGCGCCAAATATCCTCGCTACGCCACTGATTGGAGAGAAGGTATGAAATTCTTACCCCAAGTAAATATGACTTTAGATGGATTTGTACCTGAGAATACCTGAATTACGTATGAACCAGCCTGCAAATCTTACCTGCATATGCTCGATCCAATACACACACAGGAACATAGACTTCATCAGTACTTAGAAACTCATAACGTCTCTTTATTGAAGCAAAAGAACCATCATTTCCTCTCAGACGAACAAAACCGACTCTTCAGAACATTACGAAATTATCTTATACGTCATCTAATACCGTAGATGATGTCGTCTATAAGATCAAAGACTTTATGATTCCAAACCAAATTTGATTCCGTCTTTTGACATTTGACACCTTTATCGTAAAGCAGTAAAACTCAACATGTCGATGCTGCAACGTTCTATATTACGACTATTCCATCTTGGTTAATACCCCCACCCCCGATAATATTGGCTCTTTGCCATTGCAAAATATCATCATAAAATCTTATAGTTTTTAAAGAGTAAATTCACATAAATAGGAGCCTTTTGTCCTAGACATGAGTCTCTGTTATGAGGAAGCTTTGAACGATGAAGATACAAACCACTTACGCCAAAAATATCTGGTTCCCGGAAAAGACATCTTTGTCTACAACAGAAATTACAACCATGGTCAAACCATTGAACTACATTGAAACCTCTTGTAAAGGGTCTATGTGCTTCCTTTTTGTGGGGTGGGGTGCTTCCAATTTATTTAAATTAATATACAATACCCACCCTGGCTCGTATTTGTCAGAAATTGAAATAGTGATAGCGAGACGCAAAGCTCTGAGCCCCAGTCAGTGTTGCCGACGGTTAAATTAATGAATATACAAATTGAAATGTAAATAACAACAATTTAATATAATTCAAACAGTAATCTCTCAAATACAATTAAGTTAATCTCATATCACTCCACCAAGTGGAAGCACCCCACCCAAAAAGGGAAGCAACCTAGACTTTTACAATACAGTAGCATACGCTAAAATTTCGATAGAGAGCTCACGTGGTAATTTATGGCCTGTCGCTGTGAAGCGTGGGCCAAGCTACTACCGTTTGTGGGCTTTAAGCAGTATCTGGATGGCTAGTGTGTTCTGAGTAACGGAAGTGAAATAATTGTATGTACATCTAGAAAGTGGTACATATAGCTATTTAGGGGTAATTTTGTCCTTTAATGAAGCAGTTTTCAGAGAGAGAGAGAGAGAGAGAGAGAGAGAGAGAGAGAGAGAGAGAGAGAGAGAGAGAGAGAGAGAGAGAGACTTGACAGTCCGAAGACGAAGTTCAGAAAAAGAGACGGGACAAGCGAAGTCCCGAGAAAAAAGAGAAACGACAAGTGAAGTCCGAGAAAGATAAGGCAGTAGGAATATAAAGATTCGAGGAATTAGGAAACGTTGAAACACGATCGAGAGGAAGGTGATGCAATCAATCTTGATATTGCGCTCTTTTCACCACTCGTTGTCGTGATGCAATAAATCCATATAATACACTATTATTAAATCATGTTGATATAGCATAAGTTGAAATTATTAATTTGTATGATTAATTTTGTTATTTTTCTTGTCTAAGCGAGCTCATATTGCATTATCTCTTCCCAATAATCTTACCCAGTTCTATGTTGGTATTCCGTCTTTTCATTCACGCCGGGTCATGATAACGAGGAAGGTCCTTCCCTAGTTAACGCAGCCAAATCTAATAAACTACACTTCTTATTAAGAGGGTAACGTGACAGTGATCAACAACAAATGTACAATCATGTACAATCGCTATTTGATCATATTCAAGCCAGCTGGTGGAACGTGTCATCCAGTGTAATTTTCGAAAATGTAAAACTATCATTGGTAAAGAGCAACAAAACATGAAAGAAACCGGCAAAATTATATTTCTATTTTCATCTTCGAAACATCAAACTATTGAGGATAGTAGTAATTACTACTGAGGATTATTTACATAAACGTTATATGAAGTATGAAATTAGAGATAAATTTTTGCATAATTCGGGCACCTTGTGTTGAATTGTAAAGACGACATTGCATTTTATACAACTGATTTTTTTCTTCCAGGAGCAGATTTTAAATATTATTCCGTGGGCTACAATTCTAATTGCAAAAGAGTTTAAGGTTAGTGGAGAAAAAAGACCGACCCTTTATGTTTGACGGGCATTTAACCATGTTTATGTTGAGCGTATACAGTGCATTGTGGTTGTTATCGTTTCCGTCAGGTCAACGGTTATTCACGGCGTGATGATTGAAGTAATATTCATTTGTTAATACAGTAATCCGTTTCGCCGGTGAGCAAACGCTACATATAGTGGTTTTTTTTTTTTTTTTTTTTTTTTTTTTTTGGCATTTCGATGTTTGAGGACATAACAGTAAATGTAATGCAACAAACACTTCTGTATTTCCTGCAATTAGTTTCAGCGATTGTCTTCTTGCACCATCCAGAGTATAAATTGCACGGACCGGGAGACCGCAGGTCACAACCATTACTTTCGGACAATGTACTCCCAAAATATGCTTAGTGTTTTCCCACCTTTTGTTGCTGTTGATGTTGATGATGATGATGTTTTCCTTGGCTTAGATTGACGCATTCTTGGTATTGATTTAAGGGAAATTGTTATTATTTACAATTAGTATTATGACACGATTGTCTGTGTGGACGTGTGGTTATTGTTGTTATTATTGTAGGGTTTAACGCCATTTTTCAGCACACGATAGGCTATGCATGGCGGCCAGTATTAGTGGTGGACGAAGAACCCGGGGGAAACCCCCGGAAAGAACCACCGACCCACGAGAAGCTACTGCAAGCTTTCTCACATAACTATATTAGTCGAATCTTAGACTCGAATCCACGCAGACAGAGGTGAGATGGCAGTGATCCATAACGGAGAGCGCTTTAGACCAACCAAACCTAGAATTTAAATTATTGGCTCAAGATATGCTGCCTTTATATTTACAGGTCAGACCCCTTCCCCCCCCCCTCCCGGCTGATGAACCTATGGTAAGAAATTTACCTTGAGTTTTCGTTTGAAAATATTTTATGTCAACAATTTATTTATTAGGATTTTGACACATTGGAAGTTCAATATTGACAAACAAGTGTAGGCACTATATAAGGAAAATAAATATGATTTGAGGTCGGAAAGCTCAAGGCGATACTTGTTTTAGAGCTGTGTCCCGAGCTGTTTTGGAAGTGCGTTCTACTTTGAAATATAATTTTATAAATATATACCTTATTCGGACTCAGCATTTCAAATTAATGTACAATCTCTCTCACAAGAAGGTTGTGTGTGTGTGTGTGTGTGTGTGTGTGTGTGTGTGTGTATGTGTGTGTGTTTTCTTCTTCGTTTTTGTTATCAACAAATACACAGACAATAAATGAAGTTTACTCGAACTGTAAAGTTAGAGTTGTATAGAATGCATACATTCCTCAAATGTATTTATTGGAAACGTGTATTTATTTTGATTCTCCACCACTGGTAACGTCAACCTTCGAGAACTTACAACTTCTTTGACGGAACCCAATAAACCTTGTCCTGTCTGGGGGTTGTCTTCTGACTTTAATTTAGCATAACTTCGTGCAGAACAGTGGGAGCGTTAAATCATGTGCCTCCAAATAAAAAACACATGTTGAAACAATACCGGATTCAGTATTGTGCGGTGAAATGAATGCAAATTTGTAATTATGAACGCTCTTAAATCAGAGGTGACTATTCTGTTAGTTCAACTACAATGTGCGGGAGAATGTTCGAGAGAGAAATACAAATTCAAGCTGTTTGTGTCGGGAAGGGGATAACGACTTGTAAAAAGTTACACACACACACGTACACACACACACACACACACACACACACACACACGCACACGCGCGCGCTGGTATTAGCCATTACAGTTTTAAGAATTTGTACTAATGGACACTTTGATACGAGGTTTTTAAGGTCATCACGTGGTACCAGAAAAAAATGATCTTCCAAAAATGTATGCTTGCACGATGCACCACACCTATTGTTCTGACTTTTTTTTATACATAAAGCTTAACATTTATATGTGTGCATGGGCCCAATCAAAGCTATAAACAATGTCTGGTTGCCGTAAATAATATATAATAAAACGTGCAGTTGTAGTACTACCGAGATTAGATAAGATTTATTTATAATCGGCGTGATTTAAAGCAACAATTTAACAACTATTACCGAACAAATACGAAACCTCTCCCACAGTTTCCCCTTTTAGACCCTTCCCCACGTTGATCGATGACGCACACATGCGAAATTAAAGAAATTTATAGTCAAAATTTTTATAGTTCTCTTTTCTGTTGTATCTTATCAACGTTTTATATAAAAGAATGTTAATTTGGCGGCAGTAATACATATAATACTTTGACACAAAATCAACAACAACAATACACACTGCAGAATAATATCCCGATCCACATCATCTAATAACCTCCCAATACACACCGTCTAAGAACATTATGCAAATTTAATTTTAAAATGTCATTACGATGAACTGGCCATAAAAGTGTATAAAGCATAGTCTAGTTCTGTTATAAAGGTGGGAATTCATTACGTTCGTTACCGTTGGGTATCCGAACGATAAGAACAATGAACTCAAACGCGGTACCACTATAATGTTACGTGGTTGTTGCCGTCTCGGTCGAATGCGGAAATCGTACACGGGACTGCAAATAATGTTCGTTTTATATCAAACATAAGTTATTCAAAATTTTCTACTGCAACGATTAAATTGTGCCAATATACATTTTAGACTGTTTAGGTTCTAATTTTTGGTTTGTGTTCGCACAGAATAAGTATGTGACAAAAAGGTTCATGTCCCAAAATAACTTTAACAAAACATTCTTGTTCCGATCTGTAGATTTAAAAGAAAACAAGATTTTTGATATTATTTTTAAAAAAAATGAATTACCTTAAAGTAAAATAAAAACCTGGTGCAAAACAAAATCACATAACCCGCTCTCTACCAAAATCATCTTAAAAATAAAAGAAAATATATACATGAAAAGATACAAAGAACCACAACAGATCCGCCCACAATATACAAAGATATCATACATGCAGATGCAAACCAGCTACATACATATAAAATGCAGTCAGATATCTATAAAATATTTGCAATAGTTTAATTTGAATTAAAACTTAGCTGAGTCGATCCTTTAAACAATGTAGCAAACGTTTATATTGACAAGAACACACAGCAAATGAATGACTATTGACAAGACTGAAGTTGATGAAAACTAGTTTACACATATTTTATTGTCACTATAGGATACAATGGGAACTTCAAGAATGTTCTTGCAGATCGTGTGAATTTTAAATTTAAAGATATATATATATATATATATATATATATATATATATATATATATATATAGAGAGAGAGAGAGAGAGAGAGAGAGAGAGAGAGAGAGAGAGAGAGAGAGGCAGTAAACGATGGACATGACAAACTAGTCCTATTAGGAATGTAATCTTTTGTGTTGTTGGTTTAACGTCAGTATTCATCACATGATGGGTTATGACGACCTATATATTTGGTTGAGGAAGAACCTGGGAGAAGCACCGATCACAGGAAGCTACTGGAATGCTTTCGCCCATACTCGAGCCGAGATTCGAAACCACGCGGACAGAGGTGAGACATGAGTGATCTGTAGAGACGATAGCCCTTAATCATTTGTCCTCCACACCCCCACCCTCCACCCCGTTCTGAAAAATAATGAAAATGCGTTACTGAAAATTGCATTATTGTCCAACCGATCTAGTGGCCTAGTGGTTACAGCGTCCGCCGCTGCAGCGAGAGGTCGTGGGTTGGATCCCCGGCCGAGTCATACCAAAGACTTACAAAATGGTACTAACAGCTGCCTCGCTTGGCTCAGCATTAAGGGTTAGTGTTAGGACTGTTCGACCTGGTGTCAGGATAGTGCGCCTTGGTGGGACATCATGCTACATGTCTGCGGCATGATGCTCCAGTGCTAGACATCACTATAAACTGCCTCACTGCAGACATCGTAGCGATATGTCTGAAAAATTGTTAAAGTTACGTTAAAAATCCTAATTTTAAAAAAAACAGTATTGTCCGAGCACGTGTTATGTTATTTTGTCCATTTTACGCAACTTTGGTATGCAAAGGAGTCTTAAAGTACGATATTTATTCGAGATCCTCAGAAATTTAGTTGTGAATAAGCGCCCCTTATTTGTAAATGCATGCTAAGGTATATGGTAAATCAACATCAATCCAATTAATTGTTGATGTATATACATGTAATTTGTCGTGCCTTTTTATTAGCATTTAAAAAAAAGGAAAACCGACACAACAACAAGAATAATAACTAACAAAAAAATCAAAACATACAAATAAGAAATGATCGGCAGAATGGAACACTTTTCCTATCTCTGAGTCAGCAGGGTAAACAGAATATGAAATCATCCAAGCGTGATGAACTATATAGCTTGGAGCGTTTTGAAGAAACGCAGTGAACTCTTCTTTCATTTATATTATTAGGCATTACGTTATGAACATGTATGGGGGCGTAAGTAATATAAATATACATATTCAGGGATGACGGTAATTTCTAATGTTCAGAAACAGCTTAAACAGTATCCACTCCAGGAGTTCCAAAGTAACGGGTTTCCCATCCGCATTTTTATATACATAGCACAAAACTCCTCAGCAATTTCAATCCAATGGGCGGATGTGATAAGAATCCTTTCTTATTTGCACTTGTTTTGTATCGTCGGAAACAGAAAACAAGCAAGAAATTAGAAGATGAAAGGTCAGGGAGTACACGTATAAAACTGAAAGAGTTACATTTTGAGTATCCTCAAATATTAATTCAGACAAATGTAAAATTAAAATAAAATGTGCACTGAATAGTGGACAAATCTAGACCTATATCTCATAATATGTTATAACATCAATTGAAATTTCAATTAAAACATGATATTCAAGATCATAAGTAACAGTCTTAAATATAAGTTTACTTTTCAGTTCATTTGTAAAACTATTTAATTGACTGCTTTAAATTATTATAACGTTTTGTGTCTGTCTAAAGATGTCAGACCTCGTCTTCCAACGTATCCTTTTTTTTTTTTGGCCTCCACATATTTGGTCACATGGTACTTACTTGGCGTAGTTTAGGAGGAAGACATGGCATTAAAATTGAAATAATGTTTTGGAATATGCGTGGAGACGTCATTATATCTAATCCACGTCATCTTCCTTATAGACAAACCACTGAATAAAGCCATCATAGTCAAGGATAGAAAATGTTACGAGTAAAATTTTCTAAAATGAAAAACGAAATGCTATGTGAATAACGAGCAAATAATTAGATCGAAAAGATAATTTAAATACGATGCAATCAGAATTGTACACTCACGAAAATGCTATGAAAACATTTAAGAAAAATGAATCAAGAATGGAAATAATCAACCTAAAATACTCGTCATGAACTTTTTTATTACATTACATTACATTTTTATTACATTACTCAATACCCATCCTTTCTAACACTAAAGTGTAAGTGAGGATAAGATACATGAATATAAAGGAGGTTATATTTTTTCAAAAATACTATCACAACCGTAAAAGAGATAATCAAAATAGTTTAAAGGAGGTTATATTTTTCCAAAAATACTATCACAACCGTAAAAGAGATAATCAAAATAGTTTAAAGGAGGTTATATTTTTCCAAAAATACTATCACAACCGTAAAAGAGTTAATCAAAATAGTTTCCAAAAGGTGAAGTCAACACGATAAAATAATAGCATTACATCAAGCGTTTGTTATCTAAGTCGCTGTGCCCAAAACAGATGAAGGAAAGTAGTTAATGGGGGTAGTCTGGTCAGGCCCGCACCTAGGAAATTCTGGGCCCCAGGCAGCTGACAGAGTTCGGGCCCCTTTCGTGTTTCAAATATGTGCGTATATGTGCATATCTAGCTCGGGCCCCTGACAAGTGCCATGGTTCCCCCCTCCCCCTTAGGTGCGGGCCTGGTCTGGTTCCCTGCTTAATATGCTCCTTTCGTCATACTAAGTATGCAAAGTACCGTTAGCGTAACACCATCAGGCATAAAGTAGGCCATTATGAAGACCTCCTCACCACTGTCAAAAAGAGAAAGCTGAAATCGTATAGCCATGTCACTAGAGCCAACAGTCTATCCACAACAGTACTGCAGGGCAGCGTCCAGGATGGCAGAAGGAGAGGTAGACAGAGAAAAAAGTGGACTTATTACACCACAGAATGGACAAGAAAAAGTTTTGCGGAGACACAGGCATTGACACATGGTCGAGACAAGTCGAGGGAACTGATAAGATATTCAGCAGCACAGTGCGTCAACGACCACACTAGGTCAAGAGACCGATGATACTGTCACGATTTATCCCGACCCACTTGTACATGTATAAAAGGTAATTCTGACCGACGTGTTTGAAGTGTAAAATTGGCCAAGGTAAAGCTAATCCCCTTACGTAAGATGGTCTTAGTTGGGTCGAGAGAGCAGAAACGCGGCAAGGGAGGTTAAAAATGTCACGTAGGTGTGAAGCTTATGACTACATCAAAGGTAGCGTAGCCGACGAGTAGGTGGATATTAGTTACAGTTTCTCCAAGACAGACAGGTAGATCTGAATTGACCGTTCGACGATTGGACAGGGTACAAGCGCCACCCAATCAGAATGCGATATGGGTGGGCCCTTGTTTTAAACCAAGAATAATATCTTATGTCGATAGAAATTAAATTAGTTCGTTCTAATCCACTGGAAGGATTTTCACTAAGGACAGGAACAGGAACTCCGTTTGCCAGCCGTGAATTGGCGCGTAAATCTTAAATTCTGGGAATCTAAGAGATACAGCTTCAAGGAAGCTTTGAGTGACAGACTTGAGAAGTATTGTCATAGTCTCGGATTGAGAGACGGAAGGAAGGAGAAGTAGTAGGACCTACGAGGAGAGAAGGAAATTATAAATTGGAGTAGATAGACAGGAGGAACGTGGAACGGAAGTGGAGAAGACAGGAGGGACAAAGAATCAAAGGAGGAAGGGAAAGACGGAAGGAAGCGTGTAACAGAGAAAACAGGGGAAATTATACTCACACTAAGGAATCACGTGATGAACTAGGCCGTCACTTGGTCAAGGGAGAGACGAGTGATTGTTAATTATCGTATAAAGTTCACATTTTATTAAATTGTTATTAATTGAATTTTATCTTCGTGTTTATTTATAAGGTAACCGTCGGCATTGCTGACTGGGGGCTCACAGCTATAAATCTATTATCAATAATTTAACATTTTTTTTAAATTACGGGTCAGGGGAACTTCCTCAAAATTCATTTAAATATTTCGAAAGAACCCCACCCCTAGACTACGGCCCGCCACAGATACTAAGTATACTTACATAGCAGAGTGCAACACAAGGCGCATACTAAGCAGGGAACCAGACTATTTTTGTTTTTTATTAATTATTTCTATTAATGTCTTCCCTAATGCGCCTTGGAAGTCCTGTCAAAAAGGTTGTGGGGCGATTTAGACCCAAGATTTTATAGGGTTTTTTTTAAATATAGGAATGATGACGGTACTGGCTACTGACAACAACGTGGCAAGGAGCTGACAAAAATCGGACAAAACAGCAAACAGTGACAGCGGGTAGCGGGTAAGTTCAGCTAGTTAAGTGAGTGGTGGGTGGCGGGTAAATTCAGCTACTTCTGTGGGTGGCGGGTAGCGGGTTTAGCTTGTTCATTAACTATACCAATAAAACAACGCTTGATGGGATCGGTAAACAAACAAATACATACATGGCAAAGAGAATAAATATCTTTTCATGGCATATGATTGGCCATGAAAAGAGCTTTGGTGTTTCTTCTATTTCATACAAACACCAAATATACTATCCACACACGAGAAGAGGTGGGGAAAAAACAACAAAGCACAAATAGAATATCTATACAGAAGTGAAGTTAAAAATATAACCTAAAAATACTATCCACACAGAAGGGAAGCTAAATATACACCCTAAATATACTATCCACACAGAAGAGAAAGTTAAAAAAAAACAACATCTAATATCAAAAAAAGTAATAACCGAATATATACTATCCACACAACGTACTCGAACGCATACAAACCCCTTTATCTGCCAGCCACACAAGCGTACTCGAACGCATACAAACAACAAATACACATGCGCGCACACACACACACACACACACACACACACACACACACACATAATATTTACTATCAACATAGGGGTGGTGGAAAAAAAAACTCCAATATATAATTTCAACACAGCAATGAAGGAAAGAACACATTATATACTATCCATATAGTGTAGTGACAAGACCTTTTTGTTAAGATAAAACACATACAGACACACACACACACACACACACACACACACACACACACACACACACACACACACACACACACACACAATTGCTGCTGCATTGGGTGATAGTAGTTTGGAGACTAGTGTTTTGAGAGATGGGTAGACAGAATTAGCATTACATGCGAAAAAAAGAAAGATTGGTAGAAGAAGAAGGAAAACAAAAAAAAAAAAAGAAGCGTACCATTTTGGTTCTGCTACTTTTGGCGGTATTATGAGACCAAGGTAATTAAGCAAACGATGCATTCATTCTAGGTGAGAAATTGTTCATTGTTTTGATTCATTCATCAATTTGAGTTTTTAAAATAAAAATGATAGTGTGATATTTATTGCCAACTCACTGCTTAACATTTTGCTGTGGATCCTAAATATAACAGCTGGCATGTGTTTCGCAGCACACGCTACCAACAATGCAACAAAGTTTTTACAAATCAGAGGGAGAGAACAAAACAGCACCAAAACGCGCCTTTTTCTATCGGCAATCTAAACTTAGAGAAAATAATTCAAACATTACTACATTGAACATTGTTAGAATGTTTCCAAACGTGTGTTTAGGTTTTAAAATTCAGAGTTAACCATAGGCAGGGTTATACAGTTCAATGTCACTCGTGTCATTCTTGACAAAGCCGTGTGTTTGTTTCCTTTCTGAAGAAGAAAAAAAAAAAACAGTTACTCTAATGTTAGAATTTTTCCGTGACATATTGTAGTGCAAAAGTAGCATAAACCTAAGATACTTGAATTGTACAAGCTCAAGTCAACTCAAGATTTTTTTTCATCCAACGATTTACTGATGGAAGAAAAATCGTTCTACAGTTTTAGGGTGTAAGTTATGGAGAAAATAAATTACGCGACAAACGGAACAGTTCATGTAATTATGATGACTACTGATCACAATTTGGGAGAGGTATCTTCAAAGGGAAAGATATGCCATTAGGATTTCAATAAAACTTATGACGGAGAGAAAGAGATTGTGTTATTCCTGCTTTTAAAGAGCATCGAGACTTAACATTTGTATGGTTTCGGGGCTCCCTTTCTACTTGCTACTATCCCTAACTACATTTCGAAAACACACATCTCATTGAATTAGTTACTCCTATAAGAAGAACACTATTGTAAAAATATCACAAGAGTGAATTTGAGATATAGCCTACTAAAATCATTCTGTCAAAAACGTCATGTAAAGTTCTCACAAAATAGTACATCCAAACATGCCGTGATGTATTTCGCAATAAGACTGAAATGTCCACAAGTCACCCATGGTACGATTGTTTGTGCATGAGTTGTATTGTTTGTAAAGTGACTAGTTGACAGATACAGAAAAACACGTCTGATCTCGATGTGAGAATAACAACTGAAACCGAGTTGAAGCTTAGACAGTGGAAAATATAGGTCAGCCAATGATGTCACTTACTTGAGTGATGCATTGTTTGGTTCTAAATTCAAGGCAGGTAGCGTAATCGTCAGGCACAGAAAAAGCACGTCTGATCTTGTCACTGTGCGAAGAGCTACTGAGGGAGACTCGAATCTAAGGAGGTAGAAAATAGGTGTAGCCAATAAAATTGCTTCTAACAACTGACACATTGTTTTGCCTAGGCTTTTGTAGTTTTACCGTTTTAGTACAGACTGGCTGGAATCGCATCACAATTAATACTTCCAGTTCAGTACCCAAACGAATGTAGTTCTTTTCTATTTTTAGAACCTTTTTTACTCTCTCTTTTTGATGGTGACAGAAGAGTTATATTGATGCATTTTTTGGTATGGATTTAAAGGTAATTGTTTATTCTTGAGAATAGGAGCTCTGAGAGTGGTTGTCTGTGTGTATTTCGGCGACAGTACACATCGTGTAATTAGGACTTAGTGATGATCCGGAAGTGAAATCAGTGTTCTGTTTACATGCTGCTCTGTTTACAGTGCAGCCACTCAAAAAAATGCCGGTGAACACTTGACAAGAACTTTACAGTGAAGTCATCTTTGGGTGCATTTTAGATTAACATATGATTTGTATTGATTGTCACACAGTTGAAAGGTCAGTACTGAGAAATATATGTAAAGAACATATAGTAAAATTAATTGTGACGTATGTCCAACTGGAGTGTGAACTTACAATTATGGTTTGTGTACCGTAACATTTCTTCTTATCACAGCCACTACTGAATGGTCGCAGGGCCAGTTCGCGTTTTGAAACTGACAGATATAAATTATATAGTACTGAGTGGTAGTTTTTTTCTTCTTCTTCAATCCAGTGAAATTAGGGTTTCTAGGAAGTAAATAAACTTAAAGTACACTAAACCTTAAGGATGATAAGCCAAGCTGTCTGTCAATTGATGTATGTATTTACATCATAAGATATACGTGACACATAACAATTTGGAATATGATTGAGCTTCATCTGAAATGGTGATGAAAGTTTTAGAACTGAATATTATCTCGTATGTGGAGAAACGAGAATAAGACAATGTTTTAAGTATATTCAAATTTGTATGTATAGGGTTGAGCTCATATCTCTCTCTCTCTCTCTCTCTCTCTCTCTCTCTCTCTCTCTCTCTCTCTCTCTCTCTCTCTATATATATATATATATATATATATATATATATATATATATATATATGTAAATATGTGTAAATTTTACAAAGAACAGAAATAAAGACTTGCAAAGATAAGGCATTTTCCATTATGTTTTATCCTTTCCTTTTTTTTCCTTCATATGAGGTCTATTGTTATTAAAATATAATGTTCAAATTAGATTCTGTTTGTCTGTGTATGTGTAACAAGACAGTGATGTGGAATCTGGTTGTTAATCTTCTCATACCTGACACTGAGTTCTCCTTTATCATGGTGCACATCATTTGGCACAGGCTTCAGTTGAATGAAATCACCAGAGACTCTGATCTGAATGCCACAAAATGGGAAATTGCTTTCCTTAACTGTTCTGAACACCTTCTCTATTTGCAGAAATAATTTCGGAGATAGCATGGAAATTTCATCAATAAAAAGAGTGTCAACATTCATAATCCTTCTTTTAATATCTATCATATCATTATTTTTTACTTTGTCTCTTAAACAAATTATGGGGAAAACGACCGTCTTGAATGCACGAAAACTTTTGTTTTGTGATTCCGTGCAACTGAGAGGCAACTATACCTGTACTGTCTGCAGAGTATACTCTGTTTCCTATTTCTTTCAGTCTTTTTCGTAAATTGCTAGCTAAAAAGCTTTTACCAGTGCCTCCCTTCCACAATATCATTATATTGTGACCTGAAATTGCGTCGTGCACGGCATATTTCATCATGCAAACACGTGCCAGCATCAGCAACACTACGATCACAGTGAAATGGCCCGCCATATGTCAACGTATGTCAGCCAATCAAAACTTTACGATTAAAAATCTAAGTCATCACGTGTGATTTTCGGTTGGCCAATGAGAAGGCGGTATAGAATTCAGGGCAGTTTTAAGCGGACGCGATCAGGGTTATGTCGAGCGGTAGCATGTATAAATGGGTTGGCATGCCTTAAAGGCATAATATTAAGTAAAACTTTGGATCGGGATTTATAGTTGAATGCCTGTGCTAAATATCGGTACCAAATTCAGTAAGCTACGCAAAGAGGAGCTTGAAATATCCGCATTGATTCTTAAATAGATCGTATGAGAAAGGAGAGAAGTGTGTGTTCTCCTTTGTACATTTATATTGTAAAGGTATGAGAGATAAATTGAAAACAACGACACAGACCCCTGTAGTTTAGACTGTCGATATAAGAAGGCGAATTTTGGTACTGCTTTTTCCCTCCCTTAGATTTGTGAAAACTGCAACATTGTTGGTAGCGTGTGCTGCGAAACACATGGCTCCTCTTGAATTTACGATCTGCAGCAAAATGTTGAACAGTCAGTCGACAACAAAAATATCACGTTATCTTTCTTTTAAAAAAATGAATGACTGAATGAAAACAATGAACGTCTCTTACATACTATATATGGTTGTCTTAATTACATTTGTACTATAATACCGCCAAAAATCCTAAAAGTGTGCTTCTTTTCTGTTTTTTTTTAAAAAATATATATATTGCCATTCTTTCTTCCTTTCGCAAGTAATGCTAATTCTGTCTGCCCATCTCTCAAAACACTAGTCTCCAGACTTATGTTACCCAATGGAGTAACATTTTTTTTCTTCCCTTCTGCGTTGATAGTATATATTGGGGTTATTTTCTTCCCCTTCTACTTCTATGTTGATAGCAGACAGTGTAGATTGTAAATATTGTTACACGCACATGGGTATCACTTGACCGAGCGGTGTCAAACCCTGGCGCAAATCCCGCTGGAAGTCATATGTTTTCCCCAAATTTCCAAAGACTTCCATACAATTTGAGTTGTAAATTGGAAAGCCAGACGTGTCTGCTTTTATATACTGAATTTTACTCTAATCAATTCAAGACCACAGATAAATCAACTTGCCAAAAGTCCATCAACCACATATTTGCATGGTTTTTCTTCATCATCATCAGATTTCCGTACCACCAGCCGGTTATGCCATAAAAAATACACTAGTATCCCCTTTTTCACTGGGAACTATTTTAACTCCGCCACCCTAGGCCAGTCAATGCATACTCTTACAGGCACATTACGCCAATTTAACTGCACCCATTTTCCACCATGGACACATAAACGGTATCTACTATGTCCCTACTTATTGATTACATTGCGTAATTTACCGGTTTCCTACCGTAAATACTGCCACCTCAGTCACACCACTATTGTACACCACTAGATTTTAAAATGGACTATATTACACCAGAGACAGTCATTCGGTTTGGACCTAAATTCACTACTAGCGAACCATGGTATCGTTCAAACTTACTAACACTCGACTCCGTGACGCTTGCTCCTAATAATTGGCTAATTATTTCGGGCTAGGAATATTTCCATGGCGCCGAATACCATTAATCAAACAAATCTAAGAAAAGCTTAAAACGGGGCGCTATCAAATGCGCATACTCCAAATTTATTACAATATTATGCGTTTTGATAGCAGATATTGTTTTTTTTTAAACTTTCCATTCCGTGCGGATAGTATATTTAGGGTTTGTTTTTAGCTTCCCTTCTGTGTGGATATTATATATGGATTTGTTTTTCTAGCTGGATATCATATGTATGGTGTTTTTTTTGGTGTGCTTCCCTTCGGTGTTGATAGTATGTTTGTGATATTGTTCTCCTCATCCCGTATGTGGATTATATATATATATATATATATACATATATATATATATATATATATATATATATATATATATATATATATATTAAGATAGAAGAAACTTAAAAGCTCTTTCCAGGGCCACTCATTAGCCTCGAAACGATATATGTGTTCTTTTGCCATAAAGGTGTATCTTTGCTTATTTGTTTGTTTACCCTTCCCACCAAGCGTTGTTTTATTGGTATGGTTTATAAACTAGGTACCCGCCACTCACTGAAATAGCTGAACGTTCTCGCTACCCGCCACTCAAATAACCAGCTGAATTTACGCGCCATCCGCCACTCACTGAACAAGCTGTACTTAACCCGCTACCCACTGTAACTGTTTGGTTTGATTTAGGTCACCTCCTTGTTACATTGTTGTCAAAGACAGGACGACACCCCCCCCCCACCCCGATCCCGCTTAAAATCCCGCAACGAAAGTTGAAACAGAAGATGTTGAAGGGATCAAAGGCGCGGTATTAGAAGACAACAGTTCTCTGAATAAAAGCGATACTGAAATCAAATAAATCGATGTTAGGATGAAACAAATAATAATAATAATGAGGACTTTGTATAGCGCCTATTCTTTCAATGCTCTAAGCGCTTTACACCATCAATAATGATATAACTACACTACAGAAAAACAAATGACAAAAACAGTGAAATTGGAAAACATAAAATTATGCTGAAAACATATAAGATACAAAACATGATTAGGTCTCTAAGTTTGTCCCTGCAGTCGAAACAGGGGAGTTTTAAGAGCACTCTTAAAAGGGACCACTGTGTCTTTGTGTCTAATTTCAATGGGCAATTCGTTCCACGTCGCTGGGCCCTGGTATGCAAACGAACGTTGTCCAAATGACTTTGTTTTCACCTTGGGAACAATGAGGATACGATGGTCAGAAGAAGAGCGTAAGGATCTAGCTGGTGTATACACATGGGTGAGGCTGTATATGTATGTTGGACTGGGGTCTGTCATTGAAATATAGGACAGAGAACAAATTTTGTGTTTGATTTTGTATCGAATCGATAGCCAGTGTAGGGTACAGAGCAGTGGTGAGATGTGCTCTGATAGAGGTACTCTAAAGATGATCCGTGCAGCTGTGTTTTGAAGTTTCTGGAGAAAATATTGTGACGAACCAGACAGAATTGAGTTACAATAGTCCAGTCTTGAAAGCACTAATGAACACACAAGTGTTTTAGTGACATCAACTGAAAGATATTTACGAATGGAACTGATGCGTCTCAATTCAACATATGCAGCCTTGCATATGTTCATGACATGTTGGTGCAATATGAGAGTACTGTCTAGAGTAACGCCTATGTTTCGTACTGACTGTGAGAATTTAATGTTGGTGTTGCTGATATTTATTGTCAGAGGTAAAGGATGTGAATAAGAAAGTCTTTGTGTTGTGATCAGAATAGCCTCAGTTTTATCATCATTCATCTGCAGCTTGTTACATGTATAAAATCCCTGGGCTAAACAGTTAAAACACAGGTTTGTGGGTCTTAGCAATAAAGACATATGTAATTTTGTAACAATTTGCAAAAGACATCAATGATATTCTCAGCACAGATTTCTACATATAATCGAAGCGTTAAACGTTGATGCAGAAACTCACAAGCCGTTGGTTGTTGTCTCTACCTTCGAATAGCTCATATTACTTAAAAACAATGGTGTTTACATTGGTATTCAATTGATCTTAAACTTTCTGAATAAGATTGTCTAAGTGCCAGGCAAATCATAACCTCAGTAAGTAATGTGCATAGTTTGATAAATGTCCAATGAAAAACGAAAGATTGGTTACAACGAAGATGAACTGTGCATCTCCATTACCGTGCAACAATGTTTGGATGAGAAAGAGAAAGGGTACGTTAAAACCACACAGAGGAGCCAAGCTCTGGAAAGGCAAACACGTTGATATTCTAATCATTTGTAAATCCCAAGTGGACCATCCAATGTAGAGTTGTCATTATAGGTCCTCAGAGTTAAACAAATATATTAGATAAAATTTTGTTTGCAAATTAAATTAATTATGAAACACTGAATAGCATGAGGCATCGCAAAATTTAAGGCTATGACTTGAATAACTCGATATATACAGAAAGTCTTATGTAAGTTTATTTGGTCAAAAAAAAAAATCATCGCTATGTGTTTAATGTTCTCTTTGTTGTCTCCGCAAATTGTGAATACCATTGGGTCCATCAAATCAAAGCTGATTTAATTACTAAGGACGGCTCTTGAAGAGCTAAAGGTTCTAGAACATTGGCCATTTAGATTATGGATGTACCTGCAGTCTGGACAACAAAGTTATCAACCCGTAGTGGACAAGGAAATACAATTTGGTCAAAATGATTGTATGTGTGCTTGTCTAACATGGCGAATATTTTATTATGAAATTAAAAATGAAAAGTCATTGACAAATGTACAGATATTTAATTCAATTGATAATGGAGAATTTGCTGTATTTTAATACTTGCATGTGAAATATTATATGGTGAATAAAGATGTAATTGTACGATATATATATATATATATATATATATATATATATATATATATATATATATATATATATATATATATATATATATATATATATATATATATATATATACGGAAGCCGGTTAGTGCCACGTTGAAATCAATTTTTTATCTCGTAATTACGAGATGCTATCTCGTAATTACGACTTACTATCTCGTAATTACGAGTTAGCTATCTCGTAATTACGACTTACTATCTCGTAATTACGAGTTAGCTATCTCGTAATTACGACATACTATCTCGTAATTACGAGATACTATCTCGTAATTACGAGTTAGCTATCTCGTAATTACGACATACTATCTCGTAATTACGAGATACTATCTCGTAATTACGACTTACTATCTCGTAATTACGAGTTAGCTATCTCGTAATTACGACTTACTATCTCGTAATTACGAGTTAGCTATCTCGTAATTACGACATACTATCTCGTAATTACGAGATACTATCTCGTAATTACGACTTACTATCTCGTAATTACGAGTTAGCTATCTCGTAATTACGACATACTATCTCGTAATTACGAGTTAGCTATCTCGTAATTACGACTTACTATCCCGTAATTACGAGTTAGCTATCTTGTAATTACGATTTAACGTCGACCGGAAAGATAATAATTCACGTGGTCGAAAGTCACAAGTAAGTCATACTGAAGTAGATGTAAACGTTTGATTCAAAACCTAATGGTATTAATTTAATCATTTCTTGTGATTTAGGATGGACCGTACGAGAATATGCAAATTGTATTCTTTTTGTGGAATTCACAGCATCATGCACCGACTAGGAATATAGTATTCAACGTCTTAGTTTGGTCTCTTGATTCTTGGAGCGAGAATGAGTTTAAACCAGATGGGCTATGGAAGGGGGTGGATGACACGGTACCTCTCTGTCTATCTATCAACGAAGCCATGTATATGTCTATCGAATGAACTATTTTACTATCTATCTGCCTCCATATCTGTTAGCATAACTGTATGTCATACAACTTTACAAAAAGATGCAAGGCTGATTATGATGCAATTAAACGTACAGATGAAACCATTTAATTAAAACAGAATATCACTGTGATTACATTTTATTTTGACGACATGAATTCTTGTGTATTATTTGTCCTGGTATACTATGTACAAACTGTTGTTAAACATGAATCATAATGATCTATGTGGAATGGTCTTGTCTACTGGGAAATTTTTAATCTCTTAGAAAATATTATCAGCATAAATGTCTTAGCCGAGATAAGGTACGAGAGAGAGAGAGAGAGAGAGAGAGAGAGAGAGAGAGAGAGAGAGAGAGAGAGAGAGAGAGAGAGAGAGAGAGAGAGAGAGAGAGTTTAACTTTTATTTCAGTATAAAAATTTTTACATGGAACTGGTGATGCACGAATGTCACTTGCACATATTTACAAATGCCAGTCTGATCATACTCGTATATAAATAGATTAGGTTTAAGTGAAAGCGGCATTGAACAAAATATTATTTTTATATTGGGAATTGCTTACAGATATATGTATTTTTTTACTTTCATATTCTTTTTTATCATTGATCGATTGAAATTGTCTTCCACCACTTTAAATGATGTAATAAAATATAGGAAGCATGTGAGAGCATTAATTTAAAATAATATCACCTAAGTAGTCAGGACTATATGCATAATATAATACACTTGTGTGTGTGTGTGTGTGAGAGAGAGAGAGAGAGAGAGAGAGAGAGAGAGAGAGAGAGAGAGAGAGAGAGAGAGAGAGAGAGAGAGAGAGAGAGAACTGTTACAAAGAATTTTAAATTTATAAATGATTCATTACTTTATCGATTAAATCATAATAATTGATATAGTTTTAATGTAAAAAAACAACCGTATATTGAAGTTCTGTAATACGTAATCAGTTCAATTTTCGAACCTAAACATATCCTAATACCATTTTCAGAGTTTAAAAGCGCACATAGAACCGCCTATACCATCTGTAAATTCTAACAGACCGCTGCTGCGCCATTTCCAAATAGTAGAAAATTGCATTTTCTTGTAACTTCTACTTAATGCGGATACAGCGGTAGGTATCACGGTACCAATTGTTTTTCCATAGACCTCAATGCTAATATTTGGAGAGATAACTATATTTTCTATCCTAATTTAGCGTGCATCTCACACACTGTTATAGAGAACAATGTTAGATTGTCAATTTGACGATGACAAAACCAGGTACATTTAAGAGAGATAACTCTGCTGGAAGTAGACAAGGGTATGAGTTATCTAGTCACAACATACTTATTTTCAGTCATGTCTATGACATTTTCAAAAAATCATAAAAAATACAAAATATGATCTATATAGGAATTAACATAAATTCACATGTTGCCAAGAGGCTAAACTATTTTTTAAGCCTAACAGAAAGTACAACTCTTACATAATCCACCAATCATAGCTCATGTTGTCCTTTATTACTGCCTGCAATGGCCCTACACCTTAAGCACCTCCCACCTGGACTTGCGCAATTGGTACCGTTATACCGGTAAGTTTGTATGGTATAACTTATATCTTGTTTACAATATCGTGAATCAGTCATCATATTTTCTTTTAAAAAAATATTATCATTTTATTTTAATAATTATCATCATTGTTTAATTTGTCAACATGAAAACAAATGTCATCTACCCATTCCGAACTCGGTTCAATGATTACCGGAGAACTCGCCCGGGAGAGCTCATCCCAGGTGTCAGGAGAAGTCGCCCAAGGATCATACATAGTAATTCTGAGATGTCGCCTTATGGATGTTAAGGCTTTATTTCTTGTTGTTTTTCTTCTACTTAATAACTTATTATTAAATCTGTACAATTTGCAATTTTTCAGCTTCCTTTTTGTTCTGCCTTTCAAATTATTATTTACATTTTATTTGGAAAAATATGGCATAAGCATGATGTGATGTCTGCAGTTTTATATATGAAAGGGATCCAACCTAATAACTGAAGTCATCCTGAGATGACTTTTTTTTTAATGAGTTTTAGGTAATATGTAGAATTAAGGTGTACGTATCTTAAGAGGGAAAGTATTAATTTTTGTTATACGGGATTATTATCTTTAGCAATCACATTAATACATTTTGAAATTTTTTATTTAATTTCTTTTGACGGATCTTCGATAAAATGTTTGTAGTATTTTTAATCATTTAATTGACATTCAATTTCTTTAACATAATCATCTTGATTCATAATAATAATAGTGTTTGACTTGTCATCCTTTTTAATCGCTATGCTGTTGTCATTCATAGACTTAATTTCGTGATTAGAAATATTACTATGATAATATTGCTTTTTATGATTAACAGTTAATCTCTCTTTTGTGATTGCGTATATATATATATATATATATATATATATATATATATATATATATATATATATATATATATATATATATGAATCACATAATAGATGTTTTAATTATGATGTAAAAATGTTATCTGGGTGACAAGTTTTTGGGTGACCTCCAACCAATTGGGGCGACTTCTCCTACCACTCTGGGGTGAGTTCTCCAGTTACGTTGGAGCGAGTTCTCTGCATACTGGTCCTATTACTGACATTGCCTTTACACCATCTATCACTCACACACATACACAGAGACACACATGCCTGTGCATGTGCACACACAAACAGACACACACACAAATGTTTTAAATTATGTACAATAATATATGGTAGTGTGAAAGTAATTTTCATTTTCCTTGTGATATTAACACAATATCAGATCTTCATTTAAAAATTAAAAATGGGAAATGTCCAATTTTAAAATTGAATTCTAGCAAGATGCTATTACAGCTAAGTTTGATTTGACACATTGCTTACACCACAGCACAGGGCTCATATTGTTGCTTACAATTGACCTGTCACACATGTACTATATATAGTATCTGTATGATAGATCAATTGTAAATAACTATTATATAGTACCTGTATGACAGATCAATTGTAAATAACTATTATATAGTATATGTATGACAGATCAGTTGTAAATAACGATTATATTGTACATGTATGACAGGTCATTTGTAAATAATGATATGAGCCCCTATGCGGAAGGTAAGTAAAATCCCTCTTCTTTGCACCTGTAACATTCAATCCTTCAGAACACTCACATTTTCTATATTAATCCCAGTTCAAACAGTACACCTGTATAAGCATTGACAGGTTGCCATTTTTTCAAACTATTGACACATGTGTAGAAGGCAGCATCAATCCATGGGAAGAGATATGCTTTTACTGTGTCTGGCAAGAACTATATAAGTAGGAATCTATCAGTATTCATGTATAATAAAGTTATTAACTATTGACTCTAGACTTTTGTCAATGCATCATCTTAAATGTCAGACCACATATAAGCAGGATATCATGGAAGGGGGGGGGGGTCATCCCCCTCCCCTCTCCCCGAATTTGCATGTGCTGTAAAATTGCTGTAGCCTATATACAAAAATTAACAAGCCCATCAAGTTTTGTTCCCCCACCCCTTTGAAAAATTGAAATGATGTCCCTGTATATAAGCTGTGTATCTTAGATGACCCAATAGCTCATGCAATAATCATATAATGTGCATATTTCTTTTTAAATATCTACTTTGAAAAATACATTCATCATATACATGTGTTGCAATTCCTTCCAGACATTATGGATGAAGAACTGAGGCAGTTTCTTTGCAACAGGGGCATCAGTGAAGAAACTGTGAAGAAAATGGGAGAGGAGAAGGTTAGTCATTTTATATATCCTATCATACATGAAGGAGAAGAAAAATAATATGAAGAATTCAGAGCAGCAACACATTTGATGCAGAGTTTCTACAAAGGTATCCCATTCTCATGCACAAAATTGTGCAGATTGTGTATATGTTTGCAGATGTCCAAATATACATACAGTTGTATTAGCAAGGTGACATGTGTTAACATATATTTTCACCAGGGTATGCAAATTTAGTGAGGTTGGTGCAAATTATTTTCTTTATTGTCTTTATACCCCACTTGTGACAGCAAGAGCATGTTAATTTTCATGTCCATTTGAATATCGAACTGTGCATCTAAATATCTGTCTGCAGTTCTGTCTGTCCATCCAGAGGAGTTCGTCGGTAAGATTGTCCAAATACCAAAACATAGCTTGATAATTTGTATCCATATGTAGAAGAGGTGTTTTGCCAAAAACTCATGGTCTCTCAAGACAGGTGGTCTCTCTTAACAGGTCACAATGCTTTATAATCAGTAAATTTGTGCACTGAGAATGTAGTCTCTCATGACAGGTGGTCTAAAATAGTAGTGGTCTTTCAAGACAGGTTTTACTGTATTGCAAAACTTTAAACTTTTAAGGAATTACAATTTTTTGCATTGTCAAAACTTCATCAGGAATATTAACCAAAGGTCAAGCAAAGCGATTCCCATCACATATATACATAGCATGTAATCATGGAGAAATGTTAGCACACAATACAAATTAAATATACACGAAAATTCATTGAAAGACATTCTGGATTATATCATTAAGACTTAATTAATAAGCCTATTCAGGACTTCTGGTACTTCAGCATATTCAGTATTAGGTTTCATTCGGAACACTATATACTTTTGGACTTGTGTTAGAACTTTTAGAATTATTTGATATTTAATTCACAATACTGTCCGTTCCTCTTGAATTTACACCTTGTAACTTAGAGAAATAGATTTATCTGTTGGTAACTTAGAGAAATAATTTTTTTTCTTGATTTTTATTTGTTGCTTCTTTCTCAAAACCATAGAGTTATAACTTCACTTACAGAGCTTTTGTCTTTCAGCTTGACAGATACGTGATTGAGGTTGCAGATGACACGACACTGACCAAATATCTGCCCCATATAGGTGACAGAGTTGCTGTTAAAGATTTTTGCAAATCTATGAGAGCATCCAAAGGAGACTTGGTTGCTAAAGAAACAAGAAAAAACCAAATACTGAAGTCCTTGAGGAAAAAACTGCTATTCAGGAGAGCAACACATACTTCAGAAGGGTCAGATTCAGATGGGGAAAGCTCATTAATCACTAAAGTCAGGAGAGGTATTTTAGCTGGTAATAAAAATGCAAAAAAAGGAAGCAGGAAGATAGAAATAGGATGGTTGCATTTTGATACCAGTAACCAGATGTACCGACAGGTACGAAAGAAACGTGGGGGAAGCACCCGTAGAGTAGACATATGTAAAGAGTCCACTATTAAAGAAGTTGAAGAAGTGGCAAAGTCCTTATTTTTCCCTAATGGAACTTCCCCAAATGGATCGATAGAGGACTTTGATTTTGAAATTAGAGATTTTTCTGAGGAAAAGACAGAGTGCAAAGAAACTATCGGCGAGATGTATGACAGGACAGGGATGAATATACTTAGGTTTTATCTTGCATCAAAGCAAAAGAATCCTCCACCACAATATACAAGCATCAAAGAGATGAGGCAAATACCAACTCTGGCTGAACCTGTAGATATACCACACACAGAATTTGACAAAACACAAGGACTCAGAATGCAAGAAAAGAATGAGACTGAACCCTTGTTAAGTATTCCAGATGATCATTTTAGCCATTCTTTACCTTCTTTTCTAGATGAATCAGAAACTGAGATTTTCTTTAAGAATACCAGTTCACCAAATATTGCTCATGATATTGATGATACTCTGCCATATATTCCACCACTCATTCCCTCTGAACCCTTACAAATAGACATTCACAGAGGTGCCTTTGCATTTCAAGAACTATGTAATTACTTTAAAGATCCCAGTATTTTAAATAGACATCTTATCATCACCCGAATTTTGGCAAATGGAGAGAAAGAAAGAGCAGAAGATACAGGGGGTGTTTTGAGGGATTTGTTTACTGAATTTTGGACAGAGTTTTATTGTAAGTGCACCGTTGGCAGAGATGTAAAGGTTCCAAGTCTGCGCCATGATTTCGGCATGGAAGAATGGAAGGCTGTTGGGCGTTTGCTTGCATATGGATGGCAAAATGTTGGATACTGGCCAATAAAACTTGCAAAGACATTCATGAAGCACTGTCTCTTTCCAGATACTGATGTTACCAATAATGAGTTTTAAGAGGATTTTTATCAGTTTATTTCACTGCTAGATAGAGATGTGTTCGAGAAGGGATTCGCTGACTTTTCTTCAGTTGGTCTTGAAGACTTGTTGGATGCTCTGGATGCCCATGAATGCCGGACTAAGGTCAGTGGGGAAAATTTTAAGGCTGTCCTTCTGGAAATAGCGCATAAGGAGATGATTCAAATGCCTATGTATGTATGTGACTGCTGGCGAGATATCCTGAAGGAACTCTGCATCAGCACTGAAAATCTTAATGATGTTTTCTCGACTCTGATTCCAAGTAACAGAAAAGTTGTACAGATGCTTCAGATTCCAGAATCTCTGAATGCCCAAACTAATGAAGTTTCAAAATATCTGAAGAGATACGTCAGAGAACTTGATTTGAAGGCTTTGTGTCTTTTCCTTCGCTTCTGCACAGGTTCTGACCTTATTACAGTGCCCAACATAGCTGTAGAATTTGTCAATATGACTGGCTTATCAAGAAGGTCAATAGGGCATACTTGCGGTTGTGTCCTTCAAATTGGTGATTATTATGATACTTTTATGGAATTTAGATCTGAATTTGACAGTGTCCTAGAAAGTAACATCTGGATCATGGACATAATTTAAGTTTTGTTACAATCAATGATCAGGATATTTCATTTGTCATGCTGACCAGTCATATCACACTACGATTGGGTTTCATAGCCTTTGCCCCCATCGGGTGGTGTTATGGAAACTACTTTCTACACACATGTATAATAATAGATTTAAAGATTTTGCATTCAGTTCAACATTTTTCCATATTGTTTATGGAGTCATGTAATTGAAGAGTGTAAGAGTGGATACATCTTGACAAGCACTACATCTAACTTTCAAAATTAGGACACTTTGTGGCACATGTAACATTTCACAGATTTTGGTCAAAGGTATTGTTGGAAGTTTATTTCTAAAGTTCAGCTAATGTTAGAATCATCTGACAATATGATAGTATGCATTTCTGATAATACCAAACCCAAACTACTTAAGAAGGCCAATGTGTCCTTTATTACGCATGTTAGTTGCATAGTTTTTAAGTTGCATTTAATGTCAACTCGTGATCACATAGCTTTTTATCTTCTGTATTTATAATGTCACACCTTTAAAATTGAAACATTTTGAGATGATGCATCTTGATGAGAATTATACCCTCATAACATAAGATAGGTCACTGCAATCCATATTGAATGCTTCCACAGACTTTGGTTCAGTTTTCCCATTTAACTGGTTTAAAATTGAAGTTTTTATGTTGAACTCTTTATTGGATTGGATTTTTTCTTTCTTCATGCTACATACATAGTGTTCTATCAAAATTTAATACAGTTGTTGACTGGATACATCTTGTTAAATAAATAATACATACTTGTTGCAGACAGAGGTCTTCCGTAACAAATATTTCATGCTTTAGTGGTTGTTTTGAAATTTTGTGTTTCAAGTTCATGTTGTGTTTCTAGTTCATTTTGTGGTTGTAGTTCATTTTGTGTTTCTAGTTCATTTTGTGGTTCTAGTTCATTTTGTGTTTTTAGTTCATTTTGTGGTTCTAGTTCATTTTGTGTTTTTAGTTCATTTTATGAAATTTGGTGCTTCAAGTTCATTTATTGGATGCTGTTTATGACAAGATCACGAAACATTATAATTGCATGCTTCTCTGTTAGACGTTCACCTTTATCATCAAAGATCACTCTGACCTTCATGTTATGCTTTAGTGATGTGTTAAATATGTATATCTTGGTTATGAATACATGAGCTTTTTCTATTCTATGTACATCTTAGCCTGCATAGAGGGCCCTTTCTGATCATGCACTTGAAATTAGTGATAAATATGTTTATTCACTGGTAAACTATCTATCTGCCTGATTGAAATTTATGTATTATGATGGGTTAGGCCCAACAGGTTAACTGTGTATTGCTTATGAATATATCAATTAGATGACAAGACTGCATGCATTTAGCATGCTTTCTAAGTAGGTCTCAACAGTAGTTTTCTTTTCAAGGTAATTGCAGATACAGGAATAATGTTTGTACTTTTAGCAGTAACTCAGACCACCTGACTTTCACCCAGTAAAGTCTGGACTCTATGGGTGGGTAGTAAACAGTAATTGAAAAATAAAACAGGCAAACAAAAGCAAAATGGAATTACTCTCAGGTTGTTATCTACTCATTATAGTACCTGTATTTTCATATACACAATTGTTATTTTGATTTCTTTCTTTTTTTGGTTCTTGTGTCTTGTATGCCCAGTAGTTATGTATGTAGATCTATGGTTTATGGGCATATCAGAACAATATTAAACAGAAAATCAATAGAAAAGTAACCAATATTTTATAATCATGATTGCTCTAGTTTGAATTAATTTTCCCCCAGATAATTAACATTTATAGTGGAGATTATTAAACCTTGGTAGAGGCAATTGATGATCAAACTCGGGTTGATCCATTGCAATGATACAGGTACTGTTGAAAACTGATATCTTGTTGGTTCATCAGCATTAAAAATTCTCCTTCCTTTTAGATTGCTATCTGTGATTATTCATAATGAATTCCAACTTCACCTTTAGGATATTGTCAGGTTAGGAAAAGAAAATACTTGACCAAAATTTAAAACATAAATTGGATTAAGTAGGGGACACCTGGAAGGACTCTAGTTTTCATGGATTCCAGAGATGATCATTTTTATAGTGTTTTGAAATTGACCTATACTTTAATGTTATCAACAATTTCATTAATTATCAGCAGATCAGCATTGAATTAATGTTAATTATTACTACCATTCAGCATGCGACATACTGTTACAGTTTTCACTGCTAGAAATATCAAGACAGATATTATGTATTTTAGTTGTTGGTATTGACTACTGTCAGTTTCTCATTTCAAGTGATTATTTTGCCAATTCTGTTTTGAAATCATCAATGTCAACAAAGTATTGGGGTGACAGTAAGCTCAAGAGAGAGCTAATGTTTCATTTTGTTTAATATTTATTTTTATCTCCACTCTATATCCTTCAGGCCTCTTGGGTACACAACACATGTAGTGGACATTATGACATGTATGTGCCAGAACATAAAGAAATACATTGGCAGTGCATTTGTATCATTTACACATGTACTGTTGAGAACTAGTTTAAGAAATAATTATATAATAATCATGGATTATGTCAGTGATCTAGAACATGAGATTTTGGTTAAAAGTTTTCATGTTTTGATAACATGTAGTTGTGATAGTTGTTACAATGATGATGCACTGAGAATATTTCTTTCAGAGGACGAATAAGGGAATAAAAGATATTTAAAATCATATTGTCATTTTGTTTTAATTATTATACATGGACATATCTTGGGTACATGTTATTTTGTTCAAAGTGTGTTTTGATGGTGATTGTAAACTGTAACATCGCCCTCTTAGTACGAGAGGTGGTTAATTGGATTTGGCTGGCAAGAACTGAGCAAGAATACTAGGAGGAAATAAAGTAATACGAGCTCCCTTAGACAAGAAAAATAAAAAATTTAATAAAAACAAATTAAATGTGGCAATACCAATTCAATCTAAGTTATGTCAACATAATTAATAGCAGTGTTCTATTCGGATTTTTTCCATAAAAATAACGAGTGGTGAAAACAGCTCAATGTTCACGATCAATTTTCATAACCTTCCTCTCATGACCGTGCGTGTATCAAGATCTTCCATTTTCGTGGACTTCCTATTCCCTACGCTTCATCCCTTACTGGACTTACTAGTCCTTTATTATGACCTCGTCCTTTTTCTTCTCGGACTTCCGTCTTTGTACAGTCCTGTATCTCTCCCAGAAAGCTGTTCCTTAAAAAAACAAAACTACCTGTACAATTCTATCACTTTGTTACTCAGAAGCATACTAGCTATCCACACACTGCGTAAATTCTGACTTAGTACGATAGAACATTATCCTCGCATCACAGGGACGGGAGAAAAGCAGAAAGGTCGAAGTGACCCTTCACAGAGACTTTTCTGGCTTAAATGCGATAACATTTTAATGCTCATTGTATTCAAGTTTAAGGTTCAATACAATTCGACATTCGACACTTCAAAGTAACACACGTTTAAATACAATGGCTTTAAACTACTGTTGAAAAGTCTTGAGGATTGAAGTGTTCTACTTTATCAGGTTAACAGGAAAATGAGAATCAGAATTTATGGTATGGCCACTTTTCACCAATTGCTTGTACCAACATGACAACATCCGGGACAAACTAATGCACAAAGTGATATTTTTGAATAATGTGAAAATTGCTTAAAGCTGTAATATCAAACGCAATGAAAAAGAATGATGAGAATACATGCACACAGATCTCTCGATTGTTCGTTAAAGACGCATAAATTCCACTTTTCTAAAAAGTGTGAAGGGATTATATAGCTTATCATGTCTGTCTGTCCATCCATAGAAATTGTGTATCCACAACAATACTTGAATTTACTGTTGTTTTGTGTTGTTGTGTTTTGTTTAAACCTTAAACTTCCTTTAACCATGGATAGAGTCAGCAGCCCATTGATTTGATGAAAGCTAGGTCGAAGGTCAAGCCCTGAATAAAGGATATAAAGGGGCAGGTCAAGTTTTATTGGCCCATCTTTGTCAACCTTCATATTTTATTTTTTATTTATTTTTATGTCAAACAGAACACTAGTTTAACACTTCATTTGTTGAAAAGAAGATTAAAAATAAATCGTATTTAGGTTTATATATATATATATATATATATATATATATATATATGAGAGAGAGAGAGAGAGAGAGAGAGAGAGAGAGAGAGAGAGAGAGAGAGAGACCAATAGTATTGTAATAAATTTGGAGGATGCCCATTTGATAGCGCCCCATTTTAAGCAATTCTTAGATTTGTGTAATTATTGGGATTCGGCGCCATGGAAATATTCCTAGCCCGAAATAATTAGCCAATTACTAGAAGCAAACGTCACGGAGTCGAGTGGTAATGAGTTTGAACGATGCCATGGTTCGCTATTAGTGAATTTAGACCGAACGACAGTCCGTGCAACATAGTCCATATTAAAATCTAGTGGTGTATAATAGTGTTGTGACCGAGGTGGCAGTATTTACGGTAGGAAACCGGTAAATTATACAATTGAATCAATAAGTAGGGACTTGGTAGTTACCGTGTATGTGTCCATAGTGGACAAAATGCGCAGTTATATTAGCGTAATACGCCAGTAAAAGCGTATATTGACTGGCCTAGGGTGCCGAAGTTAAATAGCTCCCAGTGAGAAAAGGGATACTAGTGTATTTTCTATGGCATAACCGGCTGGCGGTACTGAAATCTGATGATGGTGAGGAAAAACCATGCGAATGTGCGGTTGATGGACTTTTGGTAACTTGTTTTATCTGTTGTCTCGAATATATTAGAGTAAAATTTAGTATATAAAGACAGACACTTCTGACCTTCTAATTTACACCTCAGTTTCTATGGAAGTCTTTGGATATGTGTGGAAAACATATGACTTCCAGCGGGATTTGCGCCAGTGTTTGACACCGCTCGGTCAAGTGATGCCCCTGTGAATGTAACAATATGTTTCAGTTGAATGCTGTTCTTTTTAACTTAGAGAGCGAGAACGAAATTTATATTTGCAATTGCAAACTTTTAAAGTCAGAGGGTCAACAACTCAGTCGAATTTTGTGTCATATTATATTATGAAAATTCCAAACTTTTTGGCTGCGAAAGCATCCAAATGTCATTTATCACGTTCGTTGCCAAACTTCACGTTCTATTAAAAAGTTTGTAGCTGTCGTCCTAAACACACTTTGTTATTTTTCTCTCTTTTTATATAAAACGGTAACAAGAAATGGAAAATTTAGACATTTTTTTTAATTGGAATAAAAAGTATATGAGCAAAGTACATTTGGATAAGTAAAGATATAGCGAAGTCTCGTTTGAAGATCATTTAGTGTTATTCAGCTGAAGAAAAATAATATTTCTCTTCATAGATTCACAGTAGTAGTAAAGCCGTTATCGTCACAAATCCACAAGTAACATGTTTCGTACATCACAATATAATTGCAAAGCATCGTCGATATTTGTAGGCGATGTCCATCCCTTTTCTTCCATGTAGAGAGTACAGATATTAAATACATCTCTGTCACATGGATATTCATCTCGAAATACACATTCATCTCGACAGATTTCTATTTTGTCTTCGTCCACTGGCTGGAGGTAGCTTCGGGTTCCATAAATCATTGGTAATTTGTACATCACAACAGGTCGGCCATTTGGACAATTTTGGTTTTTGGTCGGTCTTATACGATGCACATTCCAAACCTGGACCATATTATCGATGTCATTCTGCAAATAAATCTGTTGTTAATTGGCATTTCTTTAGAGGAAAATACCCATCCCCATTGCAAAAAAAAAGAGACTATTTCAAACATCATAGTCTCTCTGACTTGATTTTTATTTTAAACGTTCCCGCTTGTCTGAACATTAATTAAATAAAGAAAATTCTCTCTCTCTCTCTCTCTCTCTCTCTCTCTCTCTCTCTCTCTCTCTCTCTCTCTCTCTCTCTCTCTCTGTTTGCCTTTCTCTAATGGTTGCCAGAATGATTCGTCGACAACCTTTTCAACGTTCAGATTGATTTGATCACTTGTATCAGGACTATATCGGAAGGAAAACAGTAGAACCTATTCAAACGGATTTTAAGTCTTACATAACTTTCTACACCAAAACTGAAATGCTTACATTTCCAAGATATCCTCCATATTTAATCTTTAATTATTCATTGTATTTATTTGCTTAGATTAATTTTTAATGTAATTAATGTATTTCAAATTTGCAATACCCATTTCTATAATTATGAATCGAATTCTTCACAACTGCCAATAGGTGCATTCATAAAACCTTCACCATTTATTGTCACACATAAAAGAAAGAATATAAAAGGTACAAGTCCATCTCCCTCTTTAATCCGTTCATCCGTTTGGCAACATGATACACTCCTAGATCTTCAAATTGTAATCTGACGTTTGTAATCCTCCAGACCTCCACTCGAAGCCAAGATACATGAAGAACGTTATTTTACGTCCTTTTCTTTTAAAATTAATTTTAACGAGACAAAAAGAATGAAGTTTTATATCATTTTCTTTAAGATTACATCCAATGGACAAAACTGCAGTTGTTTTTTTTAAAACTACTTTTTTTCCTAAAGGATGGGATCAAATGGATTCAACTTGTAGTTTGCACACTTTCTGCTGTTTCAAAAAAGAGAACAAATGCATTTTCGAAAAGCGTCAAAAGAATGTAGGTGTGAGAATAATGATAACACAAATTATAAACTAATTATAAATATTACGGTATACCGCTACACACAAATTATTTTATGACAGATTCCAATCACGTTTTAGAGGAATATTAAGACTAAACAAGTTTATTTTCATATGTACCTGAAGCAGGCCCATAAAACAAAACTGAATCAAGCTGATATCTACGAAATCCCCTGTGAACTGGCCGATTTCCTTCAACATTCCCAAGGTGTCAATCCAGAACTGGCAACATTGCCTCCGCAGAAAATTCCAAAACATTTCTATTCGCTGATTGGCTGTGCTTCTTCCATAAATGAAACTTTCCTTTCCCGACATAAAATCTTGCATCTGAGCAACATAACCGTTTTCTGTGCCACGATCACCTCTCATTAAGGCCGGACATCCGTGACGCATCTGCACTGCTTCCACATAATAACCAGCGATTACTTTTGGATTACTGCTTGTTATGTAAACATTAAGCCAAATAACCTGCCTTGAAAAACCATCAATGCATCCGTTTATACAGAGCCCATATTGTTTGAGTTTATCGTAAGAATCGACATGCCAAATGTAATCCGGTCCTTGTCCAAAGTATTGTCGTCTCCTAAGACGTCTCCTTAGTCGCAATTGTATACCAGCAGGGTCGAGTAACTGCATAAGTATCCCCACGGTATCCCTTGATACTATCATTCCATGATGAAGACATCGTAAATGCATCCAACGATAGCCTTGTTGATTACCGGAATTACTAACATTCTCTTCGATAAACTGGGCTATCTCTAATACATCAGAATGAAATCTTCTTCTAAACAGACACAGATTACGCAGTATTCGTTTCAGTGTTCTCATGCTAATGCATAATCCATGTATCTGGGCTAGAAAACTAAGAATTTCTGAGTGACTCAATCCCAAGTGAAAATAAAAGCTGCATAACCTTGAACGATCCATTCAAAATGACAAAAGGTTCTACAAGTCAAAGACACTGTAAGTCCTAATTACGAGATAGCTAAGTCGTAATTACGAGATAGTAAGTCGTAATTACGAGATAGTAAGTCGTAATTACGAGATAGCTAACTCGTAATTACGAGATAGTAAGTCGTAATTACGAGATAGTATCTCGTAATTACGAGATAGTATGTCGTAATTACGAGATAGCTAACTCGTAATTACGAGATAGTAAGTCGTAATTACGAGATAGCTAACTCGTAATTACGAGGTAGTAAGTCGTAATTACGAGATAGTATCTCGTAATTACGAGATAAAAAATTGATTTCAACGTGGCACTAACCGGCTTCCGTATATATATATATATATATATATATATATATATATATATATATATATATATATATATATACACATATATATATATATATATATATATATATATATATATATATATATATATATATATATATATATATATATATGACAATGCCATGCCATCTATGCAAAAACATTTCAATTAAACTGGGTCCGTGACAAAGCCAACTGTTTCCAAGTTGTTCTGCTACTGCAGAAAAATCCCCCAAATACTCGAAGCATTGTACAAATATCATATTTTACATTGAACTTGGTCTGATTTTTTTGTTTGTTTTTGAAGGGTTTAACGCCATTTTTCAGCACACGATTGGCTATACATGGCGGCCAGTATTATTGGTGGAGGAATAACCCGAAAAAAAAAAAAACCGAAAAGAACCACCGACAGCGGTCTGATATTGAGAAAGGTGCAAACGGCTGATCACGTTCATTCGTCACGCGTCGTTGAAGAGAATGCCATGCATGATTTCGATAAGGAATTTTTAAAGGTGATAAATAATGAAGTGTTTAGCAATTGATGAAAAACTTCAGAATGATTCTCATTATCAAGATATATATGTATTGTCCAAGTGAAAAGTCTATGAAATAACCCCCCAAAAAATATTTTAAAAAAAATAGAATTTCCGAACAGGAATATAATTTGAGAAGGAGTTTATGCCAGTAAAAGTTCGAAATTAAAAACTTGATTCAATAGCGAGTTTCCTTGTATTCCATTTGGGGAGTTGTATGATTGAGGTCAACGTCATTGGCTTATCATACTGACTCGGGTGAAAAAGAAAACTTTCAACGACATGAAAAATACCTAGTAGAAGGAGGCTCTTAGTGGCCATGTGGTCTAAAGCGCTTTCTGTTACGGATCACTGCCATCTCACCTCTGACTGCGTGGGTTCGATTCTCACATTCGGCTAATTGTGGGTATGTGAGAAAGCTTGCTAGTAGCTTTCGTGTGTCGGTGGTTCTTCCGGTGGTTTTCTTGGGCACTTTTCTCCACCATTAATACTGGCCGCCATGTATCAGGTATCGTTAAACCCTACAACAACAACAACAACAACAACAACAACAACCTAGTAGAAACCTGAGAACGATCATGCATACGCATTGCTTGTTTACTAATTGGGAGAATTACCAGAAAGAAAACTTGCAACGGCGTGGATAGTACCTAGTAAAAACCTGAGAACGGTCATGAACAACAAGCCTTGCTTCTTTACTAATAAGGTGAATTACCAGAAAAAGCCATGCATATGATCGTGCCAGTAGCTTTCGAGTAAGATTGACCATTTTTCGCTGTCCACAAGTGCCAATTTGTCGAGTGTTACGACTCTGCCATATGGATACAACAGGGAAAATAAGTACATATGAAATCAAATTATACTAAATTTTGATGTACTTCGTTGACAGAACAAACAATGAATATTTTTATCGATCACTGTATGTATTACCTAGACAGTTGATAAATGCATAAACTTAAACAACAATGAAACTACTCTAGTTACACACGATATTGTTGGAATTTGCAATGCGTGTAGAAAACAAACATTCTAATAATCAATATGAATTCGGTTCAGTTAAACATTCTTTGCAGCAACTACAGAGAAGCTATATAATGGACCAAACTGCTTTCGGCACACTGACCCTGCGGATAGTTACAACATGGTCAAGGACTACTTCAAAAACAATAAGGCCAATACAACAGATTAAAAGAAATTAAAGGTGTTATTTAGGAAAGTTTAATAAAACCGGATATAGGTTTCAATCAAACATTAGTCAAATTTGATTTCGAATGAGTTTAAAGTTTTCAACAACAACAACCACAACAAAGTAATGAACTAAAATTTGTTCATATAGAAAAGGAAATTAATTAATATATTGTTTGATTTGGAAGATGTACATGACAGTAAGGTAGAGGAAAATTTTTGTTACAACATTTTAGCAAAACTTGTGTGAAGAAATGCAACTGTGAAGTTCCGGATCAAGAAAACAAATTAGTTAGTTTGAAGAAAATTGCATTTTTAGAAGACATGAAGTTTTAAAACCTCTATCATAACCAAAGAGATGTTCTTAATTTCCCTTGTTATTAAAGCTTCATCACCAAATACGGTGAAATAATCCGCAAAATACGCAAACCAACAGACTCGTCTTTTATTCCGAATGCGCGTGTGTGTGTGTGTGTGTGTGTGTGTGCATGATTTTTAACGTAGCTTCAACAATTTTTCAGTCATATAGCTATGATGTCTGCAGTGAGGCAGTTTATAATGATGTTTAGTAATGGGGCAGGCCCGCACCTGGGGGGGGGGGGGGGAGGGGCAACAACCATGGCACTTTTTCAGGGTCCCGAGCTAGATAGATACTGAGATATATTCACATATTTGAAATACGAAAGGGGCCCGAACTCAGTCAGCTGCCTGGGGCCCAGAATTTCCTAGGTGCGGGCCTGAATGGGACATCATGCCGCAGACTTGTATCATGATGTTCCACCCAGTCACATTATCCTGGCACCAGTCCTAGCACTAAACCCTTAATGCTGAGCGACAAGCTAGGCAGCTGTTAGTACCATTTTTGTACATCTTCGGTATGACTCGGACGGGGATCGAACTCACGACCTCCCGCTCTAACCACTGGGCCACCGGAGCGGTATATTCCAAATATAATTATCGCCCTAGGATATTACTTTAAAAAAATAATAGCACTTTAGCGTCCCTTTTTAACACTACTAATCCTACTGACGTAAACATCTTGCACGTGGGATTTTTTTTTTTGTCTAGTGGTCACTTTCTCAGCCACTGTGTGTCCAGAGTAATGTTTAAATCCTTAATATTTCAGTCCCATTGTAAATTTGAACACAAACACCGAACTTAAAATTAGGCGTTGGCCAATCGAACCAGGTGTTGACTATACGTCTGCAAAGATGCACACCAATAACGTAACTGCATCTTGGTGAAAGTAAAGCCACTCTATTAAATTTGGTCAATGCGACCTATATTTTACGCTTCAGTCACTTTCGTTCAAATATACGTTTAGATAAGTTTCTCAGACGTTGTAGGTCGCGGAGTTATGCAGCTTTGCTTTGGCGAGTACAACAAAATACAGGCAAAATAAGGTCAGTGTTACCTATATTTCACATAAAATAACTCGTGTTAAGTGTTGCAGTTTTAGGTAATTTTCTTAGACGCTGTGGGCCTTAAAGTGATGAATGATGCATGTAAAAGAATTTTGGCGAGTATATATGTCCATAAACATTGTACTACAAAAGGGGGGCAGTTCTACATTTCTTGCTTAGGTTAAACTTTAATTAGGACAGTTTCTCATACACGTTTGGTTTCATGGTTGCGCGACATTAGTGTTCTATGAACACATTTCTGTTTTTTAATTTTTTTTTTTTAATGTCCTCGACTCTAGTTGTAGTGGACTATAGCGTTAAGCTGGTCCGTTCGTACAAACTACACGGGCGAGCATTGTTGCATTATTTATACGCAGCTTGATAGAAGTACCTTTTTGAATTTTGTCGGTTACTTGGTATTATTCAAAGTGTCTGATGTAAACAAATAAATGATTACTTTTGTGCAAAAATCTGACGTCAGTCTATTATGTTTAAAACACCAAAGTTTCAACACTTTTAACAAGCTCGTTTGGTGGCAAAATGATTTCATAAAATACTACGTTATTTCTGTGCCTTTGCGTTACTATCTGTATTAATTTTGAAGCTGCGAATTCTTGACAACAATATTTGGCCCTCGTCCATGGTCATATTGCCACACATTATTATAGAATGATGATATAATTGGGATAGGTACAGATTAATATAAACACGAACTATTATCGTATATAGATTTGATGGATAGTTGTATGGGTTTAAATTAAGTGTGACTCGAAGGAAACACAAAGCCAAATTCTCACTCACACGCAGTCCCTTGAGGATCGATTAACTTGTACCGCTTAGTCACACAATATGTTTTCCATACTGTAAGGTAAGCAAGCCACGGCGTATGAGGTACTAAATATAAACTTGTTTGCGTCAATGAAATCTATTTTTGGACTGTAGCCTCACTATGCGATTGGTTTATCAGGTCACATGAGCAAAGAAATGGCGAAGGCTTTCCTGAAAGCCTCGCAGCAGAGTTGAAAAAAGAACGTGTTTCACAAAGTTGTGTTCTTGTTACGGAAAATTTAAATAAAGAACAGGTAAGATAGCCTTTATTGATGAAACATTCGTTATTGCACTTCTTACAAAGTCTAATGCTTTTTTGATGTCTTAAGTATGGGTTGCAAATGGAAGCGAGTACTTGTGTCATATTTTGTAAACACACTCTAAAGGTGTTATATATTCGAAAAGTTTGAATAAAATCATGAATACGAAGGATTTTATTATACTTGAACATAACGCTCTTCTGCCATTATATGATCAAGATTAATAACAAATGTATTAAGTTTGCATTTGTGTCTTAAACGGTGTCGAGACAAAATTGTTGTGCATCGAAATGGCAAGGCTGTTTACCATCACCACCCACGGGTCCACCTTACACTTCAGTTTCTGTCTTGTTTTGGGTAGAGCTGTATTGGCAATTTCTACAGCTGTAATTGTTCATAAATGTTATTAAGTAAATGATGTCTAGTCATCATTAGTGTTTTTGTACACTTAAGCAAACAACTGCTAGTGGGACAACATTTCCCATGGTTTTGTACATTCAAGGACTACGCTCCCAAAATGTATTTATAATAATCATTATGCGGAGTCCCACTGCCCACCCGTGTGAGATTTAAATCTTCCAAGCTTTACATTATGCAATACAATAATTTAATACAATTCATTATTTTGTCTATATTTTGGGGTAAAATTTAAAGCAACATAGGTTTTTTTATGTATTCCAAGAGAGGTGGAAAGGAAGATTGTCCATATCAACACTAGAGATGTTGAGAAAGAATGAAAGAAAACTGAATGTTTTTTTTCAAATGGTGTATGTGAATAGAACCATCTTGTTGTGACGTGTATCTGTGTTGTGCAAGGGACAAACAAAGTGTTTCTTCTAGTGGTTCAAAATTCAGAATCAATAGTGATATTTGTATCTGAACTGGGGTCAGATTAAGTAAAAACAACAAACCTTGGTGTCAGACCTGAGGGTCAAATAATTTTTTTTTTAAATATCAGATCCATGAATCAATGGAGAGAGAAACAGGCTTAAGACATTTTGGTATTGTAAATTTGATGGTCGTGATATGTATAAATGACAATTTATTTAAAAGATATTTAGTGTGAAGATAATAAAAGACTGACATATGGCAAAAAGTGGTTGAAACTGAAATATATTTTATTCATGGAAGGCGACCAGCATTAAAATTTAGTACTGGGTCAGTGGCTGTCCATTATTGACCTGATAGTAAACAGTCATTATTTGTGCTGCCCCATCATGGTCCTTTTCTGCCTCATCAACATTTGTTTCAAGTAGAATTGGTAATGTTGTTTTTTTACCCAAGATCAAGTCTCCCAGCCTTGGTAAATACATGATTTGTTGAAGCTGGTAAATGCTAAAAAGTGCAAACGAGTACATCTACTTCCATTAGCAAAAGAGTTTATCTTCGTCTTTCAGCACTCTGTATACCAAGAACAAACAGCCCTTTTATTTCTTTTTTCTTTTACTTAACCAAAGTAATTTCTCAACCCAATTTGACCACCATTGTCTTTTATCTCCAACCATAATTTGCTGCATCAGCTTCTTTCTTTATCATTTCCATTACTATTTTGCACCTTGGACAAGCTAGTTACTAGACATTTAAAAAACAACAACTTTGCAGACAACTTGGTCTCATGACCATTCTGGATTTTCCAAAGATAATTGAAATGAAAGTAATCCTTGTACAGTATATACTACTACATGTATTTAAGTGAACTTAATTGATTATCAGAAATAAATATAATTAGGTCTAATGCCAACACATTTAATTTTTACAATTCAAAGAAAGGTCATAAGATAATAAAAGTGCAAATTTTCAGCTTACTGAACCAAATACACGAGAAAGAGCTCAATAAAAATGGTGGCCAATCATTTAAATGATACTAAAAGAAATACAGAAGGAACTGTATAAAAATATGCTGCCTTAGGGATCAGGTGAGAGGAAATCTTTGTGATAATAATCTAACACTAACCTTTTAATTTTATCATCCTTTTGGATTATTTATGACTTCCAACTTCCTCTTGGATGATTATAAATCGCATATTTATATCTCTTATTTTTGGGTATACATTTGATAGCTGTAAGATCTATATTCTGCATGATTTTTGTTGAGTCCATCTGGTTGTGTTTCCTCTTTTGATTTTGTCAACATTTTGTTAATGCTTTGGCACACCAAGTTGTGATTTGAACGTTTGCAACTAAACATTGGCAAGTGAATACAGTCAACTGGTTGCTGTGGTGTCAGGTGACCTGCAGAAGTCATACTGTAGCAGCAACAACATTGTGTCAGCACTATCTTTTTCTGGTATATAGTATGTTTTATACTAAAACATTTGGCAGACAAGTTTTAATTCACAGTTTAATCCACGTTCTGCCGTGAGATGCCAGTTCCTCCATTCTTGCCTTATTTGTGACTTGATTGTCATACAGCTTGTGAAGATACCAGTCTAATACATCGTGTCTGAATTCACCAACTCCTACAATTGGAACACGTGGGTTTTTCTTGCATTGGTCAGGAAAAAAACACTTTAGAAATGTGCGTTTCAAATTATTTCACACACCTTTTTTGTTACACGTTTGACTGAGATAACTTATTTTTGGACAACATATTCCCAAGCTTTTTTTCAGGCTGTAGAGAACCTCTAAAAAGTGAATTCATAAAAGACGTCTTGAGGTATAATAATACTTTTGTTAAAGTTATATTTTATCAGCATGCCATTTTCCATTGAATTCCTTCTTATTTTTGTACAACACTATTCTAGTATATCAGAGATGGAGTTTTGTAAAAGATCTGATTTGTGTTTTCTCAACTGATGTTATGTGTATTGAAAAATAATGATATGGGGACAAATATGGAAAATTAAATGTCTATATATATATATGGCTTGAATTTAACACAAATTTCTTGGTAGCCAGAAGGACTAGTGTACTGAGAAATTTACTAGTCCTGTCCACAAAACTATGTCACACTTGTATTGAGATTAACAACAATTTTCTTTCATAAATAGCATTATCATTTGACATGCAGGGTTACAGAAGTATAAATCCTACTTCAAATCATCAGTCCATTAACATTTCTTGTTTCTCAAGATAATCTGGATCCAATTCTAGATTCTGAACACCTTATATAAAACGCTACATTTTGCCTGTCTTGTACAGCAGGAATTGTGCCTCTTTTTGAAATACGAGATGTTACAGTATAGCTAAGAAAAGGATACGATAGTGTGCTTTTTATAGTTATAACCGTCCACTAGGGACATTTGTATAACTTTTATAGCTACCCTGTCGGTAGCCATTTAGGTGGGAGGGGTTGTTAACCCCTCCCTTAAAAGTGCTTAATTGCACTATAAATTAAGGCGTTCCCCTGAATTACTAAAAAGTAACTATCAGGGGAAATGAAGGCCTATATTGGGGGTGGGTAGGAATAGTACCTACACACACCCACCCCTATCATCCAATCAAGCTGTAAGTAAGGTAGCGAGGGGAAATGTTTCCTCATTTCGCTAGTAATTTTGGTGAGCGGATACGGCAAAGGTGAAAAAGGTCCAGGTCCAGGAGGCGCGGGCGACACAGCAGCACACACCAGAGCACGCAGACAGCCAGACAGCACAGCAAAGGACGCAGCCCACACCTGAAACAACAAGGTCATACTAAAGGTCAAATTCAGTCCAGTTATACTTATGGACAAATAACTTCCAATAATGTGTTAGCCACCTGTGCAATGATTCAAATATTTAAGTTGAAGAATTATTATTTACAGTCCTATCATTCGAATAAAACTAGTACATAAGCGTACATACAGTAAGTCCCTAACAGATTTAGTAATTTAAAATGTCTAAGTGACATATAATAGTGTAGTCAATGTTAGGTATTTTTGGTCTTAAATTTGCTGGAGGCAATACCAATGTGGTCAAATTAGCTTTTTAGGGCCACGGAAAGTTGTTCAAAGAGGGGTACTCGTAACCAAATGAGTCCCCTATTTTTCAGGCAAAGGTAATGGCAATCAAAATCTTTTCATTGAACCGCGTTCTTTGTAGGACGATGGTGACGTCTATATCCGTGAAAGGTTCAAAACATCTATAGCCGCCATTTCTCTTCATCTTGTATTTAGGTAGAAGTGGAGGCCCCTTTCTTCTTCTGTTTTGACCACCGCCACAAATCGAGTTCGGGAGTTACGTGGTCTCTACTTCCGAAGGTCAAGGTTTATGCAACCACGTCTCGCATACTTCCCTCCATTTCTATCTCTGCCACGATGCCAGGTCGGGAGTTACGAAATATCAATTTCGAGTTTCTGCGTAGTCCACCGCTGTACAATTTGAAGTTTCAGTCTGTTGCAGTGACGGGATAATATCACAATCACGTCCTTAACTGTGAAAAGCCCGGGACTCATGCTCTCGCAATACAATTCTGACATCACCAGGTCGCCTGCTCCAGATAAGCCGTCCTACTCAGTCCGCTGCCTCTGCCTGTGTGTGTGAATGAATGATGAGCTAAGAAAAGGATTGGCAGTGTCCTTTATATATGAAAGTCCGAGCAAGACACGCGTTTGAAAACACGTGCCTTTGCCCCCTGCCCCCTTCCTCCCCCGTAAATGGTCTTTCCCTAATAAAGTCTTGATTCTGCAGGATCAAAGCAGTGGCATCAAAAGATGTTAGTTTCACCGTGGAGAATGTGTGTTCCAATCAAATAAAGCCATCTGACTCGGCGCGTTGCATTCAACAGTGCCAATTACGGTGTCATCATTAATAGTGTAAGTTTAGTAGGTGCTCCTAATTAATCGGACCTCAATGTATTGTTGAAACTAATAATAAGCGGAAATTTTCAAAACTTAGATGCCCATGCTGAGAGATTTTAATTCCCAACAAATGTACGACATTCTTCTTCGATATCTCCACGTGTACTCAGTTATATGTTCAGTCTTGTATGGGAAAAATAGTTGGGTTTTTTTAAAAAAAGTTTTATTGACGTAAAAAAAAAAATGTATAGAAATGATGTGCCAGCAATGTGATCATAATAAATTGATCTAATTCTTATAATTATTTCGATGCAAACGTAAATTGTGCAGTTTCTCCTTTGTGACTGTTCGCGCGTTTGGCTAGCAAGCTATAAAAAAAAAAGGAAACAAACAAGCTAGCGTGCAAACTTATTTATTTGAATAGTTGATACCATGTGTTCTAGTTTTGTAGTTTGTTAATGTGGTCGCGTGAATATAGTGTGAAATTTTTCAATTAATTCGCTGTCAGATTAATTAGGATATAAATTACCAAACTTCCGTTGCTTGTTAATGACGGGACCGTGATTGGCGCTGTTAAACAAAATGCACAAAATCAAATGGCTTTTTGTAATAGAAACACATTTCTGAGGCAGAAATTGACTTCATCTTCTTATGCTAATATTTTATGACTAAATAATATTTTATGATTGTGTTTACAACGATCACTGCGCTGATTCTACCGAGTATATGCTGAAGTCACGTCTTTATTGGGGTATTGAGTAAACAAACGCTGACTATTGATAAACAAAACTTATTAGCACATCGGACTAATGACATTATCATAGTTACTAGCCCGACAGGAAATCTACTACTAGCCTCGGGCTAGCGGACAACCGCTAATTTCGAGCCCTTATATATATATATATATATATATATATATATATATATATATATATATATATATATATATATATATACAATTACAGATTTCTTATGTAGTCTAATTTGGCCCTAAATGATATCGCCTAGAAAGTTTTATTATCATCACTTTCCATAGCAAAAAGGTAATAAAGTCATGTCTAGTTGGTCCTAAATAAGATTGGTACTACATTAACATGCAATATGGTCATCTTCAGGATCTTGTTGCTATTTATCCGCAATGGATGATTGTATTACATAAAGTTTTCACCAAATGACTGACTATATTGCCTATAGCTATACCATGTACATTTTGGAAGCATTTACCCTTTTTATGTAGTTGGTCCTAGGAAGAAAAAAACTGTTGGCACTCCGACATTGGTAAGAATTTTTTAAATTAATAGTTGGTCCTTAATCCAATTTCATGGCCATATTGGTGAATTTCAGAATTCTCCAGGGTTGTATGATTTAGTATGGTCAGTTGTGACGAACTTGATCCAATTCCAACATCACTGCTGCTTGAGTGCTTAGACCCAATATTGCCTTCACTAACTGATGTTATTAATATCTCTCTCTCATCGGGTGAATTCCCATAATTTTTAAAAACTGCCATCGTAAAGCCACTGCTGAAGAAACCAACACTTGATCATAAAGATTTAAAGAACTACCGTCCAGTTTCTAATCTCCCATTCATATAAAAATCTTAGAAAAGGTTGCTCTAACCCAACTTCTATCACATTTGAATTCAAACAGTCTTTTTAGCAATGTACAGTCTGCATATAGCCCTTACTACAGTACGGAAACTACTCTTCTGAAAGTATTTAATGACATTCTCTCTTGCTTTGGATAGTGGAAAGATTACAGTCCTCAATCTCCTGGATTTATCTGCAGCATTTGACACAATAGACCATGATATAGTACTTCACCGTCTCCAGCATGTATTTGGCATTCAGAATATAGCCTTACAGTGGTTCAAGTCCTACTTAGTCAACAGGACACAAATTATATCTGCAAATGGAATACACTCCAGCCCAGTTGACGTATGTTGTGGTGTTCCACAGGGATCTGTTATTGGACCTGTTCTCTTCATTCTGTACACTCAGCCACTCGCAGTGTCATAGATCATCGCCCAGTGTCGCACCAATTGTATGCTGATGACACCCAAATATACATGTCTAGCCACCCAACTGAAGTTGATCCTACCATCCATGGAGAGGTGCATTTCTGATGTGAAATCATGGATGACATGTAACAAGCTGCAGATGAATGATGATAAAACTGAGGCTATTCTGATCACAACGCAAAGACTTTCTCATTCACATCTTTTACCTCGGACAATAAATATCAGCAACAGCAACATTAAATTCTCACAGTCAGTACAAAATCTAGGTGTTACTCTAGACAGTACTCTCACATTGCACCAACATGTCATGAACATATGCAAGGCTGTCTATCTTGAATTGAGACGCATCAGTTCCATTCGTAAATATGTTTCAGTTGATGCCACTAAAACACTTGTGTGTTCATTATTACTTTCAAGACTGGACTATTGTAACTCAATTATGTCTGGTTCATCACAATATCTACTCCAGAAGCTTCAAAAAGTTCAAAACACAGCTGCACGGATCATCTTTAGAGTACCTTGATCAGAGCACACCTCACCACTGCTCTGTACCCTACATTGGCTATCAATCTGATTCAGAATCAAACACAAAATTTGTTCTCTGTGCCATGTTTCAATGACAGACTCCAGTCCAACATACCTATCCAGCCTCACCTATGTGTATACACCATGTGGAACGAATGTCCCATTGAAATTAGACAAAGACACAGTGGTCCCTTTTAAGAGTGCTCTTAAAACTGACCTGTTTCGACTGCAGGGACAAACTTGGAGATCTAATTGTGTTTTGTATCTTATATGTTTTCAGCATGTTTTTGTTTTCCAATTACATTGTTTTTGTCACTTGTTTTTCTGTAGTGTAGTCATATCATTAGTGATGGTGTAAAGCACTTAGAGCTTCGAAAGATTAGGCGCTATACAAAGTTCTCATTATTATTATTATTATTAATATTATTATTTTGATATGTAGATGTTCCTAAATGCATCTAAGTATGACCACCATCTTTAAAATCTTATTATCTCTAATCTTCCTAAATTAATGATCATGTTGACACCTTGTTTTCACTATTAGAAAAACTTGTGATGTTCAGCTTGTCATAAAGGAAAAACATTCCCATCATACACCTGTTATGGTCATCAGGGAAGCCATCTTGAAAATCACTGTTTCTTTTAAGTGGAAAGTCACTTCTTAATAGTTTCTAGTTAGTCGGTCTTAAATAAAACTGATTTTCATCTCTGCTCTATCCAAAATGATTACTTTATCAGCTTTTTCACCAATAGACATTGCTATTATGATACTTAGTTTATCCTAAATTGAAATGGTGTGATCATACATTTAGTATGTCTGCCATGAAGGTGGTCCTGAAAATCTTGCAATGACTACTAAATGGATGGGCATATTGACATTGTGTTTTGACTAAAAGAATAATGTGGCCCAAAATAGAAATGGTGCTATTCTGACATCCAGTATGGACCTATCATGAACTCTGTGAAATTCTTTGTAGCCAGTAGAGTATAATTTCCTTTGCAGGACTCTTTCTCAAGTGCTCCTACCCACCACTTTACTTCTCCGGTGGCCTAGTGGTTAGAGTGTCCACCTCGGATGCTGGAAGCTGTGGGTTTGAACCCTGGCTGAGTTATACTAAGACATAAAAATGGCACTAGCATCTACCTCGCTTGGCATTTATCATTCAGAGGTTAGTGCTAGGACTGGTGAGCCTGGTGTCAGGATTATGTGACTGGGTGTGGCATGATGCTATATGTCTGCACATGATGCCCCCGGAGCGATAAACATCACTATCAACTGCCACACCTCAGACATTGTAGCAATATGACAGAAAAATTATTAAAGCTACAGTAATAAAATCCAAATCACACCCACATACACATTCTAGTATGTATCAATTATGTGCTTGAAAATATTTAGACAGCAAACACATTAACAAGTGTGATATCTGATACTATTACACTGTACCTACAATGAAATTAAAGTATCATCAATACATTCTGAAATTTCAGAATTAATTTGTGACGATTGAAACTACTTTTGCCATTAGCCTAACAAAGCACCAGGTGAGGAAGCCAAACACAAAAATATTTTTTGTCAGGCCTGAATGTTTTTACTGTAACTTGAAGGACTTGTTGATTGAGAAGGTTGACTAATTGATTGAGAACCTCCCACAAAAAAGTGTTAGACATAATACATGTCTAGAATTACTAGCCATTGAACTACATGTATTATTAAAAACTTGTCTTACAAGAAATTTATCTGCCTTAGACAAGTGGATTTGCACTGATTTTGAGCCTGCAACATACAACACTGGAATCTATATTGAAAATAATATATATATATATATATATATATATATATATATATATATATATATATATATATATATATATATATATATAATTACCCTGAACTCGTCATGTTAAATGTTGGCATGACATGGGATTTTCACTGAAACACTTTTGTGTAATACATGTAATTGATGGGTTGAGTATAAGAATGGTGATGACTTGGTGATCAGTAATTTTTGTGAAGGAGTTTGAAATCAGACAATATTGATCTTAACACCATGTCAAAGACTTTTGTTATGATTAACTGAAATATTATTGATGCATCAATAATTATGCAATTTCAATACTCACATCAATAACAAAGATATAAAATCAGTACAAAATGATACTTAATGGTACCTACAAAAGTTACTTCGGTGGCCATGACTCATTTTTTGTCATTCACTTCTTTATTCAACTGCTCTGGTGGCCTAGTGGTTAGAGCATCCTTCTCGGATCCAGGAGGTCATGGGTTTGAACCCTTGTTGAGTCCTACCAGAGACTTTTTAAAAAGATACTAACAGCTGCCGAAAGCTCAGTGATCGGCATTATTAGGTTAGTGTTGGGACTGATTGGTCTGGTATCAGGATAATGTGACTCGGTGGGAGATTGGTCTATATGTTTGTGACATGATGCCCCTCCTCCCAGTGCTAGACTATACTATAAACTGACATACTGAATACATCATAGCGATATAATTTTAAAAAAAAGTTAAGTTAAAAATCCTTGTCACACACACACACACACACACACACACACACACACACACACACTTCTTTATTCATAATCGGGATTGATATGTTTCAGAAGTTGTGAAAAATGATGTACATCAATATGATACATGTGTTTTCACCTTATGTCATAGTGGGGGCCCCGAGTGGCCGAGTGGTCTAAAGCGCTGTCCGTTACGGACCACTGCCATCTCACCTCTGCCTGCGTGGGTTCGAGTCTAAGATTCGGCTAATGTAGTTATGTGAGAAAGCTTGCCAGTAGCTTCTCGTGGGTCGGTGGTTCTTTCTGGGTTTTTCTGGTTTCTTCCTCCACCACTAATACTGGCCGCCATGTATAGCCTATATATTGTGCTGAAAAATGGCGTTAAACCATAAAAAAAAAAAAAAAAAAAAAAAAAAAAAAAAATGTCATAGTGTAAATTTTTGTACTTCATTGAGGTTATAACATTGTGACATGGTCAGTTATGCATGTGAATTATGACCAGATTTTGTATTATTTTGTGGTACACTGCCGGTGAATCTTTTTTTTTTTAAAAAAGCAGAATTGAATACAAATCAATATTGTACTTCAGCATTCGTTTGTTTTCTTTGAAGTTTTTGTCTTTCATTGTGTTCTTCTACCTCAGAAATTTTCTGATTGATGGTCTAATTGCATATTATATTCTGCCTGTTGCTTAGCAATAACTTAAATAACAGACATAACACTGGGTAATCTGATTAAAATCAGATTTTCTCTGTTCTACAAGAAGATCTGACAGTGACTGCTTAGGGGTCATGTTCTGGTGACTAATTAGCCAATGGAAATGTGAATGTGAATCATTTGGCACACAATATTGCTCTTCGGCTATACAGCTCTGCCTCCCGCATATGAAGATATAAGAGTTCATCTGATTGGCTGATAAATTTAGCAATTATGGTAATCAGTTTGAAACCATGAGATTTAGCCTCAGATTGTAATTATGTAGGTCAGAAGCATACAAGTCAAAGTAATTATGTAGGTCAGAAGCATACAAGTCAATGTAATTATGTAGGTCAGAAGCATAGAAGACAATGTACTTTGTACTTCAGAAACATACAAGTCAATGTAATTTGTATGTCAGAAGCATACAAGTCAATGTAATTATGTAGGTCAGAAGCATAGAAGTCAATGTAATTATGTAGGTCAGAAGCATAGAAGTCAATATAATTATGTAGGTCAGAAGCATAGAAGACAATGTAATTTGTACTTCAGAAACATACAAGTCAATGTAATTTGTACTTCAGAAACATACAAGTCAATGTAATTTGTACATCAGAAACATACAAGTCAATGTAATTTGTACGTCAGAAGCATACAAGTCAATGCTATGTTGTGGAATTCAAGAAGTACTGTAAGTTGGATTTCTGACTTTGCTCATTTATGTGAAAATACAAAGAAAGCAGTAGAGAAAATATGCTTTAACCAATGCATGAAGACAAATAATGAAATCATACATTTACAATCCCATTAATGGATTATTGTAATGAAGCTAGAAAGTAAGTATATTTATTAAGAAAATCTATCTTACAACTAGACACACTTGCATGTTAGGAAAGAAGGGTTAATTGATGTACATGTATCAACTTTAATGCTCAAGTGTGCTGTTTATGAATAGTTCCAGAAATGTTTTATCAGCAACAATGAAATAAAGGTAAATAGCATGGTAAGAAGACTCTCGTGTATTTGCTGTCTTGTACATGTTACAAAGAGTTGTTTCAAACTAATTTAGAAATCTTTTTAACCTACATTTGATAGTTAACTTTTAGGGGAAAAAATCTTGTGTAATGGTAGTTTTCAAAGCATTTGTATTAACTTCCAATTACATTCCTGAAACCAAAATCCATGATAATTAAGCAATGAGGTATTTTTTCAAAAATACTTATAGAGATATTCAAGATATCCACTTTGTCATAAATGTATCGGTAAATGGTGCCAAGCAGACATCCAATTTGTATACTACAGCAGTTAATTTAAAATTTCTTATTGCTGAAGAATATCATAGATGGTTTGAACCATTGACAGTTAAAAGAAAGATATAGTCTTATCTTGAAGTCTTAGAAATTCTTTTCACACAGAGCATCAGTCTATTCGAGTGACTTTTGTCTCAAGTATTTAGAAAAGTAGAACAGAACACATGGGAGATAACTACTATTGTTGCTAATCAGTTACCTAAAATTCACTTGCCTCCCTTTTAAATAAAATTATAAATATTCAGCGTGTCTGTAGTTTAACATTGAAAATTTAATTAACACCATAAAGTTTGTTGTTACACTATACCACAAGCATAGAGAAATTGAAATCTTTACAATATAAAAATTGCAACATCAATATGTTACTAGTTATCTCAATCAATGAAGCCATTTGCATTTAAGTGAATTAAAGAGTAAATTTTACTGCTTGTGCCATATTGGCACTTACAAGGATCAAATCTGGAATGTGCTGAGCTGAAAATTGTCCAGTTCCATAAGGTTTCAATATTGTATTTTATTTTTAGTCTCATAAAAATCTCTATTTGGGTGAAATTGAAGTCCTGCAGATCATAAATATTTAGGGGAATGGTCCATTTTCACTATCTAATTCACTGCCGTCTCATTTCTGTCTGCGTGGATTCGAGTCTAAGATTCGGCTAACGTAGTTATGTGAGAAAGCTTGCCAGTAGCTTCTCGTGGGTCGGTGGTTCTTTCCTGGGGTTTTCCTGGGTTCTTCCTCCACCAATAATACTGGCCGCCATGTATAGCCTATCGTGTACTGAAAAATGTCGTTAAACCCTAAAACAAAAACAAACAAACAAACTATTTTCACTATCTAATTCACATTATAAAACTTAGTATTTGGGTTAAATCAATTACAAGCCATTTAAAATTTTTGATGGTTTTAGGAAGAAATCTGTTTATTGTTTAATTTTTTTAGTCCAAATTTCAAACCCCAGCCTATCACACCAAAGACTGTTAAAAATCGTAATTGAAAATGCCTTGCTTGGCTCGCAGCATTAAGAAGACAGGTTAAAATCCTATTCACAACACACATGAATTATTAAGCATATCCAAGATAAGAGCTACCAACACATGTATAGAGATCTAACTTTTTCACACTGAAACTCCTAAAAACGGAACCTTCAGTATACCATAATTCCTGTCAAGATTAAAGGTTTTGTTTGATCCTGAATTTTGCCTTTAATGTCATCTTTTTTCCTCTTTAAACTGAAAATCCTCTACCCTGAAAAACAAAACAAATTTTCAGTCCTAAATTTCAATTTCACACTTGAAGAAACCAAAAATATACCTTTGATTAAAATTGGAAATTTATATTTGTTGCTGAATTCCATTACAGGTTGATAGTTATGGTCTCAAAATGTGGTCATGCATTAATTAAAATACACACCTGACATACAGGCCCAATTTATTTACTTGTGGCTACTACTTTATTTGGTATTAGTTAGTCAATTGCCCTGAAATGTCCCAAGGGCTGTCAGTTCATACATACTTCGGGCATACAGGATGTTAATTTGAAATCATTGCAAGTCATATATGTGCCTGCCTTTTAGTTGTTAATAAATGCTTGTCCATAAATACTTTTGAAACCTTATTGACAGAAACAGGCAAATAAAAAATGACGTTAAACCCTACAACAACAACAACACTCCTGTTTTGCTCACAATTTATGTATCTTCAGTCAGATAAGCAGTTCCCTATTTCACACTTACACAAGCTTCTGTCACCATCTCTTGAAAGCAATTAAAAATAAATATTTTGTGTTTTAAAAAACAATCTTTCTTTTTCTAAAATGCTTTTTTAAAATTTAAGACTGGTACTGATGAAGGGCTCGTACATCTAATATAGCATTAAATTAGCATGGCTGGGTATTTATTGACGTTAATTTTAACTCGTAAATAAAGTCACTTTAATTCCAGTTTTCCTCCTTTCTATTGTCACATCAGCAATTCCATCAGCAAAATATTTTAGTACATGTATAGGTACATCGTAGCACATAGTTTATTTCATTAGCCACTTCACCTTGCACAACAATATGTAACCTCATCTTTGCTAAAATATTGTCATTCACTCGTAGATAGGGCATAGTGTCAGAGAGGGTCATATTAGTTCTTAAAGAAACTTTTGTCACTTAATCTTTGGTTATTTTATTGAGGCTTTTTTTGTATATTAATATTTTGTCTTGGACCTGTTATGTTGTCTTATGTCATTTGTTGTTCTGAGAGATTGATTGGGAACTGAAAGTAGTCCCCAGGCTTTACTGACGTCCCCTGTAAAGACTGCTTTGGTGGCCTAGTGGTTAAAGCGTCCATCTCAGATGTGGGAGGTCATGGGTTTAATCCCCATCTGAGTCATACCAAAGACTTACAAAAATGGTACTAGCAGCTTAAGAGGTTAGTGTTATGACTGATTGGCCTCGGGTTTCATGTTAATGTAACTGGGTGAGACATCATGCTACATGTCTGCGGCATGATGCCCCAGTACTAGACATCACTATAAACAAAATGCAGACATTGTAATGATATGACTGAAAAATTGTTAAAGCTTTGTTAAAAATCCCAAAAACATACATGCACGTTTAAAAAAAATTCTGTATAGTACTATGCGACTCTTATGTTCAATCATGCTGTACAAAACTGACAGTTTATAATTGGAATTATTTATATATAAAAGAGTTTTTTGTCTGGAATACCCGAGCTTAATCAAAAATTTTATATATATATAAAAACTAACATTAAATTAGGTCCCATTGATGTTAAGATTTGAGGGATTTCACTGTGCTGCATATTATGAGGAGCTTTAGCCTGATTAAGTTTACACAAAAAGTTTTAATTGCACAGTGTAGTTATGAAATCAAAAATTTTATCATCATATTATAACCATTTGTAAACCTATAATATACAAACATATCAGTTTTGCATTGTATGTCACATACACTCAGGCATTAATAGTTTGCAAGTTCTCAGAATAGCCTAAATGTTGAATATTTCCAGTTCCCATGGGAGGAAATGATGAGCCCAAAAGTTAAATTTTAAAAGACATTACTCTCTAGGGTAAAACAATTTGTTTCCTGTTTCAAATTGATTATTTAAAACCCCAAGTCATTATTGCTTCACTTAGATGACCCTTTTCACAGCTGCAGGAACTGATACAACATTGAAAACAGAATATAATATTTAGACATTACATGGTCCCAAAGGAAGAGACAAAACCAGCCTAGCAAAAAGTCACTTGGTTCTATTGTGCATTTATTTACCTACTTAGCTCTTTTGAAATATGCACAACTTAATATAGGCGACTGCTGTCTGTGGAAAAGTTTGGAGCATAACTTGGAAATAATTTGTTATTTTGAGACTTGGTCATATGTATTTGATAGACTTGGTCAGAATGATAGACTCAATAGATTGATAGACTTAGATACTCAGAATGATAGACTCAATAGATTGATAGACTTGGTCAGATAGATAGACTCAATAGATTGATAGACTTGATTAGATTGATAGACTTAGATACTCAAAATGATAGACTCAATAGATTGATAGGCTTGGTCAGATAGATAGACACAATTTGGTAGACTGTCAGATTGATAAACTCAGATTGATAGACTTGGTTGGATATAGACTCAGATTTATAGACTTGTCAGATTTATAGACTCAGATTGATAAATTTGGTGGGATAGATAGACTCAGATTTATAGACTTGTCAGATTTATAGACTCAGATTGATAAACATGGTGGGATAGATAGACTCGGTCAGATTGATAGACTTGGTCAAATTGATAGACTCAGTCAGAAAGTACTTTTAGCCACATGATCTTTGCAACTGTTTTATTTTCATGTTTCCATTACAAGCAATCAAGTTTTCAGCTTTGCTGAATCAAAACTCTCACTTTGAGCATTATCCTAGAAACGTTTTGTATTATTTAAATGTTCAGAATGCACGTTTGATACTTGAATATGTGCTGAAGAGGGCTAATTGGAAAAGACACTTGAATTACAAGATTGAGATATTGTCAGTACCTATTCTCAATGTTGAGGTACCTCAGTCTTGAGACAGTATACATCAGAAATTAAATTTTTAAGAGCACATTTCTCTCTATAGAGCATGTATTCGAGCCTTGCAAACAATAACCACTGTGTGTTCAGGAGTAAAAACATTTGATCAAAAAATGGCGCTCTGGTCAACCATTTGAGATGGCCTATTCGAACTTTGAGAGCACATATTCATGTGATTCAAAAAACTTTACCTATTGGTTCTTGTGATATCATGTATTCATGTTTCAGGTATACATGTGAAGGCTTCAGGAATGCAAAAACTGTTTAGTTTATGTCTCAGCATATTGATGTTGCAATTTTTTATTGTAAAGATTTCAATTTCTCTATGAATGTGGTATAGTGTTCATTCTCTCTCATAAAGTATAGTGTAACAACTACTCATATAGATGGAGGACATCTGGTAGATGTTAAGTTTTGTGTAATACGAAACTTGATCATGCATAAAGGAGAGTTTCGTTTCATGCATTATGGAAATCATGTGATTGTTGTTGTTGTTGTTGTAGGGTTTAATGCCATATTTCAGTACAATATAGGATATACATGGCAGCCAGTATAAATTGTGGAGGAAAAACCCGGGAAAATATCGCTGACCCACGAGAAGCTACTGGCAAGCTTTCTCACATAATCAAATTGGCCAGACCCGAGACTCCGACCCAATCAGAGTTGAGATGGTAGTAATCTGTAATAGTGAGCACTTTGGACCAATTGGCCACTCAGGGTCCCATCGTGCAATTGAAAACTATCCTCTGACTGACTCATTTGTGTTCATGCAATTGATCCTAAAGACTGCAAAGCATTTCTGTGTTATGACCCTAATGGTTTTTCTTAGATATCTAGTTCCGTGCCAGTATATCAGAGTCTTCACTTTTTGTTGTTCTTGTGATTTTAAGTGAACAGCAACATTAAACAAATTGTGATTTAGTACATTTGTTCCCAACATGTCGACTGTGGAGGGGGGTCCACAGGGTTATTCCAAGGGTATTATTTTGTTAATTAACGTAGCTAAAAGTACAACTGTTGGCTTATGGGGGTCTGCAAAAATAAAAATAATAATAATATTTTGAAGTTGAGATGAAGTTCTCATACTCCAAAAGGCAGGGAACCATTAATTTAAAGCAAACAGCACAGGTCCTAATCTGACAGTGACAGTGGATGATTAGTGGCAAATTTATTTGCATTTGGGTATCATTATTTATAGGTAAATGCTTTTTTCTATCATCTAGTTTATTTTCTCATTGACTCCTGTCCTGTTTTGCTCTAGTTCCTTTCATCTGATTTAAGTTTAAGGAACTGTATTGGTTTAGTTGTTAGTGCATCAGACTTGTGACTGAAAGGATGTGGAATTGAATCCCACCATCTGGTCAGTCAGGGTCAGCTACTGTGGTATATCTTTGGTCATGACATTTTAGGATAACGCCTTGTCACTCACTATATAATATACTTGTATTTCTGTGTCACAGAACACCAAACTGGACTGGACTTTATTTATCCAACCATTATTGTAACAGGATCCTACTTGCCATAACCAATTTATTGCTTGCTCATACCCGTTTAGTATTAGAAATGAAGAAAAAAAAGAAATTTAAACATCTATTGATGCATGATTGAATTAAAAATAGTGACATATTTTGATTAATAAACTAGCTGTAGATGACTGACATACCAACATGCCATTTTTGCACACTTATGCAAACTTACATAGACCCTGATCTGCCATGCAATGATATTTCAGGGTCTCTGTTGTTACTCCTAGCATAGACCCATATCTACTGGTGCATTGTGGGATATTTATTTTCTTTTCTCTCAAGAATTTTTTCTTCTTCTTATATTAAATAATGCAATGGTTATAACATGGCGTCTGTTGCTATAAATCAGAGCAAGATATTTTTCAACTGTGAGTGCAGGAAACTAAACAAATTCTATGGCTGTGTAAGAAAATTAAATTCTTGGTCCTTAATATATTTGCAGTAAAACATGGTATTATCATGGATTCAGAATATTGAAATATCATGGTCCAGAATTTTTCTTAAGATCCATCTTTGCTTGCTTATAAGTTGAATCCAACTAAAAACAAAATAATTCTTATTTATCACCTTATCCGCAGACAGGCTAGGGTCAACACAGATCTGTTGGCACATTGTGTGATCGCAGGTTTCAATCTGTGAAGTTTGTAGTTGGGTTCAAGCTTAAAACAAAGTCTATTCGCCAAACCAAGCCAGATAGCTGAAACCCTATATACTGCATTTGTTCATCTGATGCTCTATTTTCATCTTTCTGTGTCCCCTCATATGGGATTGAGGCTGTAGATTTGATTGATACATCCATGCTGCAGATGCAACTGAAGTGAGACAGCAAATTCACTGTGCTTTTTGTTTGTGTACCATGTTGATGAAGGAGAGGATACTGTTAGTTGATTTGAGGAGAGACCAAATCAAAAGTTGTCTCCAGTACAACACATTACATAAGCCTTAAAGTCAACTATACTGTTGGTCAGAAGGGCCTAGTCTGATCAATTGGGTTGCAGTGCCAAACTTCAGGGGCTATGCAAACTTTATTCATTTCAAAAAAAGGATATGCCGGTAACATATAAAAGTAACCTTTGTGATTAACCAACATGATGTTGTTGACCAAACCTTACAAAGAATATAATTTGTGAGGGCATTGGCATGGGTCAGTTGAATAAAGTGTATACTTTGCTTGAGTATATTACTTTGTGGTAGCCATGACATCAGGAATACATTAAATAGACTTAAATCTTACCTCATTTGACGTCAGGATGGGTAGGGAGCACAGCTGACAAACTCAGTGTATCCCCAAGGGGTGAAAGATTGAGAGTTAAAAAAAATTCCCATTCTGTCAGAATGAGTAAAAAACAAACTTAGGGTCAAAGTAAAATAATTGGGGGTCCCTGAAGCACAAATGAAGGTAAAGGTAAACACTGCAAAATATTTATTATGCCACAAACCAAAACAACTACATGTACTAGTATTAGACCTGGTCTCAAAAGGACCAGAAATAATTGATTCATTGATGTTTAGGATGAAACAGATTCCAGTCAGGCGTGAAAAATGGACACCATTTCCTGTCCCTGAATCCAGTGACCAGAGTCCAAAATAACAAAGTTGTCACAATTTGTGATAGTGAAAGCATTTCAGGGCTTGGCTGGAAAGCCAATAATTGTAAACAAAATACCTTAGTTCAGGTGAAATAATTTGAACAGTGTACCTGCATAACTCATTTTAATAATCTACGTAAAGATGGAGCAGTTTGAGAATGTTCCTTCTGAGGTTTTTCCACACAAATCTCTACATTAGTCAAGAGTTATCGTTAGATATGGAGATGTTAAAAAATCTCAGCTCTCATAATGGCTCACAAGTGAATCAAAATAACTGCAAGTTGATTCCCATGAACACTTGCATACTGACATTAATTTTGTGCAGTTTTGTCCACATCAATCAAAGCTGGGTTCTTGAATATTCCTGTCAACCTTCAACTGCCTTCTGTCAACTGCCAGAAATATGGTCATCACAATGACCAAGCAGTTTTCAAGGCAAGTCTCAATGTATTGTCCAGCTCAGAGAAAATCTATTGTGCAATCTGCTGGGCAGAATATTTCTCACATTCAGATGGAAAGAAGAGAAGGAGATCTCTTTCTCATACTAAGATGGAAATGAGATCCATCATCCAGTGAGTCAAATAGGAGATAGGCCTGAGCTTCAGGCCAGGAAATTATGGAAGCCACAGCTCCTCTTAACATAGCTGGCAAATCGAATGCCAGCACAGCTAGAGGGAGAAAAGAAAACACCTTTCTCAAATGGTCTCTACCCAGTCAGACTTTGTATGGTCCGAAGGTCATGTCAGATTCACATCCTCACACCATCAAAATCCATGTTAGTAGCCACCCAAACAAATATTGAAGTAGATCTATCAAAATAATGTAATAATGTAGCAGCTAAAAAACAGCATTACAAATGCTAAAACATCCCAAATACAGCCAGTGTAAAGAGCAGCAAACCTCAGGCTGTAGCGATAAAAAAATGTAAATACTACATTCCCTTTAAATCAGGTGCCTCAGTAGAGCAACAGTCTGCTGGTACCATTATTAATGCATGCTCAAAACCAAATAAAGATGGGATTAAAGAAAGTGCTAGATAGACTTCCCAAAGGATCTGATGATCCTATCAAACTGTTTAGCAAGTGCTAGATAGACTTCCCAAAGGATCTGATGATCCTATCAAACTGTTTAGCAAGTTTGGAAGCATATAGTATCGGCACTTAAGAATCTCCTGATATCACAGCAGGAAAAGCTCCAAGAAGTCATGTACTCCGCCACCACCATAAATATGTCTGACATGACAAATAAAATGTAGTTGCCATAGATTAATGGCAATTTTTGATGAGATCAGTCTTCTTTTTATAGAACATGATCCAACAGTTGACAATAATAAATCAGTCTTCTATCTATAGAACATGATCCAACAGTTGACAATAATAAATCAGTCTTCTATCTATAGAACATGATCCAACAGTTGACAATAATAAATCAGTCTTCTATTTATAGAACATGATCCAACAGTTGACAATAATAAACCAGTCTTCTATTAATAGAACATGATCCAACAGTTGACAATAATAAATCAGTCTTCTATTTATAGAACAGGATCCAACAGTTGACAATAATAAAGCAGTCTTTTATTTATAGAACAGGATCCAACAGTTGACAATAATAAATCAGTCTTCTATTTATAGAACATGATCCAACAGTTAACAATAATAAATCAGTCTTCTATTTATAGAACAGGATCCAACAGTTGACAATAATAAATCAGTCTTCTATTTATAGAACAGGATCCAACAGTTGACAATAATAAATCAGTCTTCTATTTATAGAACATGATCCAACAGTTGACAATAATAAATCAGTCTTTTATTTATAGAACATGATTCAACAGTTGTCTGCATTCAGGAGCCCTTCCTAAAGAAAAAGGACAGAGTTAATTTTAGAAAGTTTACAGCATATAGCATAGCATACATTCAAGACAAGGTTGCTGGAGGTTAGTGTCCCTCAATATAAATAATACAACTCAGTCAGATTCATCTACAAGCTATAGCCCGTTTGTGTGTGTTACAGGAAACCCAATGTATCTCCCTCCATCCAGGCATTCCAATCAACCATTTAGACCTTGATCACCTTATTGAAAAGTTGCCAGTGTCACTTGTGCTTGGTGATTGTCAGAGCCACCATACATACACTTTGGGACTGTACAGATATTAACAAGAGAGGGAAGAAGATAATAGTTGTTGTAGTTGTATTAAGGTTTAATGCCATTTTTCAGCACATGATAGGCTATACATGGCAGCCAGTATTACTGGTGGAAAAAGAACCCGGGAAAACCCCTGGAAAGAACCACTGACCCACAAGAAGCTACTGGCAAGCTTTTTCACATACCCACATTGGCTAAATCTGAGACTCAAACCCACTCAGAGGTGAGATGGCAGCGATCCATAATGGAGAGTGCTTTAGACCACTCAGCCACTTGGGGCCCCTGAAGAAGATAATAGACTTGATTTCAAAGCAGTATTTGCCTTATTGATTAGCTGTATACATATATTTTACCTGCATCCTGCCACAAAATTATACTTGTCCTTAGATCTGACCATCTGCATTTACTTGTCTTTTCTGGGAAGTTGGTGATGACCTATGTGGTAGTGACTTCTTTCCAGTATATCTTAGAAATAGTAGTCCCAAACCATGAGGGCTCATGTAAAGACGAAAATTGGACAGTGCAGATTTGGAAATGTTTCAGTCCCTCTGTGAGTCAAAACTGACAGCTGATTATTTTTGAAAATGTCATGGAGTCTATTTACAAACATGATCCAGGATGATGCTGTGGAGACAGTGTCAACATTAGGTGCGATTCCTAAATATGGTATGAAAAAAACATTGGGAAAAATAACTGCATTAATATGAAGCATTTTAAGAAATCTGGTCACATGGTCTGAGCCATACCACAGATCTGAAATACCATTGCCAAAACATTCTTCAAAACTACCCACAATATTCTGAAAAATGAAACTTGTGAGTTAAAGCACATGTTAGTAGTACCATTTATGAAAACTTTCCCCATCAGATGGGTTTACCTCAGGGCAGCATATTGTTAGTTACCTTGTTCAACATCAAAATTAACACATTGAGATGCTTTAATACAGAAACTGATTGTTGATTGTAGGTTTCATCTTTTTGATGTGCCACAGAATGTCAGCTATGAATGAGCACCAACAAAGTTCAGGAATTGGTAGTGTTACGGCTATTGGATTTAATTTTATTTATTTTTAATTGTTAAATCCAAATTTGTCATTTAGGGTTTAATATTTATTCATTAAATGGGAAATTTTACTAGAAAATTCAGTTGACCTGGACTTTACTGTAAACAAGTTTTGACCTTGGCTTACAGTGGTCTAGTTCCTGACCTTGCTTTAGACATTGTCAACAGGTCTTCAATTTCATTGGTTAATTTCAGGGACAACATTTTATAAGTGAATGATTTCCTTCTAGAACATTCCATTATTACGTGACTAGGTGAAGGTAGACTCTTCCTCTGACCTTCTATCAATTTCTAGAAAAGCGCGTGATTACTTGTTTACTTCAGAAAAACAATATATATAGCTGTGTTTTAGAAGCTAACTTTAGTAGAATATAAATTGGGCTTATTTTAAAGAAGTTGTGTATTTTCTGTTCGAGTTTAATATCTTGTTCTGGACTGTGTCAATTCGTTGGAAAAGAAGAATTATTCTATTTATCTGAAAAAGGACATATGTTTCATAATTTCATCTGGATGATTTAAAAACAAGAACTGCATCACGTGACATTGTCAGCCATTTTGGATTATTACATCGTCAAGATTCGAACCTGGAACTATTAGAACATTTATTTATTAGGACTTCTAATTTCCTTAGTGGATTATTTTTGTGAATTTCATATTTGTTGGATTTGATTCTCTAAAACAGTAAGTTCATTTATTTTATGAAAATAATTGTACTAAATAAATCATTGTTAAAGTTATACAAGCTTGTTAGTTTTCACTCTTTCTGTGTTGCTGCTTATTCGAGCCTAAGCACGTAACAGTAGGAATAATTGGTTTCAAAGTTTTAAAATAAAAAGTCCTATGCATTTCTGCTGATTAACATGATGACCCAAAGCTTCAGCTTGATAGTTTTATCCTTTTGTAGAAGAGAACAAATTTTATATGGCTTATTTTCAATCGCAAGCAAACTTTTCTTCCACATATTAAATATCTCTGTGATGAATGTCAAAATGCCCTGGATCATGAGGCAGATGAACCATCACTTATTTTTAGATGAATGACATTGACAGTTCAGTATGCTAATAACCATTTGTAATCAATTTAATCCACATATGATGTAGTGATTGGGTCCAAATACTAGTTTTACATGTACATTTAGAAACTTAATTTCATTGTACCTTTTTGGCATTTGAATCCAGCCCAACTTCTGTACATAAAAAATCAGTGTTGGAAATGCTGCAAAATTCTGTATTCCCAAATCACCACCAAAAACTCATAAAATATGTTTGGACCGTTGTGTATTCAAAGAGGCTTCAATAAATTCTGTCCTTTTTCCAAGTAAGTTCAATAAAATCAAAGCCTCCTGTTCTAGCCATACCTCCCTGTATGCAGACATTTCAAAAGATAGAGACAAAGCTGGATTTATCTAGCTGCCATGGAGACACCACATCACACCATTTCAAACTGATTACTGGATAAAATAAAATAAATTAGTGCAAACATTTCTTACTTTAAGCTTTGAACTACATGTATATTGAAACCTCTCAAAAACAAACTAGGTCTTCTTTGGATTCCCTTTTCACATTAAAAGGCTTGCATAATCTTAAATTTGAGAACCCATTAATATCTCAGATATTTGAAAATCACGACATTCTTGTACAGCCGAGGGGACATGTTTCAATAGGGTTGGCTGCTGATAGTCACACAAATATAAAGGGCAGATCAAGCAATCAAAATTCTTGAGCAATCAACGATTTCAGAAAGGAAGATTACATATACTGACTTGAAATACTGTAATGATTGTCATATCTGGAATAAAAACTCCACAAATAAACTTCAAACTCGTTTTAGGCTCTAGGTAAGCGGTATACATTGTGTAGACCAAGGCAGAGATGAGGGGGTATTGTGCAGATCTGGCACACACTAAAGGCTAAAAGGGTGAGCTTCTGCTGGAGCAGTGCACCCTGCCAGTGTCCACTGACAGTGGAACACATTCTTGTTGAGTGTGTCAATTACTGCTCAGTTTTGTGAACAAGTATTTTGTCAAGTATTTTGACCTGAATTGCTTGAATAAACAGATATACCACAGGAGAGAATTGTTATGGGAATGGTTTATACAAGTTTGTGTTGTTAGAATTTTACATGTATTAATTTCATTTGTTATTTTGTATACATTTTACATTTTATTATTTATCTTGTACAAAAATATTATGCAATTCAATTTAACCTGACCTTTCATCGGCACTACATAGCCACTTTGTGCTGATGTGCCATACATACATACATAGATACATACATACATACCTACACACACACACACACACACACCTCACTTGTAAGTATGACATGTCAATACTGAAGGTTTGACCTAGAAAATTTGGAAAATTGGAGCCATATATCTCAGCGATTTTGGAATGGAAGTAGATGACAACATTTTGCCAAAATTAAAACATCCACCACATAGAAAACCGTTTACCAGATTTTCAAAATTACAAATGCAGGATCTGAAAATGCAGGACTAAATTCTCAATGGAGAGTTCAGTGTGCTGCACTTCCACTTTCTAGGTTAGGATCGCAAAGCATAAAATAAAATATTTAGTTTAAAAAGTGTTGTTTTATAAATACATTTGATGCCTATCATCTGCTATCAAAGCATTTATTGGATTGGTATGGAAGAAAATAGTCAAGTTAATGGTATTACATTTAGTGTAGGCCTTCATTTTGAGTAAATAATGGAATAATTCAACAAAGTCTTGTATCATATTTGACATATTACCTACACTATGCACTGTAAAATTATGATTTGGGTATATTTATAACAGATCACAATAAGTGCAGGCTCAGTGGGGTCTCCATGTCTTTGTTGAGAACTCTTCTCTATGGACGTTAACTGAATTTCCTCCATTATGGCAATGTCCGGTAAAACTAGAGATCAGTTTTGCAGACTGATTTAAGCCACAATGGCGTTTGGTAATGAAACAGTGGGCATGTATAGTGGCTAGTTGTACCAGGCAGACCTGAGTAACTGCTCTCACCCATGTGGTATCCTTGAATTGAGAATTACACTTCGAAATGGATAATTTTTATGAGAGGTTTTGACTAAAAGAATGTTGTGTATGTGTGGGTCTTTTGATTAATATTGCAATTATTATGTAGACATTAGACACAATGTTATTTATCACATCACTTGATTTGTAAAATCTACAGTTTTCATCACTTTTTTATATATCAGTAATGCATGAAATTCATTTGTCTGGTTGAACTCTCACTTGTCCAGATCTTAGTTTCACTTGCCTTGGGCAATCGGGTAATTATTAAGGTCAAGTCTTGCCTTATCTCCTAACACTGTAGATGATGAATTATTTTTGCCTTTGTCATATGAATACTGTTTCTGCCATTGATGGCTAAAAGTCTTATTGGAAAAAGCATGTACATTAAGAGGGCACACAGTTCGAGATAAAAGAGGGTCAGTGGTGGTTGCAATTGATTTTCATTGGAACAATTGCGTCTCAAAGACTAGCATTCAAGGCTCCAGGATGTGCAGGAAGGCCATTTTGATGGTATACAATCTGCTTCTTTTCATGTTATAATAGAATAATCAGTCATGTGGACTTTTAAGCTTTCTTAGTCTGTTTGTTGTATTTAACTGCACTTATTGTTGGCTACAACTATTATCTCTAGGAAGTGGATGCTACTCTGCAAGTGCCTTCTCCAAAAACAACATTGCACCTCGTCGATGCTTGCCAGTGGAAGGTATCAATCTTTGCACACTTGCATTATGATTTCACTAAATGAGTTAGTAAGTGGGAGCTAAGTTAGAGCCCAGAAACTAAAATCTCAAGTTGCTGTGGGGAAAAAAGAATTTTGTTGAAAGTTGAGCCCATGAAATACCCTATAACTACTGAATGGGGGTCCTTGAAAAAGAGATTGAGCTGGAGGCAGGTTTTTTGTTGCATCTGTGCAAGTGTTATGTGTAATAGAAAGCTTTTTTCTCTGCAGTGATTGAGGCAGTGTTAATTAATATTTTGTGTTTAAAGATTTTCCCGGTTAAATGGTGGTATGTGTGGGGGCCATTATATGAGTGCACAGATGCTTGTGGGATTCTGAATTCCATAGAAATACCTGTTTGCTTTGGGAAAAGTTGATAGTGTATTCTTATAACAGAGTACTGTGATTACAAATAAACACTGTAGACCCTTTCCTGGCAACATAATCTGAGATAGCAGCAAAATACACAGCATAGAACTTAATTGGTTAAATATGGTATTTGTTTTTGCATTCTCTTTTTATTCATGCAATGGTTATTCAGCGACAAAAGCATTGGGAGCCACATAAAACACCGAGCCATTATGCAGAAACTGAATGTTTGATTTTTTTTTAGCTAAGCGAGTTATTATATTTCTGTGCATTTCACATGAAAAACAGCTGATTTATAATGTCATGCCGCCACTATCCAACTACACTTGCATAATTATTGTGCATCTCTTCCAACATGGGTAATACTATTCAGGATAGAGACTGTAAACCTATGAATATAAATTATTTATTAGTAGATGTGCATGATGTTTTTGGAATGTATAATCAGCCTTTTAGGAAGAAGAAACACTTTTGAGGTTGGTAAAACATGTTGAAGCACTTCAGTATTATACAGTAGTTATATATTCATGATTTATGTATTTTACATTTAAATGACATTTGGAATCATTTATGAAGTTGATGATGGATCTGAGGGCCGAATTTGTGATCTGATTGATTAATAGTTATTTGTAAACTTGCCTTATAAGCTTGCTGTTATGATGAATCTGACTGTAGACGGCACAGACCCAAATCTGCCATTGCATAATGCACCAGAAGATCTGGGTTAATACAAAAAAATGAGACTAATTGGCAAATTAAACAGTATAGACCCAGATCTGCAGGCACAATATACCTTTGCTGTTCAGGATCATTATGTTTACAGGTTGTATCAGGTGCTTCATTACAACAAAGGTTAAGATGAGTTATATAATGGTTGGTATTTAAACTTTTATTAATTTTTATCAACTCAGACTAGAAATCTCAGGGATAACATGTTTTGTCATTCACCCATTTAGTTTGATTTTAATCAAAATGTCCCTGTGAATCTTCATCCTAATTAAGGTTTGGTCGAGGTCTTCACCGATGCCACCATACATTTTTTACGAATTTGTGCATTTGATTGATAATGTTCAGGAAATGTTTAATTATTTATGGTGGACCTTAATTGTTACCAACTGTATACAGGTATGTGTACCATATATACTTGCTTAGAATTTAAGTCCAGCTGCAAACCACACAGACAATGATCTGCCACCTTATATTACGCGAGCAGATCTGGGTCTGTGCTGTTTGTTAGGAGCAATTAGAACCAACACATTGTGTGATTGGGGATCATGATCTTTGCAGCTTGATGTGAAGATGCAATATTGTTACTTTTCATTAAGCGTTATCCATTTTATGTAGACGGCATACATTCCCTGCTAATTAGGCTAAAACTCCTGATAAGGATGCTCATGGATTGGCATTTCTGGATCTTGTGTTGTCAGCTTTTGATCACATGTTACAGAGGCATGGTTTTTGCTTGACCAGCACCTGACCACTGTTGCATTGACTTTTTTTGTTCTCTACCTTTGTGAAGAAAGCATGGGATATATTATATGCACTTCTGACCATCTGGATGTCTATAACACACATCCTTCAGCTTTATAACTACACAGTACTGCTATAAGTGATCAAAATGAAACATATTTGAATTGGTGTATCAAATGTGAAATAAATATATTTGAATTGTCCCAAGTGCTGTCTGTCATTACCAACTGTTTGACTGGCATTTTGTTTCACCACCTGCATTCGTCCCTCTACATCCCTCTACACAATAAATACTTCTGGCTTTTGATTGGACAGGACATATTTCAGTTCCGAGCCATGCTTTTCAGTCAAACTTAGTGCCCCTGACCTGTAGCTACACACTTGAGGTATCTGGGGATTCAACATCAAACAGTCCCATCTATTACATCATGACTTGAGGTATCTGGGGATTCAACATCAAACAGTCCCATCTATTACATCATGACTTGCTGTTGGTCTGTCTGTCATAATGACTTGCTTAGGACTTCTTCTGATCAGTCTAGAGAAATCTGATATCATTCCATATCAAGATTTTGTGTACCTATGAATAAATTTTCTTATCTTTCTGTGGTCAGATTTCTGTTCCCCCAGAAAGAATACACAAATCTTTGAACTCTTGATGACTGTACAGACCACGAAAAAAACTCACAGCTTACTCTTAATCTCTCCCCTCTGGGAACCTTAAATTCCATTGTGGATCTGGGATCTCTATGACGCCTCTGGTTATGTCCTCTCCATTTTCTCCTGTTGGTTGTCTGGAAACCACACAAAGATTCAGTGTAAAATATATCTAATTTTTCTCATGTTCACCTGTTAGTACCAAGAGGTGGTACATGTACTATCGAAACAAGTTTTTGATTGGAGTGCGCTTCTTGGACATTTACACTTCAGTAGTGGCATACCTCAGATGTCATGGAGGTACTCAAGTTCATCTCTATGGAAGTCAGCCACCTTTTGTGGTGGGCAGAGTCAGAAGAGATTACACGCAAGTTATCACATTCCAGGAAAGAAAAACATGCTTGTGGACATTCTCTAGTGGCCTTTGCATTGAAACTCAACAAGTCTCCACTTCATGTTTCCAGACTAAAGTGCTTGGGCAATGGATGCTTTCATCCTGGAGAAGGTTTGTTTGTTTGGTTACACTTTCCTGCTCTTCTGGTGGATTCAACAAATACTTTACATGATCAGGAGGACATCCTCAGCTCAGATTACCTGACTGCACCTCTGTGGTCTCATAAATTTTTGGTTCATTGACATCTTTAACATATTGACCAATCATCCCAGGGTATTACTGCAGTGTAAGAATCTCAACACAGAAGTATACTATTGTACACAGATCATCACATTCTCCACCTTGATGCTTGGATCATTTCGTGCTATATAAATACCAAGCAAAGTTATAGGGCTGACTTTGAAAACACTTCAACTCTCAAAGGGTGAATCCATTTGTTTCAATCCTCACTTGATGGATCTTATTAACCCATTTTATCTTGTTTACCAAATTCAGCTGCAGTGTCTGAATCCCAAAAAGCAATTCTAACTACAGTTGGGTAAAACAAAGCATCACTCTGCAACAGCAGCAGAAATGATAACAACCTTCGCTGTTGCAACATTGAACAGGTACTGCGGCCTTTCCCTCTCATCACCAATTAAAGATGGAACAAAGTCCTCGAGGGAGTTTTGAAATGTTGGCCAAGTATTTTTTACTTAGGATTTATTGCCATACAGTTATGTATGCATTTTGTACAGATACTTTTTAATTGATGATTGAGAAGATAGTATCCAACCATCAGGCATGGGTCCTATTATGATTGTAATCATAATCAGTTGTAATTGATGATACTGTGAGCTGTAATTGTATTGTAATAATAATCATTCATTTGAGAAGCTCTATAATCGCAATCATTATCCTAATTTGCCTTCATGGCATTATTGTTGACTGTTACAGTAAGGAATGGGTAATTTTAGGTGGCCAATATACAAGCTAACTTTTTTGCAAATATACGTTTTTTAAAGTAATTTTTGGATGATCCATTTGCCAATTCAAAAATTCATTTTCAGTTAGCAACTCTTTCATAATGGTACAAGTTAGCAGTGTAGTAGACTTCAAATAGATGTTCTTTGTTTGGCTTCTGAGCAGAATGCCAAGTTTATATAAAAGACCTGTTGTGTGCTTTTTGTTATTCATTTTGAAACCTAGTATTCAACATGTCTTGTCCAGTGGAAACATTATATTGGCGCATACTATTACTAAAATTGTTGATCATGTGCTGATAAGAAAAGTTGAAAACCCTATCCCCCCTCCCAAAGGCAGCATGTACATTTGTTACTGAAAGTTGGATGTTTTGTTTTTTAACAGATTTTCTTGCTGATAACTCTACTTCATGTGTAGGACATAATCCCAACATAAAAGGTGAATAGCCCCAGTCGTCAGGGTTCCCATCAGCCGATCTGTTGTTATATCCTCCATGTTTCCTGGGGCCATGGGTGGCCAGGTGGTTTAAGGGCAGTCATCTTTACAGACCAATCACATTTCACTTCTTTTCACATGTTTTTTTTGGTCTTGGCTCAGCAACCATGGGTAAATGTATGTGTGAAAACTTGCCAATAACTATTGTCAGATTTTAAAATTGCAATAAAAAGTTTCGGAAGATAAAGTCTTCCAAATCCAATGTATAACTAAGTACAACAAGAACAAATATGAAACATCACGGATGTTAAAATTCTGAAAAATGTATATAAAATCAATATATCCCCTTAGGGGTGTAAAAAGTCTCCTTGATTTCACAATCGTTGGGGTCCTTGATGGAAAGGGAAACAAATACAAAGATAAATTCCTTAAAACATGATTAAAATTAAATTTATTAAACACTGTCATTCTCTTATAAAGCCCCAAGATTTTCATAGGTGATATATTCTCATGCATTTTCTTTGTGTGAATTTTACTTCGAGAGTAGGGTTGAAATTAAAACTTGATGAGAATGTGCTCTGCTGGCAGGGTTTGCATTCCAGTTGAGATTCATCCTTCAGTGTATGCATGAATCAGGTTCAAGTCACGATTGACACACAACCACCTTATCTCTTCCGATTTTTTCTGTAAGAGGGATGCTGCTGTCTAGTAGAGGGTTTGATATTCTTTAGTGTTTGGACTCTGCTCACTGAATTTGAGAGTCCCTTGCCCTTTTCTACAATTCTCAACCATAATCTAGAGTCTCAATTTTTTTTTATGACTTCTTGTAAACGTATTTTGAACAAAATTATTTTACGTAGTAATTTTAATTTATTATAGATAAATCAGTGGGTAGGCAGAGCTATATGGATTCCAAAAGGGTGACTAACACATGTACACAGATGATATTTTTTAAATGACAAACAATTTTATAGAGTCCACTTTAGTGGTAAGCAAGACATTCATTTACTTTTCTAGCATTGGTTAATGAACTCAGTATTTTCAAAAGGCTTTTGTTACAATGAAGTTAAGACAATTCTTTCTGTGACATGCTTGCTCAACTTTTTTACCTTAGGGTCAAGGTCATACATTTTTCTGGAAAATACCTTTATTTTGGATTCAGCATGCATAATTAGTCATTTCAATTTGTTGCTTTATGTGCTTTGTAAACATTAGCCAAGTTATTTAAAGTTATATCCCTTTTCATGTTAAAGAACTTTATTCACAAGAGTTATATCCCTTACTTTGCTGGCCATACAGCACAACTTGGTTAGAGGAATCTCAAATGATATTTATATGTGCACAATTTTCATGACCCCCTCCCCCCAATTAATGTCAATAACACTAAAATTTGAGGTAATCAACATTAATAGTTTTTATGATTTTCTAATCTGGTAATATTTAACTGTAAAGCAATATTATAAATGAAACTTTTATAGATCCAGACAAGTGTATAATGTTTACTCATTTGATATAAGAGTTACATATTGTATATATCAAATCTGTTAAAGAATTTCTGCAGGAGACGTTAGCAATTTTCTCATGGAAGGTACTGCATTTGTGACACAGTTGCATTTCCAAATGCTGCTTTGTTCCAGGCCTTTGTGTGTGTGTGTGTGTGTGTGATAAGGATTTTTAACATAACTTTAACAATTTTTCGGTCATATCATTACAATGTCTGCAGTGAGGCAGTTTATAGTGATGTCTAGCACTGGGGTATCTTGTCGCTGACATGTAGCATGATGTCCCACTGAGTCACATTATCCTGACACCAGGCCAATCAGTCACTAACCAATGCTGAGTGCCAAGTGAGGCAGTTGTTAGTACCATTTTTGTATGTCTTTGGTATGACTCAGCAGGGGATCGAACCCACAGCCTTCAGCTTCCATGGCAGATGCTTTAACCCCTAGGCCACAAGAGCTGTCCAGATCTTTGTAACTCAACCTGAAGGTTATCTATGTGCAAGAGAAAGAGCGTGTATTGCAAATTGTAAATGAATTTGGGTTGCAAATTATCAGATATGCAGTTTGGTAAAATGAAAATAAAATCAGATATAAAGAGATACTGTTAGCCTTTAATTTCATTTAATTCATGTTGCCTACATTAAAAAAAATTTCACATGTTGTCAATGATGAGACAATTCAGTATTCAGGGGACTTATTCTCGGGGTTTTTTTTTTCTTCAGTTGGTTAATCTGGTTTGTGAATATGATTCAATATCTTTCATCAAAGGTCTCTTCAACAAGATAACAAATTTAAAAAAAAACAACAGGCCATTATTAATTTATTTGTTTATTTTGTTTTGTACATGTACTTGTTTACAACATCTCTTTCTGAATTTCTTTCTTTTTTTCCCCTTTTTTTGTTGTTGCTGACATTTGTAAGATTTCAGTTGAAAACTGATTCTTGTAAGGAATTATTATAAATTATGCGCAAATAAGAGCTGTTTACTGTCTTTTAAAATGATTATGCTCACATGTTTGTTTTAACTAATATTAATTTTAATACATTTTGTGAGCACAAAATTTAGTAAATACAGAATTACAAAAGAACTCTGGGAAATGTAGATTCAAAAATAGAAGTTTACATAACAGCTGTCATTACCATCAAGATGGGCTGGTACGATCCAGAAGACAAAAGGGAGTTAAGTCAGATCATCTCATAGTGCCTGGATATATCCAGTCAGGTGCAGGCCTGTAATAATTAAATTTTGTCCTAGAGCATGATTTATCTGTATAACTACATCTTTGAAAATCGGATGAGGAGTTTAGAATTTAATGTAAAGTAAAAGTGTAAGCAGGTTCAAAAGCCAGATTTCCATTTTAACAGAAATAAACGATGTTTGTAGTGTTAAAGATTAGAATTGCCTGTTTTAACTAGTCATTGTTAAAGTACGTAAGTGCCACTTAAGCAAAAAATGTTTGAAGTGGGCTTAGCCCAACCGAACTGGAATTTGTTTTAGCATTTAGATGCGCACCAGTAAGTAGTCTAGCCAAACCAAAATATTGATGCACATCAATAGTTAAGCTTCACCATTGGTACTTTTAAACTGTACCTGGTACATTTTAAGTTGCTGAAATTGCATATATTAAACTGTTCCTGCATTTCCCATCCACATAAATCAAGCCAGACTAAATAGACTATCATCTTTTACGGCTACTATTGATAAAAATGTGAAATTATGTGCTTCCAGCAAACTGATTAAAATCAGATCTCATCAGTCATGTGGAATTGTGCACATGAAGTACAGTACAGTGCAATCAATGTATCTGTGCGAAGGAGAGTTCTCTTGTACTTTGCTAGAGTACTTACGATTGCTGGAGTTCATTTTAAGTCCTGTATGCATGCATGTACTGCCATAATTGTAGCTGCTATCATTCAGTAGACATATGTTCTCAAATTAGCTTTTGAATGGACCTCGCTCACCTTCCTGTAAAACCTGCAAGTGGCAGATGTATATGGGCATCTGCAGCAATTTCTTTGGAAGGGGAGGGGAAGCTATATTCAGTGGATATATTTATATACTGCACATTGGATTTACCCCACCCCACCCACTGAACCCCATGCTGATGTATATGTGCAGACAATCCAAAGTATTTCTATGAAGCTAGCATTTAAAGAGGATTATTATTTTCTTCTCTGATCTCACAGTTCAGTTGAAACTGCTTTTTGCCAGATTTGTTTGATAACCTCAACCCTGTTAACTCCACATGTAGAGAAGGCAGACTGGGGTCATGATATCATCAATAAAGAAAGACTATTATTGGGTACATGGTTCTCTTACATTATGCGAATATTATGGGTACATCATTCTTTTAATTTACTTTTTAGTCAAGTTTTCTCTACAATTAGGCAAACATAGAGAGTCTAATAATATTGTCTGGAACACCTAGTTCTATTTACATAGTGCACGCTGAGTACACCACTCTAAAAGACTCAGTGGTTAGCTGGGCAGACTTTTGACATAAGGTGTCCAGGTTCAAATTGAACCATGAGATCCTACCATTTTGTGTCCAGTAGGCAGGGACTTCACTCTTTTTGATTCAGCCAGAAATGGCCTACTTGTGTTTCTGTGCTGTAAATCACCAAACCAAACCAAACAACACTACCCACTATTTTCCTACTAAGAGTCCGCTTTTCTTGTATGAAGATGGGCTAATAAGGAGGTACTTTCATTTTCAAGAAAAAAAAACAGCCCAAAAATACCTGTTTATGCTAAACTAAATACCATGAAGAGGATGTGTTGGATCTCTAATAATTGCCATTAAAAAAAGACTAAGGGACTGAACATTTCATTTTCAGGTAGGATGGGGAAGGGTTTGAGATTTTCTTTTGTGCCGGTAATTGTGTGTGTGTGTGTGTGTGTGTGAGAGAGAGAGAGAGAGAGAGAGTCTCAGAGAGAATCTGAGCAAGAATATATTTTTTTATTGCACGCTCTTCATTGGTAAATGCACGTGATCTAAAGAATATGTGTCCAGGAGAAATTCAGACACATCACAGAAAACCGAGCATCCTCTGAAACTTTCCTGTTTATTTGAGTCCTGAGAGCCTTGCGTCATATGGTCACCTTTACTAAAAAAAATGAAAATCCCTTCAATGACTTCTCATAAATAACTTAACAAATATTGATGTTTTTTTTTTTGACAAAGCTTTCTGACATAAATGGCATTGAAGGTTATACAATTGATGCCAATCCACTATGGCTGCTGTTACTGATATTAGATTTCTTCTCAAAAATAACCTGAAAGAATTCAGCTAAATTTGGAAGAATGCATTCTTCTTCAAGGCCTTTAAAATTTATGCAGATTTGTTAAAAAAATATCCAAATTACCCTAAAGTTCATTTGTGTCGCTAATTGAGTGTTGTAAATTATATCTACTAATCATTATAATATGAATAGTGGTTTAAAAAAAATTTAAACAAAAATTCCAAAAATTGATTTGTACACTAAATTGAGTTGGTTTAATCCATTACTTGCATTGCTTAGCACATTATATATCAATATAATGTATATAATATTTATATTTTTAAAAGAAACAAAACGCTCCCTTCCTCAGTCCCTACCTACCCTAATTTTACAAACAGTGCAGTAAGAAACGCACATTTTGTTCTTGGCTGAATCGCAAGCAGAAGTGATGGCAACAAAGAACAAAAGAACTTGTATACATGTACCTTAAATTTGAAACTGATATATCCTATTCTCATATTTCAACTCAAGCAAGCAAAACCTTTTTGATTTGTTAAGTAATTTTTGCCTTTTCAATTTCTGTACAGTCAGGGTGCATCAAAACACAATGTACAGATGGGATGAATTTTACATTTTGACTCGATCACCATTTGGGGATGGAGTGGGTGAATAAATTTTGGATTGGGTCAGGGTGTTAATTAAAAATGAAGTAAAACTGGGGGGGGGGGGGCTTTACAAATGGCAACTAATTGTAATTGCATCTACCCTCCCCCCTCCCCTCCCAAGCACAGACTGATTTCAACAAGTTTAGCAGAGAGTATTCTGGCATGAAGGCCTTTTTTTAGTTCATACAAGATGGTGTTGATACCCCAATCCAATATGGGAACTATTGTTAAAAAAAGAAAAATCTCGTCATACTTGTAAGTAAATTACTATTCCAACTTTGGTCAAGTTTTGCAGGAAGCATCCTGGCATGAAAGCCTTTTATTTTTTGAAGATATATCAGGGGCCCATGGTGGCTGAGTGGTCTGTAGCATTTGTCTTTATGGATTACTTACATATCTGACCTCTATCAGCATGAGTTTGAGTCTTGACTTGACCCCGTGAATTGTGTGTTGTGAGAAAGCTGGCCAGTAGCTTTCTATGGGTCAGTTGTTCTTTCTAGGGTTTGCCCAGGTTTTATCTCCATCAAAATTTAATGATTGCCATGTATAAACCCGACAAAAAAAAACAACATTTTTATGCCAATAATGAAGATAGACAATAGATCCAATATGATTGAAGTTACAGATGATTAAGGACCTGAGTCTAGTGGTTAGATTGTCTACTTTGGATGTGTAAGGTTGCAGGTTCAAACCCTGGTAGTCATACTAAAGATTTATAATTAATAATAATCATGAGGACTTCGTATAGCACCTAATCTTTAGAAGCTCTAAGCGCTTTACAACATCTATAATTATATGACTACAAAAAAAAACCCAAAAAACACAAACACCATGAAATTAGAAAACATAAAAAATGCTGAAAATATTTAAGGGAGGAAACATTATCAGGTCTTTAAGTTTTGTTCTTGCAGTCGAGAAAGGTGAGTTTTAAGAGCACTATTGAAAGGGATCACTGTGTCTTCGTGTCTAATTTCAATGGGCAGTTCATTCCACGTTGCTGGACCCTGGTAAGCAAAAGCATGTTGTCAATATGACTGTTTTCATAGTGGGAATAATGAGTAAATGATTGTCAGAAGAGGAGCTGGTGTGTACACATGGGTTAGGACAGATAGGTGTGTTGGACTGGATTCCATCAATGAAACATAGCACAGAGAACAAATTTTGTGTTTGATTCTGGATCGAATGGATAGCCAGTGGAGGGTACAGAAAAGTGTGGATGTTTGCTCTGATTGTGAAACTCTAAAGATGATCCAAGTGTTTTGAACTTTTTGAAGTTTCTGGACAATAATCTAGTCTAAAAATGGTACTAACAGCTTCCTCACTTAGCGCTCAGCATTAATATGACTGGTTGGACATCATGCTACATGTCTGTGGCATGATACCCTCAAGTGTTAAATGACACTATAAACTGTCACACTGCAGACATTTTAGCAATATGACTCAAAAATTTGAAAGCTATGTTAAAAATCCAAAACACACACACACACACACACACACACACACACACACACCAAAATAAAAGGGAAAACATGAAAGGACTTTAAAATGATTTCTCAACTACATTTGATAGCATACTGGTATGTGGGTTGTAGAAATGATACAAATCAACTGCACATGTTTTGCACTATTAGGGGCCCCGAGTGGCCGAGTGGTCTAAAGCGCTTTCCGTTACGGATCACTGCCGTCTCACCACTGTCTGCGTGGGTTCGAGTCTAAGATTCAGCATATGTAGTTATGTGAGAAAGCTTGCCAGTAGCTTCTCGTGGGTCTGGTTCTTTCTGGGGGTTTTCCTGGGTTCTTCCTCCACCAATAATACTGGCCGCCAAGTATAGCCAATCGTGTGCTGAAAAATGGCGTTAATCCCTAAAACAAACAAACAAAGCACTGTTACTAAAATTTTAAAAAATCTCATAATTTTTTCTCAAAATCCATAACAGAATTTGACGAAATTGAATAGAAAGCAGTCTGGTATGCAATTGAATGTAAAGCATTATTTCTTTCCAGTAATTTTCATCATTTGTTTTTTTTTCTTCTTCTCCAGATCTGTTGATAACCATACTGTAATTATATTTTTCTCCCTGTATTTGATTTTCCAAAGTCCTGTCTTTACATTTCCTTAAACAGATAAATTTGCATTTTCGTAGTCAATATATTTGCACAAGAAAGTATTATTAAGAGATGAGGATTAGAGTAGAGGAAAAAACACTGCATCTATTCTTGTGTTTTACTTGTTTTTCTGCAGTAAACGCCTACGGTAATGTACTTTTCCTTCCAAATCTCATTTGATGTATTGATCCATTTCAGACTTGTCAGAGAAATTGGATCAAGTGACAAAGAGAGTTGGGTGGCATAGACCAAAAATAGCTTCTTAACAGTACAAGATTTCAAATCCTAGCTACTCTCAGAATGCAGCATGTGTTGTATTAATACTAGTGTTATTAATAGTCGGTGATTCTAATGCAAGGAAGATGTCATCACATAATAACCATCATAAGTGACTTTTTCAGTCTATTAGTGAGCCAAATTTGAAGCTTCACAAGCTGTAGTTTTGCTTCAGTACGAGAACAAAATTACCATCCTAATCTAATTTTATCTTGCTGTTACTATATTTGTGTTAAAATTGGGCATATAATGATATTTTGTGCAATGATCACATGACAGTAGAGTACTTAGCGTTATCAAAACTTTATACATTTTGCTAAAAAAAATGTCAGCTTCTTTTTATTTCTGTTTAATTTTTCCTCAATGACTACTTTGAGAAAGTAATTGCCACGAGGGATTGAAATTTATTTAAATTCTAAGATTTGACATATAAGATCATATTTGAAGACAACAAAGTAAAAATATTGCTGCTGATGGAATTGCATTGGACCCAGGTAGGTTGTTTTTAAGTATTGTGATATACTATATTGTGTGACCTTGCCAAATATTTTTCTGCTATAGTAAATCATCCTGGCTTTGGTATAGTTGAAAGTGAATGGTACATAATACTATTATTACATGTTTTGAAAGAAATTCTGAAAATATCTTGTTTTTTATATCCATTATTATATAATAGTGAGTCTCAATGTGTATTGATACATGTCTTTTGACCATGAACTTCTGCAGTGTTAAAACTGTACAGAAGACTTTGGTCAGAGATAGTCATTTTGGTGTAGATTATGTGGCATACATTGTAGTTTTGATCTCTTCCCTTTGAAAGTGGATGGTTAATGTTGGGTTGTCTTTCCATAAATTTCAAATAATTTTGGAGTGGCAATTCTCAGATATACAAGAATGTGCCCATGTGATCATTGTCATTATACGTGGCAGGCCTGGACTCCAAGTTCTGCCTTTGGACCTCTCCAACCTTTGGAAACTTGGTCCTGGGTCATAACAGAAATTATTAAGATCAACACCCGAAAGCCATATATGCACTTAATGGATATGAAACAAGAAATTTGTATAGGTTTTAATCTCTACGATCACCCTCCAAGTCCCATAACCAGGCATACACTTATGCTGTGCATGTAAAACTACATTTTTTTAATACAGTTATTATTTATCACAAGGTTCCATCATTCCCATGGAGGCTCATCTCCAGGGTTGTAGCTTATAATTTTTTTTTATGCCTTAACATTACACTAATTGAGTGTACTAAAATTGGTCTCTAGGTCCGTTCTTTGGAACACACACTTAAGAGCGCTGCAGACTAGTTCATTTAATAGAGCATGGGCCATCCATTTAATATGTACACATGGAGTTTTTTAAATATATACCCCAAAATGCATACACTTGCATAATGGTGGGAGGGGTCTACTGATAATGTATGTACGCATAGGAAATGGGTGTGGGGGTGTGAAACATCGATAATAATTTGTCCGATATGTAACCTGAGTGACTGGATTCAGTTGGCATTTGAATTTTGGCATACACTTGACAAATTTTTTGAAGTTTCGCAGCTTATTTCTTGGATGCAGCCAGATATTCAATGTATGTGGAATATCTGTTTTATTAAACACGTTAATATTATTGATCCTTGATTGTTTCTACTAGATTAAATAAAGGCCTTTCTGTTGAATTTGGTGTGTGTGTGTGTGTGTGTGTCAAGCATACATATGCAGGTATGTGTGTGTGTATAAAAAAAAGTAGGCTTATATTGGAGGGGGAGGGATCAAGTTGTGCCAGATTTTTGTGTATGTACTAAATAGATGGCCCCTAATTCAGTGGTTGTGGGTTCAGTACCTTCCTTAGGTCCTTGGGGAAAAGCACTTTGCTCCCTTATCCTTGACATGATATAACCTATACTGTGTTAAAACCCACAAAAACAGGAACCTGACTCTGGAAACAGAGATTTTGAAGGAGGGTGAGTGAGACAATGTGTGAAGCCGGGGAATATTTTTTGTTTTTACAAATGCTGTAGTTTTTCTTCTTTTTTTTGTAGCTGGTGTTGGAAGGAATATAGATTTTAAGGGTAGTGTTGACTTGGTTTCCAACAACCTATTGGTAAGTCACAGATTTTAATAATACTCTATTTTGTAATATTTTGTGTGGATCATATGTACATGTATGTAATTTCTATTCAATTATTGACAGTATAATCCATTTCATTACTGTTTCTTGTGCTTATGGTATTTTTGTTTGTCAAGCTTATTTGGCTTAATATACCTGTAGATTAAGGATGTTGTTGTCGTAGGTTTTAATGCCATTTTTCAGCACGCGTTAGGCTATACATGGCAGCCATTATTAATGGTGGAGGAAGAACCTGGGAAAATCCCCAGAAAGAACCACAGACCCACCAGAAGTTACTGGCAAGCTTTCTCACATACCCACATTGGCCGAATCTGAGACTCGAACCCACGCAGACAGGTGAGATGGAGGTGATTCATAATGGAGAGCGCTTTAGACCATTCGGCCACTCGGGGCCCCATGTAGCTTAAGGATGATTTCTTGTGAAACACTGAAACCTGTATTTAATGGAAATGCAATTGGGACAAAATTGTCCTATATAGACAGGTAACTGATGTATATAGGGTCAGTACTTTTTGTGTGGTAATGGCTGAGTGTTGCATTTGAAACAAAAATTATTAGTTAAGAATGAAAATCTGGACTTAAAATGTCATAATCCTGCAGCAATGAAACTAAACAATGAATTTCATAATAATTAAAAAATTAAAAAGTGATATGTGAATGTAAATGCATTAACATGAATTTGGTCTTTTAGTTTTCATAATTAACAAATAATTTTAAAATGAAAATTACAAAAGATTTTTAAAATTCACTTTTATCCTCATCTAAAGTCAGTAGTTAGCGTGACTTTGATTTGATTCCAACATAAATATTAAGTGTGATCAGTAATGTTTTGGACACGCTCAAATGTATTATTGTCATCTTATTTGTTATCTGCATTCTTCTTTATAGCCACTCTGATGGCCTAGTGGTTAGAGCATTCACCTCGGATGTGGGAGGTTATGGGTTCAAACACTGGTCTCAATTCATACCAAAGACTTACAAAAATGGTACTAATAGCTGCTTCACTAGGTGCTCAGCATTAAGATGTAAGTAATAGGACTGGTCATCCTGGTGTCAGGATAATGTGACTGGGTGGGACATGATGCTACATGCCTGCAGCATTATGCCACAATGCTAGTCATCGCTATAAACTGCCAAGTTGCAGACATTGTAGCAATATGGCTGAAACATTTTTAAAGCTACATTAAAAATCCAAATCTCACACACACCTTTATAACACAAACATAAATCCTGGGTCTTGATATTGGCTGGAAGAGAAGTTGACAAACTCCAACCACTCCGGTGGCCTAGTGGTTAGAGCGTCCACCGTGGAAGCGGTTGGTCGTATGTTCGATCCCCAGCCGAGTCATACCAAAGACTTACAAAAATGGTACCGGTACTAACAGCTGCCTTGCTTGGCGCTCATTAGAGGTTAGTGTTAAGACTGGTTGTCCTTGTGTCAGGATAATGTGACTGGGTGGGGGATATCATGCTACATGTCTGCGACATGATGCCCCAGTGCTAGACATCACTATAAACTGCCTCACTGCAGACATCATAGCGATATGACTGAAAAAATTGTTAAAGCTACGTTAAAAATCCTTATAAAACAAACAAACAAACCACTGCAGTCACGGGGCCCCCAAGTGGTCTAAAGCGCTCTCTGTTACAGATCACTGCCATCTCACCTCTAACTGCATGGATTTGAGTCTATAATTCGGCTAATGTAGTTATGTGAGAAAGCTTGCCAGTAGCTTCTCGTGGGTTGGTAGTTCTTTCCGGGGGTTTTCCTGTGTTCTTCCTTCACCAATAATACTGACCGCCATGTATAGCCTATCGTGTGCTGAAAAATGACATTAAACCCTACAACAACAACAACAACAACAACAACACTGCAGTCCCAATCTGCCATTATTTCAGCCCATTATGCTTTTGAAACTGTGAATATGTTTTTTTGCGTATACTTTCATCTTTTCCACTAACCTTTAAATTATGTGGTAAATAAACATTCTGTCACATAATTCCCAGCCCAATATCTCAAATGACACTTTTTCTTGCCATTCTTTTACCACTTCTTGTGCATATGAAAAGATAATTTAGGATGATTACTCATTTGCATAACTTTTATCTTGTGTATCTGGCTTGACCCAACTGCAAGTGCGTAACCTTTTGATGTTGTTTTTTTTTTAAAACTGACATAGTTATGTGATTTGTATGCTACGATGGAATCCACAGGTAGGTTATATTGCAGTTCTTTTCACTCAGGTGGTGTGGCACATATTACTTCTCACATTAGCAAAATCTGATGTGCTCATGCAGAGGCGTAGCGATGATATTTTGCGCCCGGGGGACGAAGTATAAAATTGGCGCCCCAGCGATCTTGTGACCGATTTATTACCCTTGTTTACTTATTATAATGTAACGTTGCAAGCCTCATTTTGGCACCCCTGTACCTTGGCGCCCAGGGACATATGTACCCCCTGCCCCCCCCCCCCCCCCAGCTACGCCTCTGTGCTCATGTAGTAAAATGAACAGAATTGAAGTAAAATTACCTATCACATGACTAGCTCCTTGTTGACCTGGATTAGATCAGATTCTGGACAAACACATTCAGCCTCAGGAAATGATGTTGCTTAGACATCCAGTATGGCCTCTACAGCAGTAATAATAATAATAATAATAATAATAATAATAATAATAATAATAATAATTAATAAAAATAATAATAGAGTGTAAAATTAGTTGCACAGAACTAATCCTTCTTGTGGCCTTCTGTTCTATACATATTTACATTCAAAGTACATATACACACACACACACACAGACAGACAGACACACACAGCATTGGTGATCTATATTTATACTGGGTGTATTGACATAATAAATCTTGTTATGCTACTCCTTATGGATAGTCATATGAAAATAGAGTTTTCACAACAACAACAAACAATTTTTTTATAATGACTGGTTGGTCCTAAATGAAAAACATACTAATTCCTATATGGCTATCACTGGAGTCATCTTGAAAATCTTGTTATCGCTTGTGCAATTGAATGGAAAGTTGTATTGACAAAGGATTTTCAACAGAAGACTTCTTATTATGTATTGTTGGTCCTAGATGAAATTGTTTTCATTTGAATATCCAATATGACCATCACAGCAGCCATCATGATCAGTGGTCATATCAACAGGAATTTTTCACTAAAAAGGATATTTTATGATGTCCAGTTGGTCCAAGCTGACAATGGTGTCTATCTGACCTCCAGTATGGTCAAAACATTGGCCATCTTGAAAATCTTGTAATCGCTTCTCCAGATTTGAATTAGGCTTATCAAGATGGGGGTTTTCACTTGAAGACTTATGAAAATGGTTCCACACAAAATTTAATATGACCAATACAGCAGCATTCTTGATAAAATTGACCAAATGAGCTCCTCCTTTAAATAAAATCATTATTATTATTATTATTATTATTATTATTATTATTATTATTATTATTATTATTATTGCTACTCCACCTGGATGAAAAGTCATATGGTATGGAGTTTCTCGAGAACATTTCTTAGTGACATCTAGTTGGTCAGAAATGAAAAGGGTGCAGTCCAGACATCTAATATGACCACCGCAGCAGAAATATTGAAAATCTACTAAATGGAAATTCATATCAGCAAAGTAATTACAACTGGAAGACTTCTTGGGGTGTCTGTCTGGTCTTGAATAAGAATCATACCAATGTGATATTAAATATGGCTACCACAGCAGCCATCTTGAAAATCTTGTTATTACTCCTTTCCCTAGACAGAAAGTCATATCAACATTACTTTTTTTCACAAGAGGCTTCTTATAATGTCAAGTTGATACTGAAAAAATGATACTGATCTGACTTCCATTATGACCATCGTGGCAGCTGTTTAGAAAAGCTTGTTATAACTACTTGTCCTTAACTCTAATCCTTGGAGGTTTTTGTTGTTTTCTTTTGCCATTTTCTTTTTACTTATTGGACCCAACATTTTCGTATCCAAACCACTTTTTTATTCCCAATGGCCATCTTATCCTAATTTTTGCAAAGGTTTGCTTTTCAGTTTGCAGTTCAGACTGGTCTGCCTTAGATCTGAGGCCAAAAAGTCTAAAATTCGGACACAAAAATGGATTCCATCACTGGCATAGTTTGGGTTGACAAAATTGGTTTAAAAAATCATAAAATTTTACCATATATATTTTGTAGTGCAAATAGAACATCCAGATTATTTGGTATAATTATAGATCTATATTTTTTTTACCTTTCTATAATACCTCCCACTTTAGTGTATCTTAAATGACCTTGATGCTAGGGAGTGCTAAAGTAAGGTAGTACCATTGTAAATGAGGCTCCAATGGTTAATGACTGCTCTGGTGGCCTAGTGGTTAGAGCATCCGCCATGGATGCAGGAGGTCGTGGGTTCACCCCCCGGTCGAGTCATACCAAAGACTTACAAAATTGGTACTAACAGCTGCCTCGCTTGGCGCTAAGCAGTAATGGGTTAGTATTAGGACTGGTCGGCCTGGTGTCACTGCCTGGATATTGTGACTGGGTGGGAAATCATGCTACAGGTTTGCGGCATGATGTCCCAGTGCTAGACAATCCTAATAAACTGCCACACTGCAGACATAGTAGTAATATGACTGAAAAATTGCTAAAGCTACTTTAAAAATCTAAATCACACACACGCACACACACGAACCAAGGGTTAATGAGTTAATGGAAAGTCTCATCGACATGGGGTTTTCATAAAAAAAAAACTAACTGTGATAGCTGGTGGGTCATGAATGCAAGTCTGACTTCAAATCTGCCAAAATAAACATATTGAAGATCATGTCTCTAATTCTCCAGACTCCGGGATTGTCATATCAATCAGAAGGTTTTCACCAAGTGCCTTGTAAAAAATCAAAGGAAGAAATGGCTTTTCTTGAGTTCTTTGAGATTCTCTTTGGACAGTACAGCCTGTTCCTTTGAAGGGTTCTTGTTATTATTGTAGTAGTAGTAGTAGTAGTAGTAGTAGTAGTAGTAGTTCCTATTGTTTTTGTTGTAATTGTTTTTTGATGACTAAGATTTAATTGATGAAAAGTGCATTAAGTGGAGGCGTTTCTCTTGATCTGTCAATCCAGATAAGAAAAGGAACAATGCTTAGCTCTACTGGCCATAGGCCAGGACAGGTTATGGGATTTCATGTTGTCACTGATCTGTAGTTTGTCCAAGATTGTTTTAGCTAATATTTCTATTCTGTTTGGAAACATTACAGAAAGTTGGCCATCTTGATATGGCACTTTCACTAAAAGTCAATTTGACATGACATGAAAATAATCCCCAGCAGACATGCAATATGGTTATTAGAGTAGACATCATGAAATTCTTTCTATTCATCCATAACAAATATACATTGGGTTTTAAATTAAAAACTGCGGTTTTGTTTGATTTTGTGTGGTTTCATGCTATTTTAGCAAATGATAGGGCTATACATGGTGGCTACAATATTGGTGGGATAAGAACTCCAATGATCCACTGGAAGCTACTCACAAATCCATATTGGTCACTGAGACTTGAACTCACATGGAAAGAAGTGAGATGTGTGAGTGATCTGTACAGGCGAGTGCCTTTCACCTTTTGACTACATTGAGCCTTGACTAAAAATTTCTAATAAATGTAGTGAATATTGTCCTTAAGTTATTCTTCAGCTGTACTATAAAACCCCGGTTTGATAAAACATTCATTCTTGTATGATGTATGGATTTAATTTCTTGATAAGTGCAATTTCATGATATAAACTGCGTTTAAACAGAGGAATTGCAGATGGTGCATGAGTAATGAAAATCATGTTTAAACTTTATTATTTGAAGATACATGTATTTTGTATATAATTTACACTTATGAGCACTGCTAATGTAGTAAAACTATAATATATTAACAGACCTTCCACTGTTATGCTCAATCCATTTTCCCAGCTGGGTGTGAATATTTACCTTTAGCTGGGTATTTATGTGAGTCAGGTGGTCAGACAGTAACCCTGTACGTATCTATGTTACTCAGGTGGTCAGATAGTAACCCTGTAGTTATTTATGTTAGTCAGGTGGTCAGATAGTAACCCTGTAGTTATTTATGTTAGTCAGGTGGTCAGATAGTAACCCCATAGGTATTTATGTTAGTCAGGTGGTCAGGTAGTAACCCTGTAGGTATAATATATGTTAGGTGGTCAGATAGTAACCCTGTAGGTATTTATGTTAGTCAGGTGTTCAGACTGTAACCCTGTAGGTATTTATGCTTGCGAGGTGGTCAGATAATAACCCTGTAGGTATTTATGTTAGTCAGGTGGTCAGATAGTAACCCTGTAGTTATTTATGTTAGTCAGGTGGTCAGATAGTAACCCTGTAGGTATTTATGTTAGTCAGGTGGTCAGATAGTAACCCTGTAGGTATTTATATTAGTCAGGTGGTCAGATAGTAACCCTGTAGGTATTTATGTTAGTCTGGTGGTCAGATAGTAACCCTGTAGTTATTTATGTTAGTCAGGTGGTCAGATAGTAACCCTGTAGGTATTTATGTTAGTCAGGTGGTCAGATAGTAACCCTGTAGGTATTTATGTTAGTCTGGTGGTCAGATAGTAACCCTGTAGGTATTTATGTTAGTCAGGTGGTCAGATAGTAACCCTGTAGGTATTTATGTTAGTCTGGTGGTCAGATAGTAACCCTGTAGGTATTTATGTTAGTCTGGTGGTCAGATAGTAACCCTGTAGGTATTTATGTTAGTCTGGTGGTCAGATAGTAACCCTGTAGGTATTTATGTTAGTCTGGTGGTCAGATAGTAACCCTGTAGGTATTTATGTTAGTCTGGTGGTCAGATAGTAACCCTGTAGGTATTTATGTTAGTCTGGTGGTCAGATAGTAACCCTGTAGGATGCCTATACAGTTAACACTATACAAAATACAAATTCACTTCTTGATAACATTAGATAGTCTTCTAATATTAATGAAGATTTTACTACATGCCTGTGTCAAGAAATTCTGTGTCAATCACAGTGATTTTCATATGCCTAATGTAGGATGAATTGTGTCATTTGATGGTATGAAGTCCATCAGTCTATAATGTCTTTGTTTGTACAGTAACTTTCTTTCAGGAGCACAGACCATGACCAAACTTTATGGACTCTGTGTACTTGGTAAAGAAGATGCCATTTAATTTTAGGTTTCAGAACGTTAATTCATCACGGACAAAATGGCAATTATGGTCGTCTTGAAAATCATGTTATTGCTACTTATCCTGAATGTATGGCCATGTCAGCAAGAGGTTTTTTTGCAAAATGACTTCTTATATTGTCTGTTTGGTCCTAAATGAAAAGGTACTGCTCGGACATCTAGTATGCCTGCCACAGTGAGCATTTTAAAAAATCACTATTTCTTCTAGACAGATGATCATATTGACATAATTATGCTTTCACCAAAAGACTATTTTATGACATATGGTTGATCATATATGGAAATGGTGCCAATCTAGTAACCAATATAGCCACCATGGCAGTCATTGAGATAATCTTTTACAGTTACATGTCCAAATTGAAAAGTCAAATCAGTGAAGGGTTTCCACAAATAGACTTGCTGGTATTATGATGTCATTTGTTGGTACTAAATGAAAAAGGTGCCAATCTGAAATCTAGCATGTCCGTCAATGCAGCTAATTTTTAAATCTTGCAAGGAAGAAATGATCTTATTTTGATATTCTGGTCATTAGAGCATCAATCTCGTCAAGGAACTATGGTTGTTGAGGTTGGTACCTTTTTTCCTGGTACAAGATTCAAAGATGAAGTTACATGTACTTTGTCCCATCAATAGTGGTCAATAGTGATCATACCTTGCTAGTTAGTGGCTTTATAGACAAGGTGGACAAGGAGCATAATGTCAATGTTATCAAATTTGTTGAAAAATTGACATTAAAATTTTTTTTTTAGATTCAAAGTTTTATTTTTTACGTGATGATTACAGCTTCAAATCTCAGGTGCACAGACTTCAATTATTTTGCACCATTGGTTGAAGTTTTTAAGTGCTCAGTGCCAAAATAGGGTGCACAGACATTTAGTATTTTGCATCATTGGTTGAAGTTTTAAGTGCTCAGGGGCAAATTAGGGTACACCAACATTGAGTATTTTGCACCATTGGTTGAAGTTTTTAAGTGCTCAGGGCCAAAATAGGGTGCATTGTGGAGGTGCACATTCACAGATGTCAAACCCAGTTTATCCACTTGCAAGTAAAAACAATTTTTCTACTTCCTGTGATGCAAGAGTACATTTGACACCATTCGTTCCTTTAAATCATACGGAAACAACTTTGAACTTAGTCCAAAAAAAGTTAAGTGCTGTCAAGAACATTTGAGTAAGTATTCACTCGAGAGTAAAGATATTTTTGTTGTTTAAAAGTTGTCATGGAGGAGTTTGACATTTTGCATACAGTACCAAATGTACTCGCCAATAAGGCAAGTCAGCTGTAAACTTCATAGACTCAGAACTTTCATCGCATAATGTGCCAGCAGATCTGGGTCTGTGCATTTTTTTGGGGAATAATCAGTGAACAAACAAGGTAGGCCTATCTGCTTGTGCATTATGCTATGGCAGATTAGGACCTTTTTCGTTTGCCCTTTGACTTGACTTACAAGTGAGTGTAGAAGGTAGATGTATATGAAAATTATACACTTCAAATTATGTACATTATCTCTGAATTGTGAAGATGTTTTAATTAATAGCTCAGGGTTGAAGTAGTATTGAAGTAAACAAGTTATCAACTTTGGCTAGTACAAGGAGCACAAGTCTGAATACACTACCACTAGGCTTTTAAAGTACTGGATACTGTGATACTCTTCATCCGTCTCTTCATCTGTTTTATAATCCTCTTAAACATCTGTTAAAATTTAATTAACTTTGTGGTGAGGTGAGGTGGTTAGAGTTGTGGGTTCATCCTTGGCTCCTACCCCAGGGAAAAGGTTCAAAAGTTGAATGTTTAAAATGTCATATTCAGTAACAATTTCTAATGATTTCTGACCAGACTTTTGACATGCAGTCATAGCAGATTGATGGATCATACATGTAATAGATTGTGACAGATTTTGCTTATATGACCCTGTGTCATTGTCTGGGGAAGGGGTGGGAATGGGTATGGGGGTAGAAGGGGGTTGGGGTTGGAATACATAGTATCAAAGCTTGGTTCATGATATGGAGCCATTGTTGTTGCTCTAATCCGAGGGTCTCAAACTCAATGGGCTGCATTAGGGCAGTTTTTGATGGCCAAGGGCCACACCACTTTTGTTATCACTCATGACACCTTATGACAAATCATTTTACGGACCACAGGATATGGTTTGGTAGGCTGCATGTGGATCGTGGACCATGTATTTGAGACCTCTGCTGTAATCCTTTTTTTTAAATCTTGTATCCATGTTTTCAAAGCATGAAAAAATCATGGGCTATGTTCAAAATGGTAAAAATCTGGTTTGAAAAAGTTAATATGTTTCACCTGTTTAGAATTACTGTCTGTCACAAGATAGACCGAGTCGGAACTGGATTAGTGAAGACACGGAACACAACTGCGTTAATAACATGTTTATTTTATAAACGCAATTTTAAAAATGAACTCTGACACCAATATTTTACAATATATAAGAAAAATCTATTTATATAAATGTTCCTAACATGGAACTATGACAAAAAAGAAGTATATGAATGAATTTACAAATATGAATATATATAAAAGGCTCGTATAACGAGATAGATGCAAATAAAAAAAGAATGCGTCGTCAATATGATGAGACTAGAATGAAGATATTACATAATTAATACGTCGTCCATATAACGAGACATATGCAATTGTGAACCCTAAATTCTGAAGCTCACGTTCATGGAACGAGATTTGTGTAGAATGAAATTATGCAGGTGTCGTTCATATAACGAGACTGCAAAGAAGATATTAAATATCCAACAAAATTATGCAGGTGTCGTTCATATAACGAGACTGCAATGAAGTTATTAAATAAATAATACAATTATGCAGGTGTCGTTCATATAACGAGACTGCAAAGAAGTGTTTAAATAATATGTCGTCCATATGACGAGATATATGCAATGGTGAACCCTAAATTCTGAAGTTCTCGTTCATGGAACGAGATTTGTGTAGAATGAAATTATGCAGGTGTCGTTCATATAACGAGACTGCAAAGAAGTGTTTAAAAAATAATTACGGCGTCCATATGACGAGGTATATGCAGCATACGTAAGCACCATACACAGGCACCACACACGGGCATTACACGGTCAGCATAGACAAGCCCACACACGTAGTCACCACAACATGGCACCACACATGGGCAGCATAGAGAAGCGCAACGGTCACTCCATGACCCTACGGTCACTCCAACATGGCACCGCACACTGGCACCACCGGACCCCACTCAGCTCCGGACCACAGTCACCCACGGTCACCCCACTGACACCACAACATGGCACCGCACCCGGGCACCAACAGGCCCCACTCAGCTCCGGACCACAGTCACCTACGGTCACCCCACGGACACCACAACATGGCACCGCACCCGGGCACCAACAGGCCCCACTCAGCTCCGGACCACAGTCACCTACGGTCACCCCACGGACACCACAACATGGCACCGCACCCGGGCACCAACAGGCCCCACTCAGCTCTTTTAGCTGATAGATTGCTCCTTTAAGGATGGAAGCTTTTTCCGACAAGACTGGATCGTGATGTGATTTCCCTCTTATAATTTTGTCCTTAATATACCCCTAGCTGTGACAAATATGCACAGCTAGGTACTTTAAACTGCAGGCAATTTCGCACGTGCAGCATGAGCTGAGTGTTCGCTCATTATGTCGAAATAACTAAAAATACCCCAAAAATAATAAACTACCCTCGGTAAGGCTGTACGCAGTAACGAAATAGAGACTAGATTTTTGACCACATATACATATTGAACATAGTCGTATACAATTCCGTGACACTGTCAATTTGAAAGAGTTTTACATATTGTGAGTACAATTATAGATTTCATCTACTTAAAAATCATAATATTTGTCATTCTTTGTAAATATCAAAGTTGAATTCATTCTGAGCATTAACATTTGTGAAATACTGATAGTTTACATATTATCATGGAAACTATTTTAATGCTAATAATAATTTTCTTGGATTTATTTTCATGGTAAAATTTATGAAATGTTTTGTGTTTGTGTTTTAACAATTTTGAGGTTACATAATGCAAGTTCTTTTTAGGAAAATTGATTTTTATATTTAGGACAGAGATCAAATAAAAGTTGAACTTATAATAATTATAGTGCAATAAAAAGCTACTTGAATAAACAAAATAACCACATAAAGGCTACTTGAATACACAAAAAACATAAAATTACTTGAATACACAAAAGAACCATATAAAAGTTACTTGAATACACAAAAGAACCATTAAAAGGCTACTTGAATACACAAAAGAAGTATATAAAGGCTACTTGAATACACAAAAAACAAAAGCTACTTGAATACATAAAAGAACCATATAAAGGCTACATGAATACACAAAAAACAAAAGCTACTTGAATACACAAAAGAACCATATAAAGGCTACTTGAATACACAAAAGAACCATATAAAGGCTACTTGAATACATAAAAGAACCATATAAAGGCTACTTGAATACATAAAAGAACCATATAAAGGCTAATTGAATACACAAAAAACAAAGCTACTTGAATACACAAAAGAACCATATAAAAGTTACTTGAATACACAAAAAACATAAAGCTACGTGAATACACAAAAGAACCATATAAAAGTTACTTGAATACACAAAAGAACCATTAAAAGGCTACTTGAATACACAAAAGAAGTATATAAAGGCTAATTGAATACACAAAAAAACAAAAGCTACGTGAACACACAAAAGAACCATATAAAAGTTACTTGAATACACAAAAGAACCATTAAAAGGCTACTTGAGTACACAAAAGAAGTATATAAAGGCTACTTGAATACACAAAAAACAAAAGCTACTTGAATATACAAAAGAACCATATAAACACTACTTGAATACAGAAAAAAAACCAAAGGCTACTTCAGTACTTGAATACACCAAAATCATACAGAGCAGGGTTGTCAACCCACATCACTCATGCCACAAGGTGGCATGTCAAGAAGTTTTTTGTAGCACATGAAAGGCAGCCAAAAATTTATATTTTACTGTGTTACTGGTGGCATGCGCTCATTGACTTTGTAACGAATAAAGTGCGGGCACGCTATGTTAAATAGGTTGCCATTACCACTTATATAGAGACTACTTTTATACTCGAAAACATTGCATACTTGTACAGTGCCTTGATTTATGGATGTATAAATAGAGTCTTGTATATGGGATTACTACATAGAACAAGTTACTTTATCAGGACAAGCGATTATGGGATTCATATTAATTTCTAAACATTTTGCTGAAAAATCAACCAAAAATGCACAAAAATAGCACACTATATTTACAGCCATACCTTTTTCACTTAGTGAAATCTATCCTGTTCTGATTGAAGGGGTTAATTCCCTTAGAAATGTTCAGTTCATGAATAGATAATGTAAAATGAATGGTAAAGTGATATGGATGCAGAAAAAAAATCCTTTGTGGAACCAAGTGACTAACAGTCAAGTATGCAATTTAGTAATAGCAAAGTTGTGGACTGCCTCATTTTCAAACTTGGAGATGTAAAACTTCAATATACATTTCTGTTCATTTAATCACTCAACAGAAATGATTGTTTCAGTTTTATTTTAAACAGAGAGAAATATTGTGACTGTGGCAAGTCATATACTAATAGTACTTTTATATTGTTGAAATTTAAAAATCAGTTGTTTGTTCTTTCATATTTCTTTGAACTTTCTAGTGTTTTTTCATTTGTTGTTCACTTCCACCTCCCAGGGAGCATAACCAAACAAAAAGGATTCCATTTTAATAGTTGTAATATGTAAATGCTACTTTTGCATTGCTGCCTTTAACCAAGGATGTCAAGTCCCGAGTCAAAGCTAATTATTTCCTCCACCAGTTAGTAATTGGAGGATCAGAAAGAAAGAAAAAAAAAAACAAGATCCCAGTCTGATTCTTGTGTGTATTGAAAATTAGGAGAATCTTCCTTACTTGACTTGGACTCTGTAAAACTGTGCAAATTCTACCTTAATTGTTTACATTGGGCCTAGTGTGTGCCAAATATTATTTTAGTGTAGTCTGAGTTACTTTCTTCACAGGTCTTGTTTTATTTCTTTGTTTCTTTGCCCCTTTTCATTAATTTTTAGTGCTTTTGTACCTTACCTTTGTAAAGTTTTGGTCAGTAATTGTGTACTCATTGTGTACTCATTCTTAGGACAATGTAGTATAACCTTGCCATTGTTATTTCCGCTTAATTTGTTTTGTGATTTATGTTTCTGATTCAGATTATTATTATGTTTCAAGTTTTGTGTGAGCACAGTCATAACATGGCCCCATGGGACACTCAGCCCCATTTGTTTATTGTGTATAAGTGTAGGTAACTCCAAATCTAAGTATCCTAGCAAAGATTCATCTGTCTGTGTACAGTTCTGACTGGTCTGCTTTAGATCTCAGGCCTACAAGTCTAAATTCTAGATACAAACTCTGGTTCTGAAACCATCAGTTTTTTTTTTATGTAAAAACAACTGGGTTTAAAAATTGTTTTTTTTATGTTGTATTTTTTAACATGAGTAAAGAGAATACATTATTTATAGTATTGCTGCAGAATTACATCTTTCACCTTCCTGTTGTACCACCTGCTTTGATGTATTGTAACTCATGATGTATACATATGACATGCAAGGTTAGCGAGTCATGTTAATTATTATCTATTTACCAGCTTGACCCAGGGGATGCCTAGTAACATAGTGGTCTTACGGTCTCACCGTTACGGATCACAGCCATTTCACCTTTGCATGGGTTCGAGTCTCTTTCTCACCTAATTTGGGTATGTGTGAAAGCTTGCCAGTAGCTTCTTATGGGTCGGTGGTTCTTTCCGGGGGTTTTCCCTAGGTTTTTCTCCACCATTTATACTGGCCGCCATGTATAGCCTACCATGTGGTGAAAAATGGCATTAAACCCTATAACAACAACAACAACAACCAGCTTGACAGAGGGATAAGGGTGGTGTCTTATGTGCTCACTTTCACAGATCACCCAATGTCTGATTTCTGTCAATGTGATAAAGCTTGCCATTACTAAGTAGCATACAATGGGTTTGGCTTATTCCTCCACCAGTAAATATACTAACCACCATTTCATGTCCTGAAAAATGATGTTTTATTTAGCGTCAGGGAATAAAGGACATCATCCATGGTAAAAATTGATAACCATGGTACAACCATCTTATATCCAATTTCTTTTTATTGTTTAGCAAATTATAGCATTATTACAGGTTCTACTGTACAATTATTGTTGTGGTATCTGATTGTTTTGAAATACTTTTACATCCTTTCAGGTAAATAAATGCATGATAAGGTTTCTTTATGTCATCTGAGGATTAATTAAAACAAGATTGGTTTGAAAAACCAAACAAACTTTTGATTGTTTTTCAATTAATGACTATAAATACTAAAGTTTTCTTCTTGGGGAATATTTTCTTTTTACATCTGTTATGCATATTTAATGTATTTTTTTCTTGTGTTTTCTCCACAATTATGTTTTGTATGTACAATGTATTTTTGTTGATCATAGCCCACGATCAAATAAATAGAATATGCATAACACATCATTGATAAAATTTTCACCATGCGGCCGAAGATGTTTATTAGAACAATGAGTAGACATGTTTAACGTGGCTGTCACTGAACACCAGTACCAGAGATCTGGAGTTCTTGTAAGGTAATCAGTTAGAGTGAGTGTTCTTTGAATTCAGAGCAAAGTTTCCAAGTAAATGAAAATAACATTTTCCATGACAAATAGAAATTATCTTCAGTGGATTAAACTCTTTGATTTATAAGTTTAGACAAACTGATCATCAGTATGTAAACTAAGCCGTAACACCCATTGCTTAGACTTAACAGGTTTTTATATATTATTGGAATATATCGTATTTAGAATATGTGTACAAATCAGGTTTAGACCATAATTATATGAACAAAATAAAACTGAGCAACATAGCATGGTTCTCGTTGCCTGGCAAATTTCTCAGTGTTGATGCTTAAGATGCAAAGGGTCAATTAGCCTGCTTTATAAACCGATTTTATAAATTTTCAGCATGACACGAGAGCATGAAGTTAGAGAACTCTTGCACAGAATTTTCTGTAGCAGTAAGCATAAAAAATTTTAGGCAAAATTATAAAGATTCCTGAATAAAGAAAAAAGGATTCCTTTTCCCCAATTAGAAGTTGATCCTTAAATGTACCATCAGACATGTTGTTTTGGCAAAAGCATAAAAAGAATGGAATCCACAGGACTCACTATATTGCCCATCATTATGATGTTTCAGGTTATAAGGAATATTCATGGATCCTTTTCTAAAAATGTAATTATATATATATATATATATATATATATATATATATATATATATATATATATATATATATATATATATATATATATATATATATATATATATATATATATAATGTGGTTTAGGCAGTGGTCCAAAGTGTTGATCTTTACAGATCACCTACATCACCCCATTGTATGTGTTTGAGTTTCAGCTAGTGTAACATTTATGTGTGAGAAAGCTTACCAATAGCTTCCTGTGGGTCATCCTAGGTTTTTCATTTCCTGGAAGCCATGTATAGCCAGTCATATGCTGAAGAAAGCCATTAACACACCAGAAAAAAAAACCACATGTATAATGTACACTGTACCTAATTAAAATATGGTCACTGCCATCTATAAACAATATACAGTAAACAACAGTGTCCATTATGGGTATTAGTGTCTCCCATATAAAGGTAAAAATAGTAATAAAATGTGGAGATGGGCTGGTAAACATTGTTAATTCTTTATGAGCGGGTTTCATTTATATAGAGTTGTCAATTAAGGCAAGTTATGCTGTTTATGACAAAGAAGTTGGGACTATAAATCCCAGTTGATGATACAGATCAGGATCCTAAACAGTCAGGTGTCACATTCATCATACAATATTTTAATTTTTGGAAAGATGAACTCATTGTGTCTTCTTTCTTGTCAGGTTAATTGCAGTATATTCCTAATCCCATAAGTTTTTGTTATCTGTAGATCATTTTTCCCAATCTACAATGAAGAAAAAAATATTGCAAATGATGCAATTATAAAATTTACATTTTTAATGCATTTTAATAATGTTTATTTCAGTTTTAGAGCCTTGATTGCATTAAAAGATCTAAGAAATTGCTGTTTCATTAAATTTACTTTAAAAATATACAGCTGTTAAAACTTATGTACTATAGTAGAACCTGTCATGAAAGACCACCCTTTCCCTCGAAAAGATTGTGGCCATTTAAGACAAATTGTCTGTTGTAACAGATGATTTAAAATCAATAAATGTGAAGAAATCTGTGCATTAAGAAATTATTTTCTCAAGACAGCTGAGGTGATGTCATAGTTGTGGTCTTCCAAGGTAGATATTAATGTATTCAGTATTATTACATACTGTGCAAACAATTAAATCTTGCATCAACTCAGAATGAAAGACACCTAAGAACTTTGTATTTTATTAAGAAAATAAACATATATTCATCAGTAAATTAGATAAAAAATAATTAAACCTTTTTTATGATAGTGTTATATAATTAAGCATTTCAAGATGGAACAGTGTGTCTAATAAATTTATAAATTACAAGATATTCAGTTTTTGAAGAAGTAATGAGAAATTGTATTCACATTGATGGCAAGAATATCTGATAGTAAGAATTATCTTGAAATCTCGATGAAATTATGACATTTGTTTAAATTCTCATATAATAGATACAAGGAACAAATTACTCTTTAAATGTTTTACATAATTTAATTCTTAACAATGCTGGACATTGTCAATTAATTATATATATATATATATATATATATATATATATATATATATATATATATATATATATATATATATATGCTCTTTTATGTTTATAATACTTTTATTTTATATTTATATTTTAATTAAATGTATGGACTATCTGAAATAAAGAATTCTTGTGTTGTAATTTTATTTGGAATTTTCCCCGTTGTTGCGCCTCTTATACCGACTACTTCCTTCGTGAGCCTGTCAAATTAAGTCACAACACAGTTTCCTCAGCAGCCTATATTTAGAAGATAAATCCCTTGTAGCTTGTGGTAACACTAATGAACTGAACAGAAGAGGCTATATTTAGTAACAATATATCGACTATCTTCTCACGTCCATTTATACTGTCAGGTTAGAAAAGGCAGCTTGGGCAGGTTGTTTAGATCTCCAGTATTATTGATCACTTGATAGTTCATTCTGCTCTGTCTGATACAATAATTCTAACGGATTTCAATTGGCTTGTGTGCGGTGGGATTAAATGCATGAAATGTGACAGTATTCCGGCAAATTTAGGGTATTTTTTGTAAATGCATTTGTTGACATTCTTTTGGTAAGCAACAATTTTTTTTCCCAATTTATATATTTTTTTATAAAAAAATAAGATTAATAATTTAATGCAGAATAATATTTGTTACTTCATTTTAGTCATGCATGTGATTGTGTGTGTGTGTGTGTTTTTCTAAATGAAATCCGAATTTTGTGATCAATAGAATTTCATTGATTTGCTTACATAATTTGTATAGTACTGTACAGTTTTGGATATCTTCAAATTCGTTGAAGGCTGGCAAATGTCATTAAAAGATGCATCTCAATTTAACTGTTGTGATTGCCCACAAAATAAGTCCAGCTCTCAATGACTTTTTAATCCTGCAGTCAGAAGGATCAGGATGGATAATGACTTGACCATTAAAAACACTATATATATTTTAATATGATGCTTTTTCATGAAAACTGACGAAGAACATGAATGAAATGAAGCTTAAATATTGCAGTTGTTGTTAATAGCCAAATAATGAATTGCATGTTTTCACTTTATGGGTTCGACACACAAGTACAAGTAAACCTGTATAATTTTTAAAGGAGACAGATAAAACCTTTCTAATTTTTAAAGGAGATATAAAATCTTTCAAATTTTTAAAGGAGACAGATAAAGCCTTTCTAATTTTTAAAGGAGAGAGATAAAACCTTTCTAATTTTTAAAGGAGACAGATAAAACCTTTCTAATTTTTAAAGGAGATGGATAAAACCTTTCTAATTTTTCTTTTATACTTTTTTTTTATAACATCCTATGCACACAAATATCATGTAGAATAAGACAGTAAAATGTGATTTTTTAATATTGTTTATTTGCAAAAACATAAGCATTTAAGTGAGTTAAAACAGTGTTGCAGCAATGTTGTCTTTTAATCATTCTGTTTTGCTTTATGTAAAACTGTGGAAACTTGATTTTAAACAATATTGTTAATTTTCCTGATTTCAGAATTATGGTAACTTGACTTGCAATATGATTGCAAAATAGTGTAGTCAATTCAAAGTCATTTTGATATGCAAATCTAACTTAACTCAGTTTCGAAACAGTATTGCTTGTATACACTGACTTATAAAAACGCATTCAAAGTTTGAAAACGATATACTTCTAATGCTCTATGTTTAACACTGCACTTATAAACTGACATTTTCTTAAAATTTAATTACTTTTTTTTTTTAAAATTCAGAATTTATTTCTGTACAATTTTAACTTGGCTCAATTCATTATGTATCTAAATTCACAATAGATGCCACAATAAATAATAAATCAGGATTTTATAAATTTACAAAAATATATAATCTGGTAATGAAAGCTTTACTGAGCAAGAGTTCTGTTAATTTGTTGTTTTTTTTTTTATAATGGAAAAGACAATATCTGTTTATAATTAACCTACAAACCTTTCAGCCTTACATATCAGGCAGTGCACTAGAGCAGTGGTTCCCAACCTTTTAAATTACAAGGGCCACTTTGTAACTTTGAAACTGTTGCAGACCCCTACATGCTGACAGTTGTACTATTAGACTAATTTGGAGGACAGAATACAAAAAGACAAAATGCTTATCTAAACTCAGTAACTGTTGTAAATGAATTCACCTTATATTCATCAAGAACAAATAGATACTTTTGAAAAATGGTACATGCGTGAGATATATTATTTAGTCGCTTACCCTTTGGAATAACCCCACGGCCCTGTTGGGGGTCATTGCCCACAATGCACAGAAGAGCTACACTGGAAATAGATATGTACTTACACTGATGCAAATTAACAGTTGGGGAAATTAATTTGTCTTTGAGTTGAATTTTTTTATATTGCTTATCTAAATGGCACTTGTACTTTTTACCTCTTGGAAATGTCACATGCTGTTATATCAGTTTCTAAAAATAGCCATTTGGATAAAGCGAACCATTTTTACTGAAAACCATGTACCAGGCATTAAATTTGTTCATCTGAATATATATGTGCAATTCATTATTTAGTTAAAGTGGTGCTTAGCACATTAACCTCCTGGCGCTGCTTTTACGGAACGGGAGGTAGTAGCCTACTTCTAAGCTTTGTAGCATCATGGTCATGTATGATACACTAAAGTGGGTGGTATTATAGAAAGGTAGACAGATTTAGCTCTACAATGATACCAGTTAATCTGGTACAAAATACAGAAGAGAAACCTAAGTTTTTGGACCCATTTTTTTTCTCACCCAAAACTCACCGACGGAATCCAATTTTGTGTCTAGATATGAAAATGATGGGTCCGTTAAGCAAAAAGAAGCCTCCCAACTTTTCTTCTCATGCTCGATCAAAATAACCAATGAAAAACAATGTTTCTAACACAACCAATGAAAAACAATGTTTCTAACACAACTATGCATCAGTATAATGGAAAATAGCTTGGAAATGTATTAGGATGTACCAGTATTCATAATTCAGAAATAGCCCACAAAATGTGTTTCCTATTCGCATTTCATGGGAAAACCACAAAAACCATCAGGAGTTTAATGTGTCTTTCTAGATCAGTATAATACACAAATTACTTGCATTTCATCACTGATAGATATACCCTGAATATTTTGAAATTGAAATTCCAAAGGAACTGCCAGCCCCCTCCCCCCTTAAATAATGTAAATTAAGTATTCTTATATGGAATTCATATGTTAACATACAGTAGAGAAGGAATGTATGTAGGAAAATGACTATTTCTTATATTTTGTTCAGTGCATGAAGTTACACGCCGCTTAGTTGATGTGATATTATGCATGTATAATCCAGAAATACTGGTTATATATTCCATAATTTAAAAACAATGCATCAATGTTTATTTTCTTCTTGTTGTTTTTTTAATTTTTTTTATATTGTGCAGTTGTGATTTTATTAACCTTTTCTGATTCTAATGTTTTAACTGGTAACAAAGTTCGGAAAAGGGGACGGGACATTTATGTTTATTTCAGTGTCTGTTTTACGAACAAGTCGTACTTTTAAATGCCAGTTTAGAACATATAAGATCGTATTATGTTCATTAGAGTTATGGTGTTGAAAAGAGCATCACTGGTTGATTAGATTTTTGCTACGTGGATATTACATTTCCTTAATTACATTGTCAGGAAGTAAAATTGTATGCATGTATTGAAGGAAACACCAATACAAAAACAGCTGTCCCCTAATCAGTAATGATGACCGCCACCTTAAAATAATATACATTTTACACACACAAACTAACTGAAAGGGAAATAAAATACACACACACACACATATATATATATACAAATATATATATATATATATATATATATATATATATATATATATATATATATATATATATATATATATATATATATATATATGCACACACACACACACACACACACAGAGTTGGCTCCAGATATGTGCATATCGTATAATTGCATAGCTTTGTGCAGGTCCCGATTTGTTATCATTGTTTTCAATGGATATCAATGTCAGTCCATTGCATATCGTCTGTGTGCATATTTCGCATTATTTCATACATTTTTCTGGTCCGAACATGCATTATTATGTGTTAAGTTGCTTTGGATAACTGCATTGTTCAAAGTTGTTCCTTTCAAAATGAAAATAAACCAATTCCGAACATTGGCGGTCAAGGTTGATTAATGAGGTCTGTTAAAATCAACATCAGAGCTGTTAGATCTCCGTTCGTCACCAGGAGGCGCTATAGTAGATAACCATAAATATTACCAAGACGGCATTAGCTCTCTGATTCTCTTTTGATCACCAGGAGGCGCAATAGTAGACAACCATAATAATTAACCAAGCATGGTCAACGGCTTTAATGCTCTTTAGCTTTAACACAAACTCGCATCGCCCTCGTTAAGAATCCGATCCAGTTTGGTCATTAAATTCGATAGATTAAGACTGGAGCGCTGATCACAAGTCTGCTCTTTGATCTACTGACAAAACTGACCTCCATACGATACCAGAGCAAATTGTGTCACATTTAAATGAACTAGGCCAAATGGGGGTTTGTTTCGGAAAAATAATGGGTATCAGTATGCATGCTGCAGCAGATACACGCCATAACATGAACGCCGGTTTAGTGCATACGCCGCCTAACTGCATATCATAGCATTGGTCCCGAGGCCATGCATATAAACGGAACCCTAGCTGTTACTAAGCATCTATTGATGCTTTACAAACAATATGGTGGCAACCGGACACAGTGATGTCATGGTCTATTTTTAGCACAAGATTTCAGTACAAGTGCCATTATTTTTTTTCTAAATAAACTAAACACAGTTAGTTTTTTATATCTTATTAATTATTTGTTTTAATAATGTTTTGTAATAGATCCTATTTAAAAATTTAACATTAAAAAAGATTACTAAAATGAAAATAATGATATCAGTGTAATATGGGAAATGCTAATTGGAGGAAAAAAGTTATGCATGATAATGAAAGAGCGTGATATGAAGATGTGAAACCATAATTCAAAATAGTTCTTATATTTAATTTCAGACTTAGTTGAAAACTCGAGCCTTTAATTGGCCATTGTTGCATAATTACTGAATCAGATTTTGAAATGATATCAGTGTAATATGGGAAATGCTAATTGGAGGAAAAAAGTTATACTTGATAGTGAAAGAGCGTGATATGAAGATGTGAAACCATAATTCAAAATAGTTCTTATATTTAATTTCAGACTTAGTTGAAAACTCGAGCCTTTAATTGGCCATTGTTGCATAATTACTGAATCAGATTTTGAAATGATATCAGAAATGGAAAATCTTGTGAAATAAGAGACGAGATCTCCAAATACAAGAACAGTTATCTTGAGTGTGCTTTTAATTTTGATATAATTAAAAAGTGATTAATGCAGTGCTTCTTTTTTGTGATTGATTTTATGTAAATAGATATACAGTTCACTGCATTTTATTAACAATCTCAGAATTTCATTTGCCATGCAAGATCTTGTTGGCCAAAATAGGAATTTGCAGAGTCACTGGTGAACTCAAACTTAGTTTGCCAAAGAGATAAGAATTTAATCAAGAAAATGACCTCTTAGACATCAACTTTTATAACTAACGTGAGTTTGAGCATTCATCTAAAAACTTTGATAAACTCGTGACATTGCAATATTAGTTTGTAGTACAGTTCTTGTGTGAATTTCATGCATTTTATTGAGAAAGGAAGAATTGGTGAGGTACTGAAGAAATAATTTGGGGTGGAGTAAAGGCTGAGTTAATCATCATATTTTTCTTCTGTGATGAGCAGTCTTTGATGTTTTTTTTCATTTGATCCAGGGTGTTGTTTCGTGGACTAGTAGGAATCAGATGGCTTTGCTTAAGACATTGAGAATGGTTTATTTCAAAGACAGGCCCATCAGCGACATTGACATTGACAAAGACAGGGTCATCATTGACACCGACAGTGACAAAGACAAAAGACAGGGCCATCATTGACATTGATATAGACAAAGACAGGGCCATCATTGACTGTCAGGTTCTCCACGGGTTATGAGCGTTATTCGTATAATATTGTATAAGCCCTACTTGTCAAATGGGTAAGTGTTACGTCCCACTTTGTCAAGGGATATTGTACAACATATAACAATAATACTTTAACCCACTCCCCTTTTATACCCGTTATCTAAGAGATGACCACCCTTGATATAATTGCCTGGTTCGAGTAAGAGAATGTATATGGTAACCTGAGCAGGTATATTGAACAAAACAACTCCGAGCCCACGTAAAGATAAAACAAACAATTTGATCAAATACATACATACACAATCATGAAACTTCCTTTCATTAGGAATACACACGATTTAGAAATAAACTTTCGCTGAATTACAATAAGATTTGAAATAGAATTAAACAGATTAGCTGTTCTGTTACTGATAGTTAAAAATCATCACAGGATCGAGTGGTACAATCGAAGTCAGTGCTTTGTTCAATTTTCATAATCTGCTATCCCTCGGTCCATGTTCACTGTTCCTTCCAATGTTGTTCTAGAAGTTCCTTTCTCTCTAGATAATCTGCCCTCGTGGATGTTCCGCTTGAATCCGAACGTGTACACTGTATCATGCATACACTGCAATTTCCACCTCTCAATTCTTTTCCCAACATGTATGTCGTTATTCCCATACTTCACATTCTTCCCCAAAAAGCTATTTTCTTCCTTTGTGTTTTGGTGTGTCACTCAACCGTTGTTTTTGGCGGAATTTTCCCTGAGCTACGGTTTAACGTACAAATGTATTTCTCTCAAATATTATTTGGAGTCTTTCTAAATAATTCTACATCTGTCCTCTCACAGGAAAAAATTCAGACTAAGTTCTAATTTAGCTAGTGCGATATTATGTTAAAAGATCTTTGTGTGAAAACACACCCCTTATTTAACCGTGACCAATCAGAATCAAATGTATTTTCTCCCACTTTCCTCTAAAAGTCGCTTACGTCATGGTCAATATGACATGCTTTGGTTTTAAGTAACAGAATCTCTGTATTTCCTCAATTCTGACACTTTAATGATAAAATGAAACTTTAAAAGGTCATCAGCAGTCAGCCCTGGCTCTGTGTAAACAATGTCTAATTAGTACAACGGTCGCCTAGACTCTACATGCACCTCTCTCTTGCACGTCGTGTCTCGTAAATCTAACTAATGGCTGTCTGGCCACAACTAATGGTTTATTAAGAGATCGACTGAAAATTTGGCATTTCACATTGACATTGACAAAGACAAATACAGGACTATCATTGACATTGACAAAGACAGGACTATCATGTTTATGTTGTTGTTGTTGTTTTAGGTTTTAATGCCATTTTTCAGCACTCGATAGGCTATACTGTGGCTGCCAGTATTATTGGTGGAGGAAGAACCCGGGAAACCCCCGGAAAGAACCACCGACCCACGAGAAGCTAATCGCAAGCTTTCTTGTATAACTACATTAGCCGAATCTTAGACTCGAACCCACACAGGCAGAGGTGAGACCGCAGTGATCTGAAATGGAAATCGCTTTAGACCACTCGGCCACTCGTGGCCCCTGTTTATGTTGAAACTGTAGAATGTTTAGATTTTTTTCTTCTTGATCCTTTAACAAAATTTGATCCCTATTTATATCCTGATATGGATTTTGCAATTGTTTTGACACTTCTTTAAAATTAAAAATACCAATGCTATCCATTTTCTTTGCAATGAGGTGTTATTTTTCTTGTATTTTCTATTGCTGTCTGTATACTATCATTTTCATTTAATGTGTGACCCTTTCTATATACCTGTGGTTAGATGATGCAAGATTGAATTTTTGCAAGGCATATCATTGAAACAATAAAAAATGCTTTTGTTCTGGTTACCACTATTGTAAGAATAAATAAATAAAAAAGCAACTTCCAAAAAAGTAGCAACTTTAAAAGAATTTGTAAATGCAAGATGCAATTTCACATGAACCTCCACCACATATACCCTCAGTGTCAGGCTGTTACTATAAAAAAAATTGTTAAAGGTTGTGAAGTGGAAGAATGGGGGGGGGGGGGTCAGTTTATTTTAAATGTTGGGGTTCCTCTGATAGTAGCAGAGTTGGATGTTTCAAATATTGGGGGTTCTCTGATAGTAGCTAGCTGACTGGAAACTTTTCAGTATCTCTGAGACTCTGTTGCGTGTCCTTTATTTCTACTTTTGATTTTTCTGTTTACATTTTTTACTGACCTAATTGTCATACATTTCCTTCATTTCAAATTTTTCTGTATTGCTAGAGTTTTAAAAAAATTATGTAAATATATTGCATTGTTCCTTAACTAACAGTGATGAACTGCCAAGCTGAATTGTAAAATATTCCTCTGTAAATTGATTTAGACCTAACATTAGTACACCTCCTTACATATATTATAAATAAATAAATAAATAATAATAATGCTTTATTTATAGAGGGTGACTCAGTCTAGGACTTTTTTCCCTGGAGGCCCTCTCATGAAGACAATGCACATTATATCAAGATAGCGATAATTAATGTTTATTTTAACATGTTTAGTATTAAAATACTAAATTCCATTACAATAATGTCTGGGGATAAATTACTTTCATTGGAATTTCCAATAGATCTTTTTGTAATTAGTCTTGTTGTCTCCCCATGGTAGGAGCTCTTCAGTGCATCAGATGCACATGAATTAACTGAAGCATCTATTTTGACAGACCAATCATTCATGAGCAGTTAAAGCATGCCTTTTGCTAAATACAGCAAGTACTGTTGATGAATAGGACCACAAGACAAATTAAATGTCTTAATGCAGTTGTGCATAATTAAAATTTAGCACAATTTCAAAAATATAAAGAATATTAATATATTTGAAATTGCATTTTGATAATATCTTGTACGCTAAAATGATTATTATTATATTCTGTCGTATGCAGTGGACTCAAATAGAGATGGGTATAGTTTTATGGCAAAGCCATACATTGTTTAAATATTTTTCAAAGTTTTTTATATACCGATATGTAAAACCAATGAAGTAGGCAAGCAAATATTTAACTTTTTTCATTTTATTTTAAATGTTCCTATTTTTCTTGGTAATTCTGTAGTAATTTGCTTGTCAAAGGTGTCCACTATCATAATAACATGAAAAAAGTTTCCTTTGGTTCAAACAGAAGTTTTAGGAATCTTTTGGCATATCTTAATTTCCTCAAATTTAAATATTTAAATTCTGCAACAGTGAAGTACAGGATATGCAGATTGATATTTTTAAAAGTCATTTTGAAGAAATAGAAAAACAAATGATGGGGATTTTAAATTAAAAAAAATCAAAATTATTTGTGGCCCCCAGGCTCGATGATTTATTGTGACTAATGTGTTCCATGAATATATTTTAAGTTTCCTCAGAATGCTAGTAGAGTTCATTGATAAAGATTGATCAAGCTTCTTTTCATTACTAAAATAATTGCGTGCACCGAGTCGCCGGGTACGGTCAAAAGTGCTTTCCATTTTTGATCACTGCCATCTCACCTCTGCATGTGTTCAAGTTTCGGGTTTGGTTAAAGTTTTAAATGTGAGAAAGCTTACCAGTAGCTTTCTCATGAGTCAATGGTTCTTTCTGGGGGTTTTCCCAGGTTTCTTCCTCCACCGCCTATCATGTGCTAAAAAATGGCATTAAGCTTTACAACAACAACAACTAAAATAATTGTCTTGCATCAACACATTAAGCCCTGGAGGTTTTTGTTGTTTTCACATGAAATGTGAGTAGTAAACACCTTTTGGGGACTATTTTCTGAATACATCCTAATACATGTACATCGACTTCCAATCAATTTTCCATTAGCCTAATGCCTAGTTGTGTTAAAAACATTGTTTTTCATTGGTTACTTTGCTTGCACATGAGGAGAAGGGGAGAAGTTCTTTGCGTTTTTTTTGGGGGGGGGGCACAAAATCGGATTCCAACCACAAGCAAATTTAGGGTGAGAAAAAATGGGTAAAACAAATTAGGTTTTTCCCGCTCTATTAAGTAGTGCAACAAAAACGTCCAGATTATTTGGTATCATTGTAGGGCTAAATCTGTCTTCCTTTCTTTAATACCACCCACTTTAGTGTATCCTACATGACCTTCGCGCTACAGCACTTGGCAGTAGGGTACTACCTCCTGCCCCGTAAATGCAGCGCCAGGAGTTAATTTGTTAAACAAGAATTTCTTCACATAAGGTCATAGCAGTATAATGAAATAATAGTACAGCTAGTTTGAATGGAAATTGAGTTGAAAGATTAAGTAAGGCTTTTTATTATATACTTGTAGTGAAATATGATATTTTTTGCATTTTTTTAATTCCTATATTTACACATGTGAAAAATATATCTTTGTAATTCATGTGAAAAACAAGGTTTGCTTTCATGCCATGATTGTGTGTACAACAGAAGTTGTAACTGCTTAAAACATAATCACTTTCTAAGTTACAACAAATAAATGGAACATACATTGCCATTCAGAAATGGAAGTTACTTTTTCCTTAAGAAATTTGACCATCTGTATCTCTTTGAAGCATAGATGTTAAAAACTTTAAAATTAAAATTAAAAACGTAAAAAACGCATGTTTTTCTCAATAAATAAAAAACGATAAAAAATGTTCCAGCAGTTTTAAGGCAACACAAAAATCAATATTTTAATTATTTACACGCTACATACCAGTTTTAAAGTTTCAGTGATACAAATAGGAAAAAATGCCAGATATCAGCACTATGTTGTAGTATGTTTACGTAAATTATCACAGACTAGCATCATAGATTCATTATTGATCGATATTTGTTATCTAGAGTATGACAGAGGACCACATGTATGGCCGATGATAACAAAAAATGAAAGTACCAAATATATAAAAACTAAAAACAATGCATATATATATATATATATATATATATATATATATATATATATATATATATATATATATGTGCTACATGCAAGTCATTTTGTGGTACAAAACAATGATATATTTTAACTAGTTGCATTGCATGAAAAGTGAGGTACTAAGGTAGGAAAAGAAAATTTTCTCTATTTATTATAAACTTAAGTTTCAAATACAGAAAATTATTGCTGAAATATTCTTCATATTTTTTCATTCCTATATTTTCATGTGAAAACAATATCCTATGTAGTTTCAGATTTGACTCAAAAGGATAACAGAAATTTACTTTGTTATATTACACGAAAAATCAAATGGACAGAATTGATTTTCCATGGGGAAAAACATCGAAATTGAAAAAGGTATGGAATATACTGGAATTACAGGAACATATTCATGTCATCAACATGGAAATCATGTCACAAACTATGGGTGACATGAATATGGGTGACAGAGAATATGAGTGAATGGAAATTACATCGTAAAATATAGGTGAATGGTGAATGGGCATTGAGTATGAACTTTTGTAAAGCATTCTTTTGACTTTCTCTGAGCCTGAGAAAAGGATGGAGCTATACTGTGAAACATCAGTGCTATTTATGCATTTACCCTATTACAGATAGCAATGCTTCAGATAAAACATTTACGAAATCATGTGACCTCTCACATCCAATCATTTCAACTGTAACAGTAAGGAGTGTGAAGACATTTTCTTTCCCATCTGTGCATTTTTCTTTATACAAATTTAGGACAAAGAATGTAGCTTAATAGTTTTGAAAGACACAAATGTAGAAGTTGACATGATGTAATGACCTTATGAGGTCAGGTTGGTTCTAATGATATTCACTATGGCCATTTATAAGGAGGAAATAACATTCAGTTACACGTATCATCACTGTACATGTTTTTTGCCAGTGTACATGTTTTATGCCACTGTACATGTGTTATGCCACTGTACATGTTTTATGCCACTGTACATGTGCTATGCCATTGTACATATTTTATGCCACTGTACATGTGTTATGCCATTGTACATATTTTATGCCATTGTACATGTTATGCCATTGTACATGTTTTATGCCACTGTACATGTGTTATGCCATTGTACATGTTTTATGTCACTGTACATGTTTTATGCCATTGCTAGCATCATGTGCAGTGACTCGCATGCATCTCACATACTTAAATGCACATGTATCTCATGGCTCGCCAAGAAAATTATGCAAAAATATTTAATACTTAACAACTCATTTGTATAATTTGCCAAAGAACTTTTATAATTTACAAGTATTCTATGGGAAAAATTACTTTCAATTTGTGTCAATTGTTTATTTATGCCGTAACCTAAGGAAGGCATCTATAGTGTAAGTCAGTTGTTACCTGTGTTAAAAGATACATGTACAAGTTTTAACAGCTACAGAATATGGAGAAACAGTCAAGTTGGTATCACCTTAGAAAGTACGGTAAACCCTCAGTGACGTAAAACACAAATGAGTAAAAATAGTAACAAGCCATTTAGATATGCAAGTGATGTTAATGGTAACTTTCAGCAAGAACCTCTTGAAATTGCAAGTGTCCTTGATAACTGCTTTGTGAATGTAAATGATAAACTTGTGGATCATAAAGGATTCACAATAAATTAAAGAGTTTACTTCCTCAAAACTTAACAAAGAGAATTGAAATATTCTTAAAAATCTTATAAAGTGTACAATTTGTTTTAAATGAATTAGATAAACATGTCAGAGTTGCAACATGACTAGATCATATAAGTGCTAAATTCCTGTAACTCTCATTATATTTTCAGTCTAAATCTTTGTACATGTATTCTTTGATACAAACAATAGAAAATATGAAGGGAGATCGTTCCTCAAATATGACTAATGACATACCTACCATATCGACTTGCTTTTATGTGGATTCCAAATTTTGAACAAGATAGACACTTATCTGCTGGTGCATTTAACATATCTGGGTATGTGTACTTTACAGCTGGACTTATAAGTGAGTACATTTGGTACATCAGTTTTATCGTCATCTTTGAAGATATTCAAAAGGCATTGGTAATGAATTTAGGATCTGCTTGGAATCCTTGATACATCAGCATTTTAAGACAATCTGGTATTTGTGAAGAATATTTATATCACACTGCACTAACGGGAATGATGGCTGTTGGTTAACAGCAATAAATTGTATTTACATGTACTGATTTAACAAAGGTTTTTTGACTTTGTTATTCAGAGAATCCTGTGGAGAAAATCTTGAACATATCAAGTTAACCACAGAAGTTTATCTTGGTTTCAATCCTATCCTGAAGGCAAACAACGAGAAGTTTCCATTTTAAATAAATTTTTAGATAAGAAACTTAAAAAGTCAAGTGTTCCACAAGGATCCATTATTGGACCAATACTCTTTCTGTTAACATTGGATCACCAGATCAAGAGTCTAGCACTTAATTAAATTGGGACTTGGTTAAAGTTAACAATGGTTGTGAGTAAAATTATATGTAAACAAATGCAGCAAAGTGAAAAACCTTTGTGATAAATAATAGAACCCATTGAAAAGCTGAGCAATGAAACTTACAAATAATGCTAAAGGAGTGAAAACAGTTTTAAGTGAAAATGAAAAACTAATTTACATCAAGACAGACAAATCTTGTCTGGAAAATGCAAGTTGATAAAACCATTAAAAAAGGAATGAAATCATATGAATTTGGATCCATGTCAGGGAACAATTTATATTTACCCAATCAAATTCTGAGTTTATAATAGATTTTGCTTTATCTGAAACCATATTATGGGATTCATTTTTGCTCTATGCAGCATCATCTTAGCTGAGGCTTAGACAAGGATTTTTGGAACCATCTTCATCAGCATCTAGAAATGAACATTTACATCATTTTGTGTATATGTAAATGATTACTAAATGTACTGACTGCTCTGATGGCTTGGTGGTTACAACAACCGCCTTGGATGTGGGAGGTAGTGGGTACGGTTATTTCCCTGGCCAAGTCATCCCAAGGACATATAAAATTGGTACTAACAGCTACCTCGCTTAGCAATCAATATTAAGATTTGTTAAGACTGATCGGCCTGGTGTCAGGAAAATGTGATTGGGTGGGACATGATGGTATATGTCTGTGGCATGATGCCCAAGTGCTGGACATCATTATAAATTTCCATGCTGCAGACATCTTAGTGATATGACTGAATTTTTTAAAGTCCAAATCATGTGTCACACACACAGACACAGACACACGCCCGCATTAAATGTACTTCTATTGAAAACATTGTGTTTTCCTATACTTAACTGTAATACCTTGAATAGGTTCAATGTTCGTTGTATGAAATGCTATATGTACTCGCCTGCAATATCTTGTGCATGTTTTATAGTAGTAGATTGTCAAAAATTTACTTTTTAATACATGTAATATCATTGTCTAACCAATGAAATCCTTGTGGAAGATTGGTCAGTTGCCCAAAATGTTTGTTTGTTTTTTTAGGGTTTAATGCCATTTTTCAGCACACGATAGGCTCTACATGGCGGCCAGTATTATTGGTGGAGGAAGAATCCGGAAAAAACACCGGAAAGAACCACCGACCCACGACAAGCTACTGGCAAGCTTTCTCACATAACTACATTAGCCGAATCTTAGACTCGAACCCACGCAGGCATAGGTGAGACGGCAGTGATCTGTAATGGAAAGTGCCTTACATGTATGAAAGTCAGATTTCTGATTGATTTTGATTAAACCTGAAACATAAGCTAACACCATTAAGAGCTTGGTCAAGTTCCACTAAGTGAGTGAGGTCCATACATATTTGTGAGTTTTTTTGTTGAAGATATTTTGAAAAAAAAAATTATAATGACATTTGAGGAAATCTGATTTTGAAAAATCATGGTAAAATAAACTGCAAGGTGCCCAATGGTTTTAGTATGAGTAGGATTTGCATATATAAATCAAATTCAACACAGAAGTTAATAGCATGTACTTATGATGTTGTGTTAGCAATTTGTGTGTACCTTTTAAACACTTTCTTTCTGAATGTTACAGCAAGGGATGTAACCCATCATATTGCTTTTGAGAATCAAAAGTTTTGGGACTTCTCATTTGACAATTGTGAAATTATGTTTTTGATTTTTTTTTTATATCCAATACAAGACATAAATTAGATCAATTTATGGAAGGTAGCAAAATACTGGATTAAATTATTAATTTGTGATTGATAATGAAGGGGAAATTATGAAATAGAAATATCGTATGAGAAAATTGAATTGCAGGCAAGCATCAGATATGCAAGGTGGTAATTAAGAATCAGAATTTCACTATATGCTTTGAAAAATTTATCTCAAATAATTGTTTTCATGTAATTATTTTGTTCAAATAAGAACATATTTCTTTTTTTTTAAGTGTCAGAGTTTAAATTTATTTTAAGAATTTATTTTGAATATTTTAAAAATTTGAAGTTTTTAAATATTTAGAAGAAACTTTGACATGTCAGGTAAAACAATTCATAAATGTGCATGTTTTACTAAAGTGCTTGAAACAAATAATTTACTCTGGAACTTTGTTCTGGAATTGTATTCCAGTTGATGTTAGAAATGTGCACTACATTTCTTTCTTCCAAAACCAGTCTATCCAGTGGCTTCAGAGAGGTAGTTAAAATGAGCATAAAACAGCTCTACATGTATTTGTATTCATGAATGCCTCTGGGATTTATTAAATATACTACCCATCTATTTTCCACTAATTACATATGGCATGTAGATTTATTTTGTGGTTTCAGTATGTATGTGTTAGTATCCATTTGGTGAGAGAAAGGAAAGAAAGTAAATATATTGTCTAAATATGCACATGTTACTATGTACATGTACATGTATGCATTGACCCTCAAGTTAGAATAGCTCTTCAGCTAATTGTGTTTCCCTCGTTAAATATTATTATGATTATTATTTTACAGCATGTTTTGTGCCACATTTTGTGGTGGAATTTTGTATTATTAGTATCATTACTCATGATTATTTTGATTTATACGTGAATTCTAGCATTTAATGTAAAAATGTACCGCAATGTTATTTTTAAACTGAAAGCCTGGATCTGTATGATCCAACCATAAAAAATAATGAAACCCATGGCAACAAATGGGAATACAAATAATGGGAAGATATGAATCTCTTAACTTTGAAAGCTCTTGTATGACTTTTGAGCAAGAGACTAAGAATTTCAAATATGCCTTTAAATTTTCATCCAATAATATAACAGGTAATATAGATATGATAAGTATATGAGATGCTTTGCATAGGTGAATTGCTATTACACACACGTATGATGAGAAACAAAGAGTGTTTAATTTTGTGTGTGACTATACTAATACATGTATGTATTCAGGGCCGTCACAAATTTGCATTGGATGGAACTGCACTCAGGGCAAGCCTTGCATGGTGCCCCTGTACCTGAAGCTCTGCATAATGGTGCCCACCATTCCCCCCACCCATAATACCCACCCTTTACCACGACCCTGATTATCGCAAGTTTGCGATGTGCGGAATGGTGCCTCTGGCAAATGCCTCCTCCTGCCCCCGCCCCAACAGCTCTGCATGTATATATGGGTATCAAGAAGTGTGGAAATACGCTATTAGTAAAACATCAATCCATACCACCCGAGTTATCCTGAAAGATGTTGCAAGGATTGTGCCATGGAAACCATATTACAGTCTCTAGTGAGGAGGAAGTACAAGCCCAGAACCAAATAATATTAGATGCTGTAAACGCTTTACAACATATATAATGATATGACTAGAGAAAAACTCCAAACACCATGAAATTAGAAAACATAAAAACATGCTGAAAATATTTAAGGTAGGAAACATTATTAGGTCTTAAGGTTTGTTTTTGCAGTTTAAATAGGGGAGTTTTAAGAGCACTCTTGAATGAGATCACTGTGTATTTGTGTCTAATTTTGATAGGTGAGAATGAATAGGTATATTGGATACGAGTTTGTCAGTGAAATGTAGCACAGAGAACAAATTTTGTATTTGATTCAAGATCAAATGGATAGCCAGTGTACAAAAGCAGCGGAGAGATGTCTGACTGTGGTACTCAAGGAGGATCCGAGCGGCTTTGTTTTGAATTTTTTGAAGTTCCTGGAGTAGATGTTGAGACATACAAGAAAAAATTGAGTTACAATAGTCCAGTCTTGAAAGTACTAATGAACACACAAGTGTTTAAGTGGCATCAACTGAAAGATATTTGCGAATGGAGCTGATGTGTCTCAGCTCAAGATGTGCAGCTTTGACATGTTTGTGCAGTGTGAGAGTACTGTCAACGTATGACTTAACGGAACATAGATAAACTCTGACAAAATTGTTTAATTACTACCATATTTGGTATTATTCTTATACTCAGCAATACATTGCTCGTGAGGCATGGGAATACACGATGATAATAAAAATATTTCGGAAACAGGGTGTCATCTATGACTTCAACTATCTTGTTTCTGGGGCAAATGTATTAGGCCAAATGTCAACATAACCTGAAAGATGCTGCTGGTGCTGTGAAAAGTGGGCCTGATGCCACTCGCTGTTTCACTTAAAGAATTTACCATTTCATTTAGCAGTTTGTGTGTAGTTGTAAGGACATAACAGGTTAATTTTCGACAATATTATTTTTAATTGACATGGTCTCCAAAATCTTATAGAAGCCATTGGAAAGTTCCTTCAACAAGAATTTCGTATTTTTTGTTGAGAATTTTCCACCGAAGACGTGTATATATCGTTTATTTCCCATAGTCGAGTTTTACAAAATATATATTGTTGCCTTTTCGTTTTATTTGATCTATTACAGAAGACTTATTTCGTTTGGAGACAATATTCACCCCGTAGTGGTGCCTCTAATGGATTACCCACTCAAGCCCCAATGCAGGCTTTCACATATATTAGAGGCTGAAGTATTATTGAAAGTCAGAAGAAGAAAAAAAAACTTGGTTGTATTGATTACAGAATTACTCTAGGCCGCACACACGTAGTGTATTGAAAATCCTAAAGGTCAGTGCTATTAATAGTAGCTAAAGCTAATAATAGTGTTAGGAGTGTTATCAGTTGGGTCTATTTATCTCGAGGGATGTTTCGGACTACAGTGTACTGTTTAAAACACATTTTATGATTATTTCTTATTACTTGCATTTAAATCCCCTGCATTTATTTGTGCACATTTTTAGATTTTGTATAATTTGTAAGACGCAGGGTCCATACAAGAGGTTGTTTTATTTATTTAAATACGTTTGGCTAAAACCAACCCTGGCACGAAAAACTGTTTACAAGGCAAGGTATAAGTGTAATAATTAAAGTTGTGGTTGTGTATTGAGATTCTACTGATATACAGAGATGGTGGGGATAGAGATAAACCATATTGACTGTATATATGTGTGTGGTAGGATCATAATTCAGTTGAAATTGGGCTTTTACTACGGCTGTTATTCCCCCCAGAATTTGACCTCGTATTCCCTTGGAGCTAACATGCACTATGTAGCTGGCTGTGACAGACAGACAGTCAGGCAGTCTGTTGAATAACACAGTGGTCTGCTGTATTGTTTTTTTTTCTCCCCCCTTCCATTTAACTAGTCTCAAGTCTGGAGTACAGTGTGTTATTTATATATGTTGCTGATCTGAATTCAGGAGTTGTGTATTCTAGGGCTTGGATTTTATACATACATGCACACCAGACCTGTATTAAGTAAGTATAGTTTATATTGAAGTACTTCCTACTTTTTATATCAGTTTAGTAAAGTACACTATACTTAATACTTAGAATGCTTGATTTTTTTAAAAAAAAAAGAAAAATTGAAGCCTTTTGGAATATGGGAATTTATGCACTTGTGTATATTCATATGAAACCTATAATTTTTACATGGCAATCACGTTTATCTTCAATGCAAATGTGGGGCTGTATAAATTACATTGAATTACCTTGTATTACATTAGTACAATGACACATCTGTACTAAAAGTGGTCGAAAATAAATGAAAATGACCGAGTTTCAAATAAAACACTTTCAATCTGAATGTGTTCGATGTACAGCGCCTACATGTATTATTCAACCTATCCTTTACAGCCTCAAATATTCGCATTTGAAATGGTCCAAGTGTGTACTTCCTTCGTGGGTAGACCTACATAAGCATCTTTGATGCTGTAATAGTGATGGTCGAAGGGTGATTCACTGTAAAACACTTCAGTTAGTGTATGTATACTGCATCAGCTCAGTTGGTACAGTGCTTGACTTTCAGTTAAGGTTGTATGTTTGATACCTAACCAGGTGAGCCTAGTTTGGCAACCTCATTGTATCCTTCCCTTACAAAGGCAGTTAGATTTCATTTGCTCGATGTAATTGTAGCCAAATGATATTTGAAATTACCCATCTAAAAAAATCTAACCAACCAACAAATGTATTCACCAACTTTATTTTTTTCTCTCCATATTCTGAAATGCATGGCATCATAGATTTACATGTAATTTAACATAGATTCATTTAATATTATAGAATTAAGAGCCATGTTGTGAGGTAACATGTCAGTTTATCCACAGGAAGCATGTGATGTTACCCAGGGTTTCATCCCCTGGGTAATATGACATAAACTGGGGGGGTGGGGGCGACATTTTCTCATTTAACACCAAAACAATGCCAGCAATTATTTTATTTTATTAAAAAATGTGAAATTAACAAAGTTAAAACAAAAGGATTCATAATCTGAGTTATATTTATCTAGCATGGTAAAACACCTTTTTAACTCCCACAAGCACTGATGGTCATATTTGACAGCTCCATGCATCTTTGCTAGCCAAAGTTCCAATATCATAATACTATCAAAATGTTGGCGGATCAAACATATATTTTTAATTCTTTGTCCCAGCGACATACCGGTATATTGGGTTTCATGAGTTGCCTTCCTTAGTATGTAATGCCAACTAACCAGTAGTGCCAATGAACGGTATAGTGTAGTCAGTCGAAAATGGTGGACCCAGTCGACTTAAGAAGGATATTTTGTAAGTTTAACATCAAAAGTATGACTATGTACCAGAGGGAAGCCATTACAGGTGTATATTTGAGTGAAAGGTATCTCTACAAACACGGACAGCAGTGGAAAATTACAGTTTTGTTGTGTTCCTCCGTTGTCCTGATCATGTAGGAACAGTGTTCAATTTGAACAACTTAATTTTGATTGGATGCGGTGGCTTGTTGCCATTTCCAATGAATTTCACAGACCCAAGGCACCAAAATATCTGCTTGATGTGCTAAAGTGTATATAGGGTAATCATATTAGAACTTTGGCTAGCAAAGATGGGAGATGGGCTCGATGTTAATGCACACACATCTCAATGTTAATGCACACACATTCCCTAAACACAAGTTAATTGTAAAACATTTGAGTTGAGATTTCAAGCTCTTCCATCCAACGTTTCCTCTAAGCGAATGGTAGATGTGCGCGCAGTGCTGGCTGCACTGTGCAAGCATTACGGAGACTAGCAAAATTTAACATTGGATTGAGCCAAATTTGACAATTCAGCTGCTGATGTAGAATTTCCCTGTGATCATTTGTTCAGCAACCTGTAAATTTTTACCTGAACCATAAAATATACCTGGCTTTAGCATCGTTTCCATCACTGTAAGATAAACCATTCAGCATATAACCTAACAATGTGGTGTCATCTATATACCTCCTGATAACATTATCAAGAAGAAATAGGCTATACCATTTGCACCCCTAGTTTGATTCATAAATATGACCTTTCCTCGGATTCATTTTGCTAAAATGTGTTATTAATTATTCTAAGGATTTGATTTGCTAGTATTGTATTGTTGTTGTGGGTTTTAACGCCATTTTTCAGCATACGATGGGCTAGACATGGCGGCAGTATTAATGGTGGAGGAAAAACCCAGAAAGAACCAAAGACCCACAACAAGTTTTCTGGCCAGCTTTCTCACATTCACACATTGGCTGAATCTGATACTCGTATTTGTAGGATGACAGACTGAAGATATGTATGTAATATTCTCCTGGCATTGCTTTACAAATGGAATATATTGATGATACAATGTACTGGTATTGTTCATTCTGATAAGACTATTTATAAACCTCTTGAATGTCGCAGGATCCAAAGATATAAAAAAATTGGTTGCATGTCATTTGGATTAGGTTGATCCTATATTAGTTTGTGGCTACAATAAAGTTGCATTCTTTACTGATCTGGTCAATGACTGTTTTATATGTTAATTTACATTGTAAGGGTGTGGCCTTAAAAATCACATATCTGGCTTGTGCTGTGGAGAAAGTTGCCCATGCCTGTTCTGTATCATAGTCACTAGTGGCATTAATGCATTGTGTGGCATTAAAAATATTGAGACAGAATCTTTTTCAACAATAATTATATTGTTGGTATATTCTTGCTGATATTTGCTAGTTGTGTTTTATTTATTTAGATCATAGCAGGGGAATTTGAAGTGTTTTCTTTAAAAAAAACTTTGTAACAGGAAATTATTCTGTTTTCCAGTCACTTTTGGTTAACACATTAACACCTAGTGCAGAGTTTACGGGGCATGAGGTAGTAGCCTACTTCAAAGGTCTGTAGCGTCAAGGTCATGCATGATACACTAAAGTGGGTGGTATTATAGAAAGGTAGACAGATTTAGCTCTATAATGATAGCACATAATCTGGACATTTTAGTTGCACTACAAAATACAGAGAGAAAAACCTAATTTTTGGGACACGTTCTTTTTTCCATCCAATTAGATTTTAGACTTTATGGCCTCAGATGTACAGCAGACCAGTCTGAAGCGGACAGACAGGTGAACCTGTGCAAAATGTGGGATAACGTGGACATTTTGAATAAAGTGTCTTCTTCATACAAAAATTATAGATCCATTAAGCAAAAACAAAAAGAACTTTACAACTTTTCACCTTCTGCTCATGCACCAGCAAACTAACCAATGAAAAACATTTTGTTTTATAACACAACTAGCCATTTGTCTAATGGAATATTGCTTGGAAGTCGATGTATTAGGATGTATGCAGAAATAGTTCCCAAAATGTGTTTCCTACTTGCATTTCATGCGAAAACAGCAAAACCTCCAGGGGTTAATGTGTTTAAAGTCTTAAGAGAACCTATTCAGTATTGAGGTCATACTTCCTGGTGTGAACTTCAAATGTTATGTAACAAAATTTGCCTGCATTTGGCTTTGTACAACTCCAATGTGTAATACATGGCCATGGGTGTTACACATTGTACATTCATATTTTAAAATGAATTTAAATATAAAATTGGTATGGGCATTTTAGCCCTGAATTATAATTTATTTTATGAACGTTTCTTATGCATGACAAGTCTGATAATTGTTACTATATGTACTTGCCAATAGGTAAAGGCAAACTGCAATTGTAGATCAGGGTCTGTTTTGTTTGTCCTAATGATTACTCCTAACAAACTACATAAACCCATATCTGCCAGCACATTATGGGATGGCAGATCTGGGTCTGATCAGTTTTCATTTGGGCTCAACTTGTAAGCGAGTACAGATGGTAATTATGACACCTAAATGATAGTGATTTGAGATTTTCTTAGATATTTCTTCGCAGGAATATGACATACCAATTTTTTTGCGTTTTTGTTTTCTGTCAGTTGCAGTTAACATGTGTGTGCTTTTTCCATTGGAATCTTATACTGAATTTTCCTGTACATTAAAAAGATGTACTTTTGCTATAAATGACTGTCATGAAGAAGAAGAAGAAAACAACTTAATATTCAAAATGATGATTAAAACCCAAATTCAGAAGGATTGGAATGCATTGTAGACACTCATTGCAAACAGTGTAGGATGTAAATGAAAGTTGATTTTTAATTTTAAAAATTAAGAAGCGGTGGAAATAGAGCTCATAGGTAACTAGATTTAATGCCTTGATTTAGGGTGTTACATTTAGGCACTTAAAAAATGCTACAAGAAAAGAGTGCAGACAACAAGTTTTGTAAAGTTTAACAAATAATTTATTTCCCTTGAAAAAGAAGGTAAAAATGAGAAAAAGGACTTAGTTTTATGAATAAAATCCACAATAATCCAAGGGGGCCCCGAGTGGCCGAGTGGTCTAAAGCGCTTTCCGTTATGGATCACTGCCATCACACCGTTGTCTGTGTGGGTTCGAGTCTAAGATTCGGCTAATGTAGTTATGTGAAAAAGCTTGCCAGTAGGTTCTCGTGGGTCAGTGGTTCTTTCTGGTGGTTTTTCTGGGTTCTTCCTCCACCAATAATGCTGGCCGCCCTGAATGGCCTATCGTGTGCTGAAAAATGACGTTAAACCCTAAAACAACAACAATAATTCAAGAATAATCCATTAATTAAAAAATGTGAGTCCTAGTAATAAGAAGTCCTATTGAAACTGAGTTTGAATCCCAATGAAATCAAAAATGGAAGGTGATAATGTATGCTGTGGTCATATTGTACTGTCTCAAAAGTTCTTTGTTTAATCACAGAAAAAAATATTCCATTGTTTGAATTCTGTGTAAATTTCACAAAATGTCCTTGTCCAAAAATTAATTCAGAGCACAATAATTTCCAGGGGAAAATAATCTATTGGAATCCAAATAATTGGAAGAAATCAAAATAGTTACCCAAAAAACTGGTCACACCATAAAACACTTTCACTTCCCATGTATTAAGGCAAGTAGTTACAATTCTTTTGCAAAACATCAATAATGAATCTGGCTACCACACAAAACAGATGCACGGATGTGGGTCATTCCACTGGGAAAACCTAATTGATGCATGTTATTTGTCACATACTCCATGTATGGTCTTAATTTCACTTGTAAATCTTACTATGAAAAAGACTTTTATTAAAAAAAGTTGTTTACATCAACTCTGATTTCTGAATCAAGTTCATGAACTAATTGTCAGCATTCTAAGATAGAAAGTTTCTATTATTATTTGATTCAGATAAACAGTCAAGTCAAACTGAACTGAATTTCTTGACAATGTCAAATCCAGTAAATAAAGTTATATTACAATAACATTTAATCAAAATTAAATAAATAAAACTAACAAACAGACAATTAAATTAAATCAAATATAAATTAACTGAAATAAATATAAGAAGGGCCTGTGCATTATGCAAATGTTTCTGTATGTTATCTAAAGCTATTTCACAACACTAATTTGTTTTTTTAAGCTTGTTACCATATGGGAATCCATATTTTGGGCTTATATCATCAAATTATTGGATGAGTTTGATAATTATAACAAGATCAATGTACATAGTCTTTTTGGTTAACCTTGTTAAGGCCTTTACCTCAAACAACAAATATCAGCAACACCAACATTAAATCACACAGTATGAAACCTAGGTACATGTATTATTCTTAGTGCTCTCCCATTGCACCAACATATGAACATATGCAATATCTTGAGCTGAGATGCATTAGCTCCATTTGCAAATATATCTCAGTTGATGCATGTCACTAATACACTTGTGCGTTCATTAGTACATTCTAGACTGGATTAATGTAACTCAGTTCTGTCTGGTTCGTCTCAATATCTACTCCAGAAACTTCTAAATGTGTAAATCACAGCTGCTCAGATCATACTTAGAGTACCACGATCATAGCACTCCACCAACCCTGCTCTGTACCCAACACTGCCTACGATTTGATCCAGAATCAAATACAAAATTTGTTCTCTGTGCTATGTTTCACTGACGGACTAAAGTCCAATATATCTATCTGACTTCATCATGTGTATACACCAGCAAGATGCATTGCTCCTCTTCTGACAATCATATATACTCATTATTCCCACTATGAAACTAAAGTCATATGGACATGTTTTTGCATTCCAGGGCCCAGTAACTTAGAACGAATTGCGCATTGAAATTTACACAAAGACACAGTTATCTCATTCAAATGTGCTAAAAAAATTCACCTATTTCGAATTCAAGAACAATCTGAAAGACCTAATAATGTTTCCCTACCTTAACTCATTAATCCCTGGTGCTGCGTTTACGTATCAGGAGATAGTAGCCTACTTCTGAGCTCTGTAAGATCAAGGTCATGTATACAATACACTAAAGGGTGGTATTAAAGAAAGGTAGGCAAATATATCTCTTCAATGATACCAGATACTATGGATGTTTTAGTTGCACTTAAAAATACAAAGGCGAAAACTTAAAAGTTTTGGACCTGATTTTTTTTTAAACCCAAAGTTTGCCAGTGGTTGGAATATGATTTTGTGCCTGTATTTTAGACTTTTTGGCCTAAACTGCTCACAGACAGGCAAACTTTGCGTAAAGTAGGATGAGATACACAATTGTGTGTTCTCTATGCAAATTTTTTTTGGGTCCGTTGAGCAAAACAAAATTTTAAAAAATCCAGAACTGCAACTTTTCCCATTCTACTCATGCACGAGAGAAATGGCCAATGAAAAACAATGTTTCTAATACAACTTGGCATCAGGTTAACTAGAAATCTCCTGGAAGTCGATATATTAGGATGTATTCAGAAATAGCTCCCAAAATGTGTTTCCTATGTGCATTTTACATGAAATGGCGAAAACCTCCAGGGGTTAATGAATTAATGGGAGCATTTTCATGACATCACCAAATTTGAATATTCCTTGAGTGTTTCATAACTTGTGGATCAACATTGCTCACAAATTACAAATGTAGCCATTCTTTGAAAAAAAAATTTAAAAGAAAATTCAACAGCCTTGTTAAATATTTTCAGCACGTTTTATGTCTTTAATTTCATAGTGTTTTAGGTGTTGCTTAATGTTGTAATGTGCTTAGAGCTTCTAAAGATAATGCACTATACAAACTATTCATTATTATTATTATTATTATTATTATTATTATTATTAGTAGTAGTATTATTATTAGTATTATTATTTATTATTATTATTATTTTCTAGTCTAGAGGACATATTTTTGATCAAACTTTGATTATGCACTATACAAACTATTCATTATTATTATTATTAGTAGTAGTAGTAGTAGTAGTAGTAGTAGTAGTAGTAGTATTTATTATTTATTATTATTATTATTATTATTTTCTAGTCTAGAGGACATATTTTTGATCAAACTTTGATTATGCACTATACAAACTATTCATTATTATTATTATTATTATTATTATTATTATTATTATTATTATATTCTTTTCTAGACTCGAGTCTAGAGGACATATCTTTGATCAAACTTGGCATTTAAGCCATTAAGGTTTTGAATGGGTTCAATAATGACTGAGATCTATGCATATTAATTAGAAGTTTCTACATCTGCTTTTCAGCACTCTAACAGTCTCATTTCTGATCCATATTTGATCAAACTAGGAATATTTGTGTAACTCAATAAGATCTTAAATCTGTGCAATGTAGATTAGAGATAAAGAAAAGTTGGGTAACATGATGGTAACTCAACAATGCTGAGGATAAACTCATAATGCCCAGGCAAGCAGCCTCATTTCGTCCATGACAAAAATGTTCCTGAGCATATTATAGCCAGTAATGTGTTAAAGGTGCTGTTAAAAGTAGTTTCTCATTTGCACATCAATGTCTTTATATTTATATTATGACAATATGGTCTTAAAGTTAATAATAGAAAAAAAGTGAGAACCAGCAAGTTTTGTTAAATTCAACAAATGATCCATTCGCCATGAATACAAAATGAAAATTGAAAATATTAAAGGTTCCAAAAATAAATAATACAATGCAGGAAGTGTTGATGTGCCTTTGGTAGGTTAAGCCAGTGTCGTAGTGATGTACCAACAGTCGTGTTGAATCACAATAATAGAATCCAAGAATATATCACTATTTGAATTTTACCATGAATCTAAGTATAAATGTTATTTTTGAGCAGTTTGTATTTCCTTAGAAGAATAACTTAAATAATTTGAATATAAATTCCATCCTAAATAAAATACTGGACACGACAATAATACAGCTGAATATGCTCATATCTTAAATCATGAATACCGGTAACCATTTCTAGACAAACTAGGTTATATAGTCCTCTACTTAACTTCAGTTATCATTTTCTATACCCCCCACCTCCCCATAAGAAATCCAATTATTACTGAATGGAGTTGTCCATATAGGACGTCTGCAAAGAAGGGGAGAGTTTTTTTTTGTTGTTCAGATTCAGACAACTGCGGACAAGGTGGGGGGTATAAAGGACCATGCAGACATCTACAAGCTAGTATTTATACAGTGATATTCTGTGTTGAACAGGTGCTTTAGGCCTGTGACTGTGGTATTCCAGCATGTTTTGCTAACGTCCTTAATGGCTGATAACTAAGTATAAATTATATGTTGATTTCAGTTTGTACGATTCATACTATGGAATACAATGCAGTCAGGCATTTTTGCTCACTTAAGGTTTCCATCTCCAATATTAAAGCAAATTGCATACCGAATTCGAATTATTGACCAAAAAAAATATTAAAATGCCTACCATATGAAAAGAGGCAATTGTCACCTGAATATTCTGTTTATACTAATATCAATTTTGGACAGACCAGATACCACCCCCATGTTTTCATAACTCACAAAAGGTTGACCTTTTCTGCAGCACAGCTTTGAAAAGATGTAATGTTTACTTTGGACTGTTTCTTTCAGCAGTTCAGTCTAGTAATTAGGTCAGGTTTATAGCTGGTTTTAAAAAATTCAGTGTAACAATGCCAATAAATGGCAAGATCTATTATTAGGCAAACTAAACCAATCTTGTAAAAATTTATTAATGTTCAACATTTTATTAAAAAAAATAAGCTAATTTGTATAAAAGTAAAACAATGAATAGGATGTAACGTGTTTACAACCGTCTTGTTTATGAGGAAATATTACTGAAGAATTTAGAAATAGTCTATATGCCCTGACCATAGAGCAGTGTATAATGCTAAATGCAGGTGACAGCCGGAGGAAGGGGGGTGGGTAAGCCACATGCGGACAAGGGGGGAGGGGAGGCGGAAAACAGGTGTTATCTGCAAACATTCTTTATGGACAACCAAAATGGAAAATTTCTTTCCTAAAGATTCCAAATGTTTACAAGATAAAATCCTAATTATACTGTAATTGGAAGGTCTGTTTCTAAAATTATAATATAAACTCTGGTAAACAACAGTTAGACCCAACAATTCATGTGGAATTGACAATATTATGGACTCATCATTGAGATAAACATGTTTGTTTACGAAACCAAAATCATTGATTCAGGTCAAGCAGAAATGAACTTGATTTTATATAAGGTCAAGTCTGTAGCATATGATGAACCACCAAAAAAAACCCCTAACAAATAATGCATATTAAATATACATAATACAGTAAAACCTGTCTTAAGAGACCAGGTTCTCCAGCTACAGATTTATTGATTATATAGTGTTATGACTTGTTATGAGAGACCACCTGTCATGAGAGACCATTATGTTTTGGCAGAAGGGGTCAGGTCTTTCAAGAGTGGTTACCGTTTCACTGTATAATATCATAAGTTGCCAAGAAAATATTGACATGAATTAGCTTGTTGTTACAAAATTGGGTAATAAATGGCCACATATAACAGTGTAAATTTTATATGTTAAATACTTGTTCTGTAAATAGATTTTAAAATGGCTAAACTCGTTATTTTAGTAGTTTTTATTAATTTCTAAGTATCCTGTGTTACAGATATGAAGCTGCTTGAAAATTGTAATATTATAGTTGAAATAATTTTGATACTGTAGATGAGAACAAGCCATTCTTAGAACTAGCTCCTTGACTGTTATCAAAGTGTAACTAAAATAGAGATAGATGGGACAAAACATTGAACTGCATGATGCTAAACCTGTTGTAGACTAACATGTTCAAAGTTTAAGTTAATATCTGCAATTTCAGCTAAAAAGAAATACCAAAGATATCAAAAATATTTCAAAACCATTTGCTATAGTTGATTATTTTAAGATCCTGCTGTGAATCAATTGAAAATGTATTTTTAGACATAAACATATGTCTTTTGTCAAATTGTACTTGACATTTACTCAATTTTAAATTCAATATAACTTGTTCTTCTAAAATTTAACTTTTTTTTTTTTTTACCAGAGTCTGTACAATACTGATTATTGACTGCTCCGCACCTTAACACAATAACCCCTGGAGGTTTTTGCTGTTTTTGCATGAAATGCAAGTAGGAAACACATTTTGGGATCTGAAGACGTCCTAATACATTGACTTCAAAGCAATTTTCCATTAGCCCTGTGCCTAGTTGTGTTAAAAACAATGTTTTCCATTGGTTATGTTGGTGCATTTTGGGTCCCACAAATTAGGTTTTTCCCTCTGTATTTTGTTGTGCAGCTAAAATGTCTAGATTATTTGGTATCATTGTAGAGCTAAATCTGTCCACCTTTAATATCACCTATGATACCACCACTTTAGTGTATCGTACATGACCTTGATGCTACAGAGCATGGCAGTAGGCTCCTGCCCCATGTGTTAGCTGTCACCATGCAAGATGCTTCCAGATGAAAATTATCTATTGTTGTGGACTTTTCCAATGGTATCCATGTACTAAACTTGGACCAAATAAGAGTGTGTTGAGTGTAATCGTCAAAGTCGAGGGTAGTATGAAGTTGTTTATCAATATTCATATTTTTCCTTGCGACATCACAGCATGCGACATTCAATCTGGATTGTACTGGATTGCACCTCTTGGTTCATTTAGTCCAAAAACGTCTATGTACTTGAACAGTCAGTTTGCCATATCCACCTCTCGATACATCTAAATAATGACCTTCCAAAAGAATATGGATGTATATGAATCTAAATGATGTGAATACTTTCCACTTAAAGGTATGTAGAATCAAATTTTAAAAAAATGACACCCATTACTGAAATAGTCCATGTTGAGTGCCTGCATAACTTGTGTGACTTGTACTATACATGTATATGATTATCGCTGTATAAAAGAGGATTTACCTTTTTTCACAAATTCTTTTAGAGTCATTATCATGTATAATTGGTTGAATATTATGCGACAGTTGATGTGCAATAGGCTTCAGTGTGGCGTTTAGTTTAGGTTGAAAACCATTAAAGTTGTTAGATGTATATGTATGGCAAATCAAGACTGATTTCGTGCTCTCTGTTTCTTTTATCGCAGTGTTCGAAAAATCAGCTATAAGTTTCATTTTCAAATTACTTAGAAATGATCACAAGTTAATTTTGCTTTGGTAGTTAAATAGCTAAGACAGTTTTGGTAGTTTAAAGAGCTAAGACAGTTTTGGCATATTATCAGGTTTCAAAAATATGACATATGTCCTTGATACAAAACATTTAGAAAAAGTTAGAACTAAGTTTCAGTTTTTGGTTAATAAGGGACATGGAGGAGCTCAATTAATTTAATGATGTTAATCTCTTAAAAACCTATTCAGAGAACAAAATCATGCATCATCTACATTTAAATATACCGGTACTGAGGTGCATGTCACTTTATCATTTAAGTTTCAATTTATGATTTTGCTATATACATTTGTGATTTTTAGATTAACAGTGTAATGCATACAAATAATTTAAAACCATCCAATTTGTAAAGCTCGAGTATAAAAGATGTCTTTTCTGTTCATTTAAGATACATCATTTTTGCAGCAGTCATCAAAGAATTTGTCATTGAATCTAAATTATTTGAGATGAAGAGAGAAAGAACATTTGTAACTTTCTCACTGGAGCTAACAATGGCCATTTAAATAGTTTCAGATGGATCAAAGAAGTTATCCATACAAGAAGTGAATTAATGTTATCAAATTAAAGTTGGTTTCAGGATATCGCTTAATTTTATCATATTTATCCACCAATTTCCTAAAATTTACGACTTGTTTAATTCTGTAAACTTTGAAATATAATTTTTTAAATATTAAATTTAAAAGAAAATGAAATACATTTTAACTTACCTGGCCATAAAACCAACTTGTACTGTCATTGTGCATTCATCCATTCATCCAACAAGTGTAGCTGGTTACCATACTGGTTTCTATATGTCTGATTCAGTTCCACTCAAATCTGGAATGTGTTGTGTGTCTAGTCTTGGACAAGTTCAAGTCGGTAATAAGTAAGATCAATGCATAATGATGAGGTCATTGTGTATCTCATTGGCTAACCTTGATACCCTTCTTGAAGCCCCATTTTCGATCAGATTTTTCCTGACTTGGAATATATATTTATGAACAAGATTCATGCATACTAATTAGGTAATCTTGCATCTGATTGGCCAAGCTTGTTACCTTTGTGAAAGCCACATTTCAGATTAGAGTTTAACGAGACTTAAAAGTTTGGTATCATGAAGGTCTGGAATGGATTAAGTTTGGGCTTGGATCATGAAGGTCTGGAATGGGTTAAGCTCGGGCTTGGATCATGAAGGTCTTGGATGGGTCAAGTTTGGGCTTGTATCATGAAGGTCTTGAAGGGGTTAAATTCGGGCTTGGATCATGAAGGTTTTTAATGGGTTAAGTTTGGGCTTGGATCATGAAGGTCTTGGATGGGTTAAGCTCGAGCTTGGATCATGAAGGTCTTGGAGGATGGTTAAAGTTCGGGCTTGCATCATGAAGGTCTTGAAGGGGTTAAGTTCAGGCTTGCATCATTAAGGTCTGGAATGGGTTCAATTTGGGCTTGTATGATGGTCTTGGATGGGTTAAGTTCGGGCTTGTATCATGAAGGTCATGGATGGGTTAAGTTCGGGCTTGGATCATGAAGGTCTTGGATGGGTTAAGTTCAGATTTGTACCATGAAGGTCTTGGATGGGTTAAGTTCGGGCTTGTACCATGAAGGTCTTAAATGGGTTAAGTTCAGGCTTGTACCATGAAGGTCTTGAATGGGTTAAGTTCAGGCTTGTATTATGAAGGTCTTGGATGGGTTAAGTTCAGGCTTGTATCATGAAGGTCATGGATGGGTTAAGTTCGGGCTTGTATTATGAAGGTCTTGGATGGGTTAAGTTCAGGCTTGTACCATGAAGGTCTTGGATGGGTTAAGTTCAGGCTTGTATTATGAAGGTCTTGGATGGGTTAAGTTGAGGCTTATATTATGAAGGTTTTGGATGGGTTAAGTTCAGGCTTGTATTATTAAGGTCTTGAATGGGCTAAGTTCAGGCTTGGATCATATGTAGGTCTTTAATGGTTTAAGTTCTGGCTTATATGATGGAGGTCTTTGATGCAATAAGTATGGGCTTGTATCAAGAAGGTCTTGGATTGGCTCAATAATAGTGAAATGCATGTGTATTAATGAGGTGACCTTGCATCAGATTGGCAAATCATTCTTAAATCCAGAAGCCAAAATAGTAGTTTGCATGTTACAGCAAGGGAAGTAACCTATGATCAAGTCTCTTGAGAATCCGTTTTTTTTTCTCTTCATACTACCTATTTTCCAGCCTATAAATTAATACTTGAAAGTCAGGTCTTCGTCTTATAATCTGAATCGACTTGTAAATGGATTGTGTCATTGAAATTACATCAACTTAGTTTTTATAAGTTATGTTCGTAACTACAGGTAATAAAATGAATTACAACATGGATGTGCTTTCAATTATAATAAAACAAGCATGGACTGTTTATTCACCTGTGTCAATTGATAACAGAATATTGCAGTGATTTGTTCAGAAGTAAAATCACAAGCATATTAGCATCGGTAATGAAATTTCACGATTGCTGGTAATATGGAATATCATACAATGATACTATTACTAGTGTAAAATACAAAGCCAAGATATTGACCTTGCCTTGTCTTTTACTCCAAATCGACTTGTATATGGATGAAGGATGGAAAATAAGCCGAATTGGTGAATTCGACTTAATACTCTGCATCGACTTATAGGTCTGAAAATATGGTAAAAGTATATTTTTAAAGTCACATTTTTGTTTTTGAGGTCAATCAAATCATTTTTTAATAATGAACAACATTTTTTAAATACAAACACATTTGGATTTTGCCGTTTGTGGAATTTTTTTGTTGTTGTTTGTAAATTTCAGTAATGCATGTACACTATAAAATATTTTGCCCCCCCCCCCCCCCTCTCCGGCTGATGCATTTCAAAACTATTATCAGTTGCAGTGGATATAAATATCGTAAAATCTTATGGTCTGATAGTTTGGTTCATCATCATTGGTCACCACAGTTTATTTCCACGTGTCACGATTTAAAATGACAGGGATATAGTGCACGCATGCAGCTGATTATTACGTTTATCTCATATGCAGTTTATAAAGTTCTCGTATTATGACATTTTCTTTCAGCTTGAATATTTGAATATATGTATAAGCTCTATATATGGGATACAACTTGTCAGCTTCTGTACTGTAACATTATTGCAACATGTTTAAACTGTTTTCATAGTAACCAAACTCGGTTTTAAGTTTCAACTGATTTAACACATTTAGACCAAAATGCTTCTTTTAAAAATGTGAGATTATTTGAGTGTATTGTTTTAAAAAATATGACTTATTCTGTATGTCTGGAGTCCAGTGTTTGATCCTCAATATAGGCATGTTTAAGTCTAGGACCATTCCGATACTGGTTTTCCTATTTCATTTAGTTTTCTTCACTGTAAAATGTAGCAGTAAAGTATACCTCTGACTGTCTACTCCGATATTACATGTACTTTTGACAGGCATATATATTTTCAAGGGAAGAATTTAAAGTTCAGGTTTACTAGTAAATGCTGTCATAAAATTTCACTATCAGAAAGTTCCTTCCCCAGGGCAAATTAAATTTGTGAACAAGTATTTTTACATTTTATACAGATGTGCTTTGTACACATATTTTGTATTTAGTGCACATTATTTACATGGTCACTAGTCTTCTAGCCTAGACAATTAGACCAAACATGTATGAGGGAGAGTGAAACAGGCATTTCTAAAAAAAACAATGTCTGGCCCCAACAGCTTTGAAACATTGCTCTAATTTGTGGTCATATTTTATTGAGTCTTTGAATTATTAATTTTTAGAAATTATCTTGTGTGAAAAAATCTTGGTTGAATATGAAATCAGTCCTCCACCCCAACCCTATCCCACCCCATCACAACAATAAAATGGTCACTACCTAAAAGTATGCTGGAGTCCTAGATTTACCATATTTAATCTTGTATAATGAATCTTCCATTGCAAACAGAACAGACTTGGTAATGTCATCTGTGCTGTTTAATTTTTTGTATGGTTGCAAAGCAATAGCTCAGATACATATTGGCTGTCATAGCATATGATAGCAGAGATATTTTAGTGTGGTGTTCAATTTTGTAGATATTTTATGGGCGTACATATGGCATTTGACCTATTTTTGAATGAAACAGGAGATCAGTTTACATTATCAGCCAGTTGGAGCATCACCGTAAGTAAAGCTATGTGTCCAGATATTAGGCCAGACCTGTACATATTTAAAGTATTTTGCAAAATGTAGCTAAAGATCTTATAGAATAACACCTGCGTTTAACTGTGGTAGTATTAGTTACTTAAAATTATTGTGTGTATGGGTGGGGGTGGGTGGGTGTATTTATTGTTTGTTTAAGTGTCCTCATAGGCAGAAAATGGTCTCAAATCTTACATAAATGGGTCCCAAGCCGTTGGAAAGTTTGTATAACCATGTAGAATCGGATTTTAAAATTGATTAAAAAAAACTTTATTTTTAATCGGTAACATTTTTTTCCACAACTGAATTTGCAAAAATAAATGTACATTTCCAGTAATGTGGGAAAAAATATGGAGAGTTTTTGGTACAATATTTTAAAAATAAGATTTTACTGTGTATTATATGTCAGCATGAAAAGAAGATTTTTCCATTAAATTGAGGGTTGCAGCTTAATGGAGCTCAGGGGATATTAAATCTCACAAAAAACTGCCAGGTCGCCCACTGACCCACCCACTGCTGCAAATTAAAAACTCCTGGATTTTGACAGCTCAACCAAAGTGTACCTGTACCTACATCTAGCAGTGTATGTGTGATAACTGGTTGAAATCAAAGTGACATTATAGTTAATAACAAATGACTAGTATTATTTTACAATCATTTTTGGGATAGTTGGTCTTAATTGCAGGACATATTTTTACTTCTGCTTTGTCACCATTTTGTTTTGTCTTTTTACTGGTAATGGGTAATGTATGATCAATTATGTACACTATATATAAATACTGAACACTTAACAGTATCACTGCTGCTGTGCCCTAGAAGCAGTAAGCTGCGTCTAGCTTCTTCTGCCCCAGAGTTTTTACCTGTTTGGAATTTTTTAAAATCATCATTCACTATTTTAATACCTTAATTTTTCTTCTTATATCCAATAAAAATCCACAAAATTTTGGCCAATTATTCCAAATGAATTTGTCTACACACTGATGTATTTTTTTCCTATTTGTTTAAGTCTTTCACAACTTAGTTGTACACTATTTATGAAATTATGTTCAACATTTTAAAAAAAATATATCTCATCAGCGCTATCAGCTGCCTCTTCTTCTGACAATTCAATCACAGAAACTTCTCCAAATCTAAATCTTGCAAAAATATCCAACTGCCACATTTTCTCTCTCATCATCATCAAAATCCACTCTTCCACCATCATTAACGAGTTTTCATGAACAGAACATGTGTAGTGAAACTGCCCTCAGTTAGTAATCCTTGGTTTTTTAACAATTCAAATTTTCACCAATGTAAGTAAAATCATTTCAGATTGGTTTAATATGGTCTGATTCATGGAAAAAAACCTGTTTCTAACCAATCTGAGACTTTGTATCTAACACACATTCACGACGGCTGGAGACATGATAGACCATTGAATGCAATCAACAAACCTCAAATATTGGCAGGATTGGTCAGAAACCAGATTACGCGTAGAGGTGGGATCGGGGCCGAATGAGTTCACTATACAGCTGTATATATTATGTTGGATACAGATGCTGCAGCATTGTGCATTCTGCACATAATTTAAAATATGTTGGACATTAAAAAATCAAGCCTTGAAAAATTATCTGTTGTAAAAAAAAACTTGGCTATAATCCATTGTATTCAAAGCAGTTTGGTTTTCGTCAATTATGATGTAACCCTAACCTATACTATTTGATTCACTCGAAAGAAAGACTGTTAAGGACTGCTATATGTGGGTCATTCTTTGCTGTATATACTCACTTAAAGTCATGTCAAACCACAAACATCAAAGATCCTGATCTTCCATAGCATAATGTGCCTGCAGATCAATGTCTATGCTGTTGTACAGTCCCCAATCTGCTGGTGCATTATAAAGTACTATGGCCAATATGGGTCTGTGAAGTTTGCAGTTGGACTTGTTAACCAGTATATGTTTGTGTGTGTGTTTAGGATTTTTAACATGGCTTTAACAATGTTTCAGTCATATTGCTATGATGTCTACAGTGAGGCAGTTTATAGTGATGTCAAGCACTGACTTGGGCAGGGCCACGAGTGGCTGAGAGATCTAAAGTGCTTTCCATTACGGATCACTGCCATCTCACCTCTGTTTGCGTGGGTTTGAGTCCAAGATTCAGCTAATGTAGTTATGTGAGAAAGCTTGCCAGTAGCTTCTCGTGAGTTGGTGGTTCCTTCCCCAGGGTTCTTCCGCCACCAATAATACTAGCTGCCATGTATTGCCTATCGTGTGCTGAAAAATGTCATTAAACCCTACAACAACAACAACAACAACAACTGACTGGGGCATCATGCCACAGACATGTAGCATGATGTCCCACCAAATCACATTATCCTGAGATCAGTCCGACCAGTCCTAACACTAACCTCTTAATGCTGAGTGCCAAGTGAGGCAGCTATTAGTACTATTTTTGTAAGTCTTTGGTATGACTTGGGCCCCCCGGAATCGAGCCCATGACCTCCCATTTCCGCAATGGACACTCTGACCATTAGGCCACCGGAGCGACCCTAAATCACTTCCAAAATAAGAGTTAGTTTCTTGGTTTTCTCAACTGTGTTAATTGAACATGGTTAAGAAGTAGATCTAAATTACAGATCATTTTCTGCTCAGGATTTTGTTTGTTTCTCAGGTAATTGTCTCTCTGCTTCAAATTATTTTAACAAAAACCTATACATGTTCACCATCCACACTTTGTGTATTTTCAGTTGGGATCAGGATCAATTTCCAATTTAAAATGTCAAAGGTGAAGGTGGGTGAATTGCAGGCCTGTTGATTCTGGGGCTAAGTTGAGAGGTCATTGTCACTGAGACTAAGAAGGAAAAGGGCTTTTGCATGATTATTTCATTTCAAGACTGTTTACTCTGATCAAGATTTTGGAGGGCATACATTTTGGGCATGAAAGAGGCCTGATGATTTTTGTATCAAAAGGTCAACAGTCAAGGGTAAGGTTTTGCAGAATAAGTTTTTGTTTTATGGCAAAAATTCCTTGTCCACTCTCTTTGAATGGCTTGCTTTTTGTTTAATAAAGAAACTAATTGATTTTGTTGTCTAAAACTCAGTGGTCAGTCATGACAAAAGGTCAAGGTCACTGAGATCCAGTATTTAGAAAGTAATCTTGTTTGCCATGCCCAATCAATATCTACATAGAATGTAAAATATAAGTATGAATGTATACTTTGCCTTTCACTATATTGTTTTTTTGAGACTGAATGTAGAGGTGGAGAGGTCAAAATATAATTGTGAAGGCCACACATAGTGAAAAAGTTAGGATTATGGTATGGAAAGTGGAAATGTCTTTTTATGGTAAATAATAGAAATCTTAGTCAGTTATTACTAGTTGTGCACCAATATTGTCGTTTTAGGAGAAAAATAATGTTTTCTATAACTGACACTTAAGATTGAGAATAATGACTGGATTCTAAACTTAATTTATGTCGACTTCTATGGATGAAATTCAGGCCAGGTTTCATTTTTGAAGTGGGCCATGTTTCATTGAGTTGCTACAGCAATAATAGCAAAAAGCAAAAAGCTGTAGATTTTATCTTGTATTTGGAGTAGGTAATTGCAAAATGTAAGACCTAATCTGGTTTTATTCCAATTAAATCTGACTGATCTTTATAATCATCAAACCACAAGCTTAAATTTGTGCTTCAGTTTTCAAAAAAAAGTCCGTCAAAAGTGAATTTTCTAATTGAATGTTCTTCATAATTGTTTGAAACAGAATCTGAAATTAAAACATAAACTCTGGAGTTTAAAGTTACAATCTTCAGGTCCCATGTTGAGCAACAGGTATCATTGCTATAGTGACTCAAATTGAAAGGAAATGAACCACACCATTTAGTTATAAAATTTGTGCCACACCATTTAGTTATAAAAATTTGCAGACTTGCTGATTTTTGTATCGCTTTGTTACAGTGGCATGGATATATAGTAATCCTAGTATCTGTCCTGTCCAGGAATCGTGTTTGCACAATTAGCAATTTTCAGTTCTGCTGGACCTTGCCCAGAAGAGCTTATTGAATGGTCTTCTGTCTGTCATCTGTCCAGTGTCAATCCATTTGTTTTCAAGGAATGGTGCTGATCTCAAATCTTACTATTGCTACTCTTGCTGAATGGATGGCCATGTCTAAATTGGGTTTTTACCCCAACCCACCCTCAAAAAAATAATATTTTGTCTAGTTGGTTTTCAACAAAAATGGTGCTGATGTGACATCCTATATGGCCGCCATTTTATAAACCATGTTATTTGTTATTCCAGCATGGATGGTCATATCAACATTGTATTTTAACTAAAAGACTTGTTACGACATCCTAAATGAAAATTGTGCCAATCTGAGATCCAATATATATATATATATATATATATATATATATATATATATATATATATATATATATATATATATATATATAGCCACCATGGCAACCATCTTACAAATCTTCAAGTATTGCTATTTCTCCTGAATGAATGGGTAAATAAAACACGAGATTTTAATTGAAAAACTTATGATGTCTGGTTGGTCCTAAATGGAAATGGAATTATCAACATAGACACTGATCTGCAGGTGCAATATGCTATTGAAGATCAGGATCTTTGTTGTTTGTAGTTTGACTCGACTTTTAAGTGAGTTTGTAAGGTACATAGAATGTGGTGCTTTAAAGTGTCATATCAAAATGAGTGAAATTTACAAGTAATGTATTATGTGCATATACACAGTATAATATTTTTCTTTTGTAGAGCCCCTTTGCCCCCATGACCCAAGCATGGAAATAAACAACCATTACCTGAATCGAAAAGGTAAGATTTTATATGTTTACTATAAATAATATTTCTGCATTATACATTTTCTTTCCATTAGTTTTCCTTGGTAAAATTCACAGATGACCTGCTCAATTTGCAAGAAAAAACCTGTTGATGGTAATGTTAAAAGGTCAAAGGTTGACGTCATTAGTCTCTACTATCCAGACTTGCCCAAGTGCCACTAGTACATATAGGAGTAACACGAGATACGATGTGTATATTTACTATTTCTGGTACTTTAAGTTGCATGAGTACATTCTGTAGATTTTTCAACAATTTAGGCCAATTTCTGATATTGAAATCATATTGCATAGTAAAAGGGGCGTCACTCTAAATAATGATATGATATGCCGCAATAGTTACCATTCAATGGTAAGGGAGCTTCTTAACAGCCGTATGAAATTGGAATTGAAATTAAACTTTCATACCTTAAAAAACTCAAATCAATACAAATGACATGCATGATTTCACTCTATACACCTCGCCCTTGACAACATGTGCACAATTGGTCCACAAAAATAGACTACACTATTAGCAAGGGTTCACGTTACCAAGAGACTTATAAAATTGAAACAATCTGCGTTGAGAAAACTGCAGAGGGTGGAGTTGGGAACTAGGCAGTTTAATGTCTGAATCCTTGTTTTACATTCATGTCGATAATAATTGTTCATATCACACTTTTTCTAATGAAGTTGTTCATTGTTCTGTTTAAAAACATTTAATTTCAAAATGTCCAACATGTGAAAGATTGTTCCAACTGGTATCAGCAACCATCATGTGTAGGCAATATTATCCGAGTAATACGTCATTGCTTTTTGTTTTGTTGATAATTCTGGTTCCTGGGGTGGTAACTGTATATAAAAGTATAATGCCAGGTCAGGAGTCAAAGCAGCAGAGAACTAGACTAACTGTTGCTACACTACCAACCATGATTCCTTCTTTTTCAAAAACTAGTGAAATCTATTTTGTGAGACAATCGTCTACATCGAAACTCAATATTTGTATTATTCAATTAGTACAGTATTGATGTTGTAATTTCATTGGAAGTAATAATGAATCTTCATATTATCCATCAGGATATGTCTATGAAATTGTTTCAAACTCGCTTTCCTACAATTGACCGTATAGATGCAACCAGGCTCTTTATTTTGCAATGTATTTGTTTCACTTGGTTGTCTTGCTGTCTTTGATCAAAATTATGAAAGAGTCAGCTAAGTTGAGGCAGTTTATGTTACATACACCATTACATTTTTAACACTGTTCGATTGAGCAACTGAGTGAGTTTACCCAACATATGTTCGAGGCCACTAGATTTAGGATGGATTTGCATGCCTTTTAACTTTTCGTTTGTTACACCTCTTTTATTTGATTCAAAAGACAGAATTAACTTGACAATACAAAGGAGGCCAACTTTTAAATTCAGTTCAACAATACAACAAATACTTCTGAAAGTCAGTTATTAAAACACAAAAGGCATTTAATTAGGTTCTGAGAGAAGTGCTTGCAGACATAGCTGTTACGGTCGATTGACACATTTTATGTTTAGATACATGCATTTATAATAATAATAATAATAATGAGGACTTTGTATAGTGCCTAATCTTTCAAAGCTCTAAGCGCTTTACACCATCAATAATGATATGGCTACACTACAGAACAACAAATGACAAAAACAATGAAATTGGAAAACATAAAAACATGCTGAAAACATATAAGATACAAAACAGGATTAGGTCGCTAAGTTTGTCCCTGCAGTCTAAACAGGTGAGTCTTAAGAGCACTCTTAGAAGGGACCACTGTTCACTCATTAGGCCAAAGAAACTGTTTTAAATTGCACTGGTTTTTAAATTAGGGTAGGTAGGTAGGGATTACTTTTTGGGCCTTGTATACCAGAATTTAGTATAATAATTCTGATTTGTTTCTGACAATCTTTTAAAATTAATAATACGTTGATTAAATGACAAATTGTGTAGGGGCCTGGCCTACAGGTGGCTTAGTGTGCTGCAAACAGCATAGAGCTTGATATGTCATTACACAACTGGTCAGTGGATGTGGAGACTTGTTTGCATGTACATTCAGTAATTAGCAACTGTTCCATGATATTATGTGGATCAGTAATAATTCAGACCTACTAATTCGTAGAAGGATTGCTTTATCCATCTTGCTGAACTTTGGACAGTAATGTATATCTTTGTCAACAGATTTTGAACTTGAGTTTTATTTTATAAAATAATGCATGAATTTGTAAAAAAAAAAACAAAACAACTTTTCATGGAAGATCGTTGAAGTACCGGTAATCTTATTTAGCTCTTGAGACTGTAAAAGCCAGGTACCTTTCATCTATCATGCATCATATGTCATCTTTCCAGCAACAATTGCTTGTTTGCACTTGGGAGTCAACATGTCTGATTCACTTGTAGTCTTCACATTTGATTCTTGTATCATTAAATTGTTGGTCAGAATGCATCTAATTGGCTACATTGTTATCACACAGGAGGACATATTTCTAATCCAATTTTGATCAAACTTGGAATATTTGCTTTTCACATTAAGATATCAGATACGTTTGATAGTGAGACAAATTAATGGGTACATGTACTAATAAAGTGATAGTTCTGACCCAGTCTTGATCACACTTTGAATACTTATATTTTGAAGCTCTCGGACAAATTTGTTATTGAGCAAGCTCCACGCATATTAATTGAAGTGATCGTATATCTGATTGGCTGGGCATGCTTCCACTTTGGAGGCCATATTTCTGATTCAGCTTTGATAAAACCTGGTATATACTAGTATACTGATATTCAAATCTTAGACAAATTTAATAATGAGTGAGTTGCACAAATATTAATGATAATTTTTAGCATCTGTATGGCTGCACTTGTCCGTTTCAAAGCCATTGATCGAAAATGAAGAATGAGCTTGCATCTTAAAGGTAATGGATGGGTTCAGGAACAAGTGAGATCAATGCATAATTAATGGGGTGATCTTTTAAGTAATTGGCTAGCCATGTCACCACACTCTATGACATATTTCTGAACTGATTTTTATCAGGCATGAAATATATCAGTGTTTCACTTTACCCTCATTTGTGCTTCAGAGACCACCAAACGTTTTATTTGACCCCCAGTTTTCAAAACAAAGTTTGTCTTTCACTCCATCTGACATGCATGATTTGACAGAAAGGAGATTTTTTTACTCTCAGTTTTGTACCCCTAGGGGATACACTGTGTATACAAACTATTATATCATTAAGACCATGGGCGAGTGTGATTAGCAGCAGGATGCAGATTAATGAGGTAATCTTGCATCTGATTGGATGAGCTTGGTATGACTCTTTAAGCCATATCTTGATCCAAATTTTTAAGCAAACATAGAATGTACACTTGTATCAATAAGATCTTAGACAACTTTTATAAATAGTGATTCAAATTTGTAAGCAAACTTGGAATGAATGCTACTGTCACAAGATCTTGTACAATTTTTATAAGGAGTGATTTAAACTAGTAAGCAAACTTAGAATGGACACTTCTATCACCAAGATCTTATACAATTTTTATAAGGAGTGATTTAAACTTGTAAGCAAACTTAGAATGTACACTTGTATCACAAGATCTTAGACAAATTTGATAAGGAGTGATTTATACTTCTAAGCAAACTTTTGGAATGGACACTTCTATCACAAGATCTTAGACAAGTTTTATAAGGAGTGATTTATACTTGTAAGCAAACTTGGAATGGACACTTCTATCACAAGATCTTAGACAAATTTTGTAAGGAGTGATTTATACTTGTAAGCAAATTTGGAATGAACACTTCTATCACAAGATCTTAGACAAGTTTTTTGAGGATTGATTTAAACTTGTAAGCAAACTTGGAATGAAACTTGAATCACAAAATCTTAGACAAGTTTTATAAGGATTGAGATGATATATCAACTGGACTTCTTACCATTCAAGAAGTCATAATTTTGATCTAGATGTTGGCTTTGCATGTGATTGACTGAGAGCTCTAGTTACCACTTTTTAAAGTTTTGATCAAGATCTCGGATGAGTTCAATAATGCATGTGATCTGCATATAATAACAAGTGATCATACATGTAATTGGTGGAGTTTATTTTTGCTATATTCCCAATTCAGTTTAGATCATAGTTGGTCATTTGGCTTAAATCATGAAGACCTTGAGTAAGTAGTTTTGAGCAGGATCCATGCATAGAAATGAGATGATTTCAGTGTTTCCCTTTACCCTCATTTGCGCTTCAGTGACCCCCACCTTTTTAATTTGACCCCCAGTTTTTATACCAAAGTTTGTTTCTTTACTCAGTCTGACCCCCCAGTTTTGACATCAAGGAGAAATTTTACTCAGTCTTGCACCCTATGGGGACACTAATTTTGCATCTGATTGTTTGATCTTTAATGTGCCTATTTCTGATAACAGTTTTATCAACTAGACATTTATCATCAACTTTTATGTGTTTTATTTTGAGCAAGATCTCAAAGATTGATGTTGTATGTACTTGGCTGAGCTTCTTTCCTCTTTAGAGATTGTATAATAGTTTTATTCAGACTTGCTAAATAGGCTAATGTGTTCAATTTGTTGGAAGATTTTTTATTAGCGTCGAGACCTATGCCTGCTCAAGAGATTGCCTTGCATCTAATATAAAAATCTTCATTGAATATAATTATGATCTTCATGCATATTAATGAGGGAACCTTGCATCAGATTGATTGAGCTTGTCAACAATCTGGCAACTGTATTTCCAATTATATATGTTTAAAATTGTTAAATTGTCTTATGAACAGTTTCAGTTCAAGTAAGATCTGTACATATTATTCATGAGGTTTTCTTTCGTCTGATTGGCTAAACATGTGGCCACTCTGGATACGGGATTCCTGTTGGAGTTTGTCCACCTTGACAAGTTTTGAATTAATATTGTTTTGCACAGCATCTCCATGTTACAGTTTTACTGATCCTGCCTAAATTGCTTCCTCAGTCTGCAAAAAGTAAAATTGAAGGCAGTTATGTTTTGAATTCAGCTATTATTTATTGACATCAACCTGAAACAATGACAAGTGTATCAAACAAGACTTGTTGAAAGTTCATGTTCTTTTTATTACTGATCTAACTCTGCCTCGGATGTAGATCTTGGTATCTCACTTCTGTTTCTTGGTCCATCAGCATGCCATAGCTTGATGACATCTCTTATTATCTGGTGAGTTAAAAAGCTTCATTATTACTGTAATTTAAGGGACAATTTATCAAAGTTTTTACACCCAACAATGAAGTGCAGTGCATACTTTTGTATTTCTCTGAATACTCAGTACAGGAAGTGGACATCATCACATTGTTTCCTGTAATGATGGGAATCGGTCAGAAATTCATAATCGATAATCGGTTCCCCTTAACCAACTGATCATCGATTATAATCGGTTACTAAGAGCAAATTTTAATTTTTGTTAAACAGTTATATCTTTGATCAAGAGTTCAATATGTTTATAAATGTACAGAGTAATCTCTTTCAATGACATGTATACTTTAACCTGACAATAATATTTCATTATGTGTTACTTTTCTTCTGCAACTTTGTTAAATGAACGCAACTTTTAATGGCTGATCAGACATATGTAACTGCAATACTGCTACAATCCCCCCAAAAAATTCTTTCGTTCACATGTGATGTGTCTAATAATTAAAATATAGAAGGACATGTTTTTCTTGTTTGTCATTATTTATAAATACTACAAAAGATATTGCACTTTTAACTGAATCAAATCAGCAAAATGTGTTTAAATTTATTAACTCAATAATTTAACAACTTGACCATGCTATAATGAATATATGTTCCTAATTATGAATCATAAGGTTTCATATTTGTAGTTGTGAAGGGAATTAATAAATTTCAGGTCAACTTTAGTAGCTGGGAGTTTTACTAACCTTTGTGCTTCGCATACACTTAAAAAGTAGTCTCCCTTTACACACAATCAATTATGGAGTTCACAATCGATAATCTGCTCAACCAACTGATGATCGATTATAATCGATAATCGGAACAACACTAGTTTCCTGTGCCACACTTTAGCAATTTGTACCAATTTTTACAGCATTTCAGATGCTTTCTTGCTCTGTTCTCTTAATTATATGTAATAATCATACTCTAATTACATGTAATTTTTTAACTTTCCGTGACAGCTGTGGAACTTGAATAAATTTGAGCAGTGATTTTCAAACCTTACCTTTACTTGGCACTGTATACCTTGCACATATGCACTTTCTGTTGTTTTTTTTTACACTTGCTGAATTTAATATTTATCAACAATGATATAAATATTAAAACATTATTCTGTATAATAATAGATTATTTGTTCAGTATGTCAACATGACCTTTTCTGATTATCCATATGGGTACCCTACATCATTTATTTTTTATCAATATTATAATCAGTGTCAGTAACCATATGCACAGACTGTGTTAAGGATAATCACCCTAATTTACTTTATGCCTGGGATAACACATGTTCATTTCCATGTGCAGACTTTAGGTTACAGGTAATCAGTTAACACAAACAGATCAATTAACCCATGAAAGAGAATGGCATCTGGCATTTTATTTTATGCATCTAACACAATATCTACTATGACAGTGACTTGTCATAATTTTTACTGCCCCAACCAATTAGGGACAGCATGGTTTTTAGTGATTGGATTAGGAACAGCATGGTTTTTAGTGATTGGATTAGGGACAGCATGGTTTTTAGTGATTGGATTAGGGACAGCATGGTTTTTAGTGATTGGATTAGGGACAGCATTGTTTTTAGTGATTGGATTAGGGACATCATTGTTTTTAGTGATTGGATTAGGGACAGCAGGGTTTTAATGATTGGATTAGGGACAGCATGGTTTTTAGTGATTGGATTAGGGACAGCCTGGTTTTAATGATTGGATTAGGGACAGCCTGGTTTTTAGTGATTGGATTAGGGACAGCATGGTTTTAGTGATTGGATTAGGGACAGCAGGGTTTTTAGTGATTGGATTAGGGACAGCAAGGTTTTTAGTGATTGGATTAGGGACAGCAGGGTTTATAGTGATTCCTCAAAATAACTGATATGGGGTTAGTGGACAAGCATTAGTTTCAAACCCTTCTTACATCTGATTGACCTTGCCACCTTTATAGATTTGGAGACTTTATTTATCAACTAGTTTCTTTCATGCTCCATGTGAGGATACTCCAGGTGAGTCTTAAGTTATGACTGAAGATACTATGCATATACAGTATACTTTTATATTTATCCTTTTTTTCTCCGAATTTAGTCAGTTAAAATCGACAGCATATGAAGTTTGGAAGATTGCATAGTCTTGCTTACTGAGATGGTCAGCTGTTAAGTTATATTAACCCTTACTGTGCTAGTTGTTACAGATATTTGCGCTGTCAGTCGATGTCTCATAGTGCTTGTTGCAACTTAAGTCGTTTACTAGGTAAGCAACAATATACGCATCCTATTACTTCAACTAGCCATGACTGCTTGTAAAACTATTTGATTGGTTTATAAAGGCCCGTAACAAGCATTCCGTTGTACTTACTATGCATTTAGCGAAGAAGTTTACAAATACTCGCTTTTGAACTCAAAGATTAAAAGGCTGATGTTGAAAACGATGGTAATTTCTTGCAACAAATACTGGCTTCTAATAGTGATTATGATAATGATTTTGAAGAATTTGAGGAGGATGAAATTATTGGAGATGCCATTGTGTTGATAGAAATACCCATGAGTGATTTTGAATCAGGAATTGATGTGGAACTGGAGTCTGATGTACATGTTCACTTGATGTGAAACAATGGCGTGTCTGTCAACCCCCCATTCTCTGGTAATTCAAAATTAAATGTAGAGATGGTGAATACTAAACCTATGAACTATTTAAGACTTTTTTTTTTGATGACGAGTGTTTGCATCTGATAGTAGATCAAACAAAGTGTTATTCAGATCAGAGAGTTCAAGGGACAACAGACTATAACTATTTAAGCATCAAAAACTATTTTTTACATTGATTATAGCAATGGGTTCGGTACATAAATCTAATCTCAATTCCTACAGGGCTGCTCTTAGCATTTTACACCTGGCAGATGAGAACAATCAAGGTGACCCTTTACACAAGATCCACCCAATGATGGAAGAAGAAAAAGAAAAACTTTGACTGAGGTTTATTCACCAGATATGAACCTCAGTTTTGATAATATTAGAATAAATAACATGTGGAAAAAATAATTTCATGAACATTTATTACTGACTCTGGAGGTCTAAACTTACCTCTGACATTCATGGAGTGAATGTTTACAAAACTTTACCTTTTCTTTACCTGTGATTTTCACAATTTAGATCTAACATTGTGACAGATGTTACATGCACTTGGTTGAACCACTGGAGAATATAATATTTTTTAGAGAGAGATATTTTGAACTTTTCCATTAAAAGACAAAGAAAAATACAGATGAAATACAGATCATTTTACCTGTAATTGCACCTGTACATCAAAATATGTTAAACTTGCACATGTATTTATGCTGATTTCGACATCCACCATCCATTTTCATATAGGGTTTGTGTTTGTGTTGTGTATATTTATTGAAATACATGCAGTTTAAAAACTGTGCAGTTTTCTCTTTTTTCTCTCAAATAATTCAGCACTGAGGGATCTTGTACTGCAAAACAATTTAGCACTTTAAGGGTTAACCCATTTTATTATTGTAGCGCCCTCTTGAGGTGTATGGGGAATTAGTCACAAATGCAAGAGGGTTTCTTCTTGTAGTATATTTTAATAGAATGCTGACTCCCAGCACAACATTTGAACTGGCTATATATACCAACCTAACGGACTTCAGAGAGAGCATTCCCTAAATACCTTTCCCTAGTACTAAATTCTGATCTGCTTGTGTTAATTGCAGACACTTTATCTAACTATAATCTACATATTAAAATGCATATAATCTAAATTATGTAATCCACAATAAAGCCATAAATGTACTCTCCATACACACTCTTTTCTCACTGATACTGTATGCAAGAAAATCCAAAAATATTATTTAGAATAAGAAATTACTTGGAAACTTCACCTATATGAGCCAATTAATTCAAAATTAAACTATTGCTACTCAGTTATATATTAAGCACTTTACACCTTCTAAAAGAGCTACCAATATCCTTTTAATTTGTTACTAGTTACAATGTTTAAGTATTAAGGCAAACTTGTCATAATTGATTTTAATTAGCTTTACAAACACATAATCTAACACTGATACAGCTCTATTTGTTTCAATTTCTCAGCACTTGTAATTTGACACCTAGCCTTAGGATAACAACTAATGCCTAACACTGACCCCAAGTGATGTTTTATCTAGCAGTGAACTAACTAGATTTAGCCCTATAATATGATCCTGAATACGACTACAGTCGTAATGCCTCATTCTATCCTGAATACACCTGTGGTCCTAGTATCCCATTTTATCCTGAATATGATTGTGGTCATACTCTACCGTATACGTGTAATGTCTCTAGAAACATGTGTTCTACATCACAAATATTTGTGTACTTCTTCAACAATACAGGAAATGGTTAAAGCATGCATGCACAGTGAAATATTTTTTTAAAATGTTTGGGAAAGAAAATGTTGGCTTGAAATCGCATGATAAAATGATGGATGACAAACTCAGATTAAACCTGGATGTTGACAGCAAGGGTAGTGATAATTGAAGTTGACGATTTGGATGATACTGATTATATTAATGTAAATGATGGGTTACAATTGAATCAAGTTGATGAAAGAGATGATGCATGGTTAACTTGAAGGCTTTCAGAAGGAATTGGTCAAGGATTATTTTTCCCCTTGATTGCAGCCATGATTTAAATTGATAAAATATTGTTATTACTGACATAGTAATAATGTGGAGTTAAATATTTTGACAAAAATTGTTATGATTAATTACGTTACTGAAAGATTTCTAGGATTAAATTGTCACAAGTTTTCATGAGAAACTGCTCACTCACTGAAGTACATGTTCTAGAGTGCAAAGTAAATAAAATATTCCAGGCGGGTTTTTTTTGCCCAATTAGTAGAATTATTATAACTTTTCAACTAACATTGCTAGAAACTTAACATTTGGACCAAAATACTAGAAATAGAATTATCTTTATCTTATTCACATACTATTAGGAGATTTGTTTATTCATCTTCATGAACAAATGATTCACTGACAATTATGGTAAGTTTTTTAATTTGTTTTTTTTTTCTTCTTCTTTAAAGTCATATTTTAAAATACAGTGAGCATGTACATATTGGTAAGTGCTAACAATATCAATGTGTTGCAAATTGAATTACCTTTTCAGAGATACATGTTTTTTTTAAATTTAAAAGAGAAATAACAATGTTACAATATATTTTACTAAACATGGTGAAGGTCATCACAATTTATGCTGTTGCTGCTGAATGATGCTCTGTCTTACCACAATGTATTTAGAATTGGTTCTCAGGAATCAGGCACTGCAGATGAAATTGGTAAACAGGATGAAGTAGGTTAATAAGTGAGCATTATCAGGTTCACTTTAGCCTCTTGTTAAAATTTTGCATGACACTTTGTAAGCATGTCTGCTCAGTGCCACGCCACCCTATTGACAGTGACTTCTTTGTTAAAAATGCATTTTACGAGACCCTTTTGCCATAACTTTGTGCTGAATTGCATAATTAGGGCATATGAAAGTTATGTTCAGTGTTATCTCTATTGGTCATTGACCAGAAAACCCGCTCGAATGGCCAGTTGCTTGCATTGTGAGTATTTGGTCATCAGCTGTCCAATCTCTCTCTCTCTCTCTCTCTCTCTCTCTCTCTGGATTAGCACGCCTTTGTTACTGTCACTTCTAAACTATTTAAATGATTACCATGAATCTTTTCAGTCATATTTATACCAATGTTGATCCCAAAATCCAGCATGAACACCATAGCAGCCATCTTGAAAATTGTGTTATTTCTTTTGAATCAAAGGTCATATCAACACTGGTTTTCACAAAAAATATGACATCTCTAAATTGATCCCAGAGAAAAATCTTGTTATTAGTACTATACATAAATTATCAGCATGGTGTTTTCTCTGAAAGCTGTATTATGATACATGTTTGGTCTTGCATGACATCCATTGTGGTTACCATAGCAACAATCTTGAAAATATTGTTGCTACTCCTCCTGCAAGGAAAATCGTATGTGCATGGAGTTCTAACTAGAAGACTTGGTGTCTAGTTGGTTTTAAATAATAACAAAACTTGTGCCTAATTTTGATATCCAACTTGACCAGTACCACAGTGGCCATCTAAGAACTCTTATCATTACTATTCCAAGATGGAAAGTCAGGTAAACATTGGGTTTTGTTCAGGAAGACTTGCGATGTCTGGTTAGTACTAATGAAAATGTTGCATTATGATCTAGCATACATTGTGACCCACCATGGCCACTGTCGTAAAAATCTTGTTATTGCTAGCCCGCATATTCATAGTCCTATCCTTTATGCAGTTTCAACAGGTTTAGTTATAAAAGAAAATAGTTCTGATCTGACACCAATTTGGCTGTCACAATGAGGATATTGAAAATCATGTCACTAATTTCCTTCAATAGATTATTACATCTAGTTTGCATAGAATGACATTGGTGCTCGTTATGTCAAATAGAGTGGCTAATTTGAAAATACTGTCACCTAAGAATATCAGAAGTAGTTTCAGCACACATTTTAAAAAAAAATTTAAAATTATTTTAAACTCCTTTAAATTCGTTGAGCGACTTTTGTTGCTAGATAGATGATGTTTTTTTTTTTTTTTTTTTATAGATTAAACCATTGTGTATATAATCTCTGTAGTGATCTGAAATATAGTTTCTAATGGGAAATGAGTGTGTAGGTGGGTAGGCGGAAACTAAAGACAAAAGGATTGTACAAAAAAAAATTACAAAAATGTCCAACAAATTAATCATAGGACATTTTCCCCAAAATGTGTACTAATTGTTGAGTGTAAATTTTCATTCATCAATAAAAGCATTAAGCTTGTATGTTCCTGTGACCTGGTAGCATCAATCAGAGATTTGTTACAGGGTCGATTTCCTGTTTCAGTGCGGAGAATGATACATTGTAGGATAGGTAGCTCAGGGGGGGGGGGGGGGGTAGCAAAAAATCTTTCAAGCAACAACTATTAGACGTGATGGATATATACTCGCTAATTTATTGATTAGTTGAAGTGCTGTAAATTGGGAAAATGATAATCACAAACAAGCTGCTAAGCTAATTTGAGCCTTGTCATTGATTTAAAAACCAGGTAGACCACCTGGATGTTGTTGATTTTTATTATGGCTGACTGGGTCAGCTAAAAATAACTTGCTCAAAAGAAGATTGTGACTATTTCCGAGGTGCAATACGGTTATTGAATTGAATAAAGAGCTTCTTGGGCTGTTATCTCCCATTGTCTTCAGCGTACACATTACAAATTTTGACAAAAATGTTTGAAATTCATTTAGAGATTTTTTTTTTTTTTTGCACAATGGGTCATGACATTGACTGGATTCCTTCATAATTGTAAATCAAAGATTAATTATATATTATATTATACCCGTGAATGAAACTTAACTTGTATTACTTGAATGTGACTGAAATGTGAGAAATTCGCCCATCCATTAAAATGAGAAATTTTCTCAGCATGAGAGTGATAAAAAGATAAATATCAACATTGAAATTGCATATTCAGTTGCTTTTTCTGCGAACTATTTTAGAAATAAATGTGACTCAAAATCACATGTATAAAATGTAAACTATAAAGGATGCCTCCCATTTGGTCTTTAAATTGAATAGTCCAAAACTTAACTTAAAAGTCTATGTTTTTAAAATACCATTTCAAGTTAGAAATAGGATGAAATAAACATCAGCTTGTTCAAAGTCTAATGGTTTTAACAGATTACAGTTAAAAAAATTCTTTCAAAATGTCTTTACATATTTTCTACAAATATGGGTTTCCCCCCTATCGTCCAGATCATGTCACTGCCACATGAAAAGTTGTTACCTGTTCCTAATGGGTTCAACGGTTTCTTCTTGCAGAATAAATAAATAAATGTATATATAACTATCTTGTGCTGAGCGATGACCTCCAAAACATTAATTTACCTACTGAGACCACTTCCGGTCCAGAGGCATCGTTACACCATCAAATTGTTTATTTGTGGAAAACTGATAATTTTCATTGGTATATAAATTATCAAGGGATAAACAATTTGTTTCTTTGTATCAGGATAGTTGGTTAAGTTGTTTGAAATTGGATGTGATATTTGTGAACAACGCGCTGACTGGAATACTGCACTCTCATTGGCCAACCGAAAATTACGCATCTTGGCTTAGATTTTTAATCGTAATTTTTTGATTGGCTGAAATACATTGACATATGGCGGGTGTTTTCACAGGGATCGAAGTGTTGCTGATGCTGGCACGTGTTTACATGATGGATGATATCGTACACGCCGCAATGTCAGGTCACAATATCATGATATCAGGGCAGGCTAGTACTGGTAAAAGCTTCCTAGTTAACAATTTAAGCAAAAGACTGAAAGAAATAGGGAAAACAGTTTACTTAACAGCCAGTACAGATATAGCTGCTTCTCAGTTGCACTGAATGACAATACACAGGTTTTCGGGCATTCAGGACGGTCGTTTCCCCGATGATATTTTGATAGATAAGAATAAAAATAATAATGACATGATAGATATTAAAAGAAGGATTATGAATGTTGACACTCTTTTTATTGATGAAATTTCCATGCTATCTCTGAAATCATTTCTGCAAATAGAGAAGGTGCTCAGAACAGTAAAGGAAAGCAATTTCCCATTTGGTGGCATTCAGATCATTGTTTCTGGTGATTTCTTTCAACTGAAGCCTGTGCCAAATGATGTGTACCATGACAGTGGAGAACTCTTTATCAGTTATGAGAAGATTCACAGCCTGATTCCACGTCGTCATGTTTTGTCACAAGTACACAGACGAACAGAAGGTAATTTGAACATTGTATTTTAATAACAGACCTCATGTGATAAAAGAGGAAAAGATAAAACACAATTTAAAAAATCTTCCTTCTCTTTGAATTTTTTTTCCTGTTATTTTTATCATTTTCACCAATATTTGGATGTATATGTGTAAAAACTTCAACACACACACATATACTAAGTTCTCAGACAGTAATACATGTAGACCTGAAATTTCTAAATTTGTAACATTTTGCATCAATGAATAGCAATGATCACTCAATTTTTATTTGAGATACCATCCATAGGAATGATATAATCAGTTTATCACCAGTGACAATATCATTTTTCTTTGAACTCGTTTTTAACAATAAACTATTACAAAAATTATATTCACACTCCTGTTTAAGGATAGTTGAAATAGACAACATATGTTTCAATCAGTAATTTCATCTTCATTTCATACCATATTTTTACTTTCTCTGATTTTCACACCTGGAATTCAGTGTCTTACACTATGTTATCCACAACAACTTGGACTCAGTTCAAAAGAGAATTTGTACATGTGTGTGAGTGTGAGAGAGACAGAGAGATGGGATGGATGCAAAGTAATATATATGCATAAACATTCACACATATTATGATTTATGTATAGTTGGTTACAGATATGATCAAAATGGGTTAGTACAGATTTGCATAAGAGGTGTTATATATAATGCTTATTATGCAAACCTCATTATAACAATGAAATCCACATCATATAACCATTTATAGAATTAATGGCCATTTAGAGACAAATAAAATCATGCAGATGACTTGTCCACATAGGTCAGTGTCTGTACGCAAGGGTCATATCCCTTTTGTCAGAACTTATAAACTATTGAGATTCACACTGTTACCATATATAAAATGACTGATCATTGAGAAAAATTGTATGCATGTGAATGAATTTGACTTAAGGGGTACATTCTCAAAAGGAAACATCAGGAACAACACATTGACTTTATTTTATGCTGCAGTCACAAAGTTTATCAGTACAGAAGAGTACAGAAATTATGTAAGGCAGCTTTTTGTGTGCACAGATCTCAAACCTAACCATTATATAGTTGCATTTGGGATATTAATGAAGCTGAGAGCAAAACTTGTGGCTGATATCTCTGACCCATTAAAAGCAAACGCAATAGAACTGTCTTTGAAAATACAAGCAGTGGAAGAGCAAAATTGAGATATATAGCCGGTTGGTGTGTTGCAACACTTAGACACAGAAAAAGAAGTGCTGTAAGAAAAAACCTGTACAGCAATAATTCCAGGGATTATGTGAACAAACTGTATTACCAAGCAATAATGTTAGATACACTCATCCAATATGAAAGTGTCCTAATGGAAACATCAGAAGATAAGGTTTCCATGACTGAGATACAGAGAAAGCAAAATGTAAGGAGTGGTCTGTGCTGTGTAAGTGATAAAGCCTTTCATTTCTTCCAAGAGTTAGACAAGGTCATCAGAAAACTTGAAACGGGAAAATGTAAATTTATATGGCAAAAGCTTTTATGACTTTGTAACATCAAGGGTTCTGCTAAATGAGACACTGAACCAACAGTGGTCACAGATCTTTAACACTGAAGATGATGAATATTTCTCTCTACATGTTCAGAAGTTAAAAGAGGATGTAGTGAGTAAGTATTTGTTAATGTCATCTGCACAGTTTAGGCGAGAATTCAAGCTAAAAGTTAAGGCTAGGAAAGAAGAAGCACACAGGAAGTAAATTCAAATGAGAAGAGACAGTAAAGTAAAATCTTCTTCCGAAGCACAAGTAAGCTCTAGTTCTAAGCAAAGTCAGTTGAGGAAAGACAGATCAGATTATTCTTTCACCTCCGAAAAGCAAGGAAGCCTGAATAAATTAGTAAAAAGAAAAGCAGTAAAGAAAAAGGCAGGAAAGGGAAACGATCAAAGACAACTAAGTGGCCATGTGGAAGATGTCAGGAGGACTGTGTAGTTGATAGTGTTTGTTGTGACATGTGTGATACATGGCATCATTATGAGTGCATTGGTTTGCTCGGAGATGAACATGAACTTCAGGAGGAGGAATGGATATGTCCGGACTGTAGATTTTCGGGTGACATCATACAGGAATGATATCGGCAATGTCATTATTTATTAGTTCAAGTACTACCAGTAAGTGCACTAGAATTTTCATTTTTTCTCATAATTGCAAATCCCTGTGCTTCCCAGCTTTGTTAATGGGAGTAACTTCATGCTATGGAAATATGTGTCTTCAGTGTTTGGATCAGTGTTATATTTATGACCTACATGCATTCATTATATTATAATTTGGAGTTAGTTAAAACTTGCAACATGCAAAACTTGTGTATACATTGTTTATACATTTATCCTAAATTCCATTATAAAGGTAATATCATGGCTCTCAATTATGATACATACAAATTTGAAGATTCTGAAAAACAGTGTCTTATCCACTTTTCTCCACATAAGAGATGATATAAAATTCTAAAACTTGTATAAACATTTCTGATGAACATCAATCATATTCCAAAATGTCATGTCATTATATTCAGCAGTGTTAAAGGAGATTATGTACATTTATTAATAGAATTATGGATTGATAGAATGGTACATAGGCTGTGACAGTATCTCTTCCCCCTGTTTAATCTTTTTTTTAAAAAATACTATAATAAAATATTCTCTTCAAAATAGAGATTGAGATGTGATCATGCACCCAAGACCCTGATGTAATGACTCAATGACAATTAAACTTTGGTAATCTAGTGTACTAAGGGAATAATTTATAAAGATATTATGCTTAAAATCTTAAAGTTTAAAAATGCAGTTATTTGGATAGCACTTCTAACACTGCCCCAGTCTAGCTGGAATACCTATAGGAAATGTGAAATTTCTCAAACAGATTAACCACCCTTCATTTGGTACCAAATAATTACAACCTTAGAAATCTGTAAAATACATGTTGTAAATATAGTTAATTAATACTATACTGAAGCCCCACACTGCAGTATGTGTTTCAGCATTCATGGATATTTTTGGCATTCTGCAAACAAATGCTGTAAAGATTCACATAATTTACATTAGAAATGATTATGACTAAATTGAAAATATAAGAGGAAAGGAAGTGTATTCTTTTATGAATTTTCATATGCAATGATACATGTAACAATGCATGCTTTAAATCTTAAATCTGAAATGGTGCTTTATGCAAGCTGCAGAGATTTTTCAGAAATGGAGAGGATCTCTTTTATTTACATTTTCTATTATTGACATATATTAATGACAACAATCATATAATCATATACCATTTTTAAGGAGTATATAGATTTGCAAACAGTTGTGATCTTTATTGTTTAATAAATTTAAAGCAAAAGATGGTCTTCACATTTTGATAATTCTTACCATGAAACAATGTGTGATTCCGTCATATTTTATTCTTATTTCGTCTGCTTCTTTTGGACAATCGAGCAATTTAAATTTCCCGGACTAACTTATAAATAGAGGCGAACGTAATTTTCGGTTGGCCAATGAGAGTGCAGTATTCCAGTCAGCGCGTTGTTCTTGAATATTAAGCGGGCGCGATCAGGTACGTGTCGAGCGGTACCGTGGGAAAATGATTTGGCATTCCTTAAAGGTATGATATTTAGTCAAACTGCTGACAGGGATACAGTCAAATGTCTGAGCTAAATATCGGTACCCAATTTATTGCTCCAGGCGAAATGTGGCTTGAAATAACAGCGTTTATTCTTAAATGGGTCGTGCGAGAAAGGAGAGAAGTGTCCTCCCTTGTAAAGTTGTAGTTATTATATAGTATATGTAGGACCGGTCGATTGTAAGCAACGATACGAGCCCCTGTGGTTGTGTGTGGATTCTTTCAGATTTTGTAGTCTTACTGGTGCCCATAAGTGCAACCTTCTTAGTAATTCAGCTAATTATTGCTGTATATTGAAGAAATTTGCATGACTCGCTACATGCATACATGCATCACTTTCCTTTATAAAACTAGACTGTGTGTTAATTTCTCTTCAAATATTGTGTTTTTCAAATGAAGACTTTTAAAGGAAAAGAAAAACTTAGTATATCACAAAATACCAAATTTAAATTTGTGGCATTTATCATCTTTTTCTTTCTTTCCATATGTTTGTCTGTCTGTCTCTGTCTCTCTCTCTCTCTCAATACATTTTTTATAATCAATTATTACATGTGAAGATTATTGTTATTTGTTTTTCATTAATGTGTTTATGATATATTTTCTGGGTGAATTACTGCAATGTTTAAATATGGACTCTTGCATTACTCCCTTTTGTATGTAATGTTGCTGATCTTATCACTGAGAAATTACACATGTACTGTATCATTTAACTGTTAAGGTGTGGAGTTGAGCAGTACTCTTAAAGTCCCCAAACCGGGAAATTTGATATGGTTTTCATACATCACTTCCTATGCTATACAGTATTTAAGCAATTTAAAGTGTCTCATAATAAAAGGTAAATGTCAGTTGTTTGTAAAAGAATATGAAGTTAACAGTACTCAACATTGGGATGGTTCATGGTAAAATATGCCATTTAAATGCCATGTGTTGCATGTGGGCGTGTGGAATAAAATTACTTCAAAATCCAATAATGAAGGTTACATCAGTACATGTTTTAATCTAGTGTTTTGATTAGGCACACCAACAATTTATTTCAAGTCATTATAGGATGAACAATATAGAGAAAGATTATAAAATAGAATGGCTATATAATTTATCGTGGGCACATTTTCAACATTCTAACACAGGACTGTTCCATATATCATATTTTGAATAGTTTATCAATGTTTGAAATAAATTGATTTGAGTTTGTGTATTTAGTTTTAAATTTCATAGCATGAACATGTAAACAGATAAGAAACTTTGGAATGAGTTTCATAAAGTATGTAAAACATATGGTAATGACTTGAAGTGTATTTTGTAACTAGAAAGAATGTTCCTCCATTCTTTAGCGATCTAGAAGTTTCTGTAGCTGGAGCGACAAAATATAATTCAAACTTCAGCACAGTAGATTATCAAATTTATTCCACTCGGAAAACCCACAAATATGCACCATGTAGCTGGGAATTCAGCTCTTTTAAAAATGTCTTGGGATGTAACTAAAATGCTTTTGATTCAACAAATTTTCTGTGATGCCATTTTCAATTCTAAAAGACATTTTGTGTTATAATGCAGAATTTGTAGTAGGTAATTAATAAAACAGGAGGCCTAAGAGCATCTGATGTTGCACACCTGTGTACATAATTGAATGTACACTATCTCCCATCAGTTGCCATTTTCAGTTTTTCTAGTGATCTGCGATTTTCAGTTCATAATTAGCAAGAAACTTGTTGATCCAACTATTGACTTGATTTAATCTCAAGACACCCAGATTCCATATCCATAACTCTGTACAGAACTTTAAAACAAGTGCACTTGCTATCTCGCTCTTTGTTTCAGAAATATGATAAAGCATGCGATCAATGATGATTATTTGTTACAGTCTTTTAACACATACAGTATGTATTCGCTTATAAGTTGAGTCGAATCTATACAGTATGTATTCGCTTATAAGTTGAGTCAAACTACAAACAACAAAAATCCTGATCTACCATAGCATAACATGCCTGCAGATCATGGTCTTGCTGTTTGTTCTACTGATTACTCCAAACAAACTGTACAGACTCGAATCTGCTGGTGCATTATGCAACACATATGAAAAATTCAGAAGGATCTCTTGCTATGGATATATACATGTCTGGTGTATCATTTTTATGTTCAAAGATTTTAACAGCTCTTCGAATACATTGGTTCTATCATGCAGAGGCAATGGGAGCTTAGTGTCTTTGATAAGGATAGAGACTGATACAGGCAACACGGGCTGGCCTTGGTGGTATTAGCACATATCCCTGATATTACGAGTCAAATGCTCATACTTCTTCAGAAGACTGTCATTTATTTTACTATAAAGTACAGTTTCCACAAAACTTAAACAGTGCTGTAAAATTGTCCAAATTTAGAGCATGAAGGATAAATATGAATATAAATATGTTTTTCTAAATTTAAAAAAAAAATGCTTTCAAAAAATCTTTTTGTTCTTTGAAGGACTGCCAGTAACAGGTTTCATTTTTTTTTAATGATTAACACCCATTTGATCCTGTTTACCAATTTCAACTTCAGTGCCTGATTCATGAGAACCAATTCTAAATACATTGTGGTAAAATGGAGCATCATACAGCAGCAGCAGTATAAATTGTGATGACCTTCACCATGAATACTAAAAATGTGCTAACATTGTTATTTTTTTTCAGTTTTGAAAAGTTCATAAAATTTTCAACACAGTGATATATGTTATCATTTATTAATGTACATACAACTATATTTTGAAATATAACTTTAAAGAATATTTTTTTTAAAAATACCATGATGTTCAGTGAATTTTTTTTTATATATTTTTTTCATTTTGGTCCAAATTTGAATTTTCTAGCACTGTTAGTTCAAAAGTTAAAATAATTTTATTAAAATTGGACAAAATCCCCAACATGATACAATCTGTTTATGTCACACTCTAGAACATGTACTTCAGCAAGCAGTTTCTCATGAAAACTTTTCACAAATTAGTCCTAGAAATCTTTCATTAAGATAAAGGTAATTAATTAGTACAATTTTTGTCCAAATTTTGAAGTCCACATCATCACTATGTCATTGATAATAATGTTCTATCAATTTAAATCATGGCTGTGATCGAGGTGAAAGATCATCCTTGACCCATTCCTTTTTAAAGCCTTCAAAGTCAGCTTCATTCTCCAAATCAATGTCGAAAAAGTGCATGAAGCCATGCATCATCTCTTTAATCAACTTAATTTAATTCTAATCCATCATTTAAGTCAATATTTTCATAAGAATCATTCAAATCGCCAACTTCAATGTTGCTACCCTCGATTTCAACATCCATGTTTACATCTGAGTTGTCATTTTATCAATCGATTTTCAAGTCAACAATTTCTTTTCCCACCACGTATTTTTAAATATTTCCTTTTGCATGCGTGCTGTAACCATTTCCTGTGCTGGTGAAGAAGTACACAAATATTTGTGATGCAGAACGCGTGTTTCTAGAGACACTACACTTAGTCATAGCAGAGTACGACCACAATCATGTTCAAGATAAAATGGGATACTACGACTGCAGGTGTATTCAGGATAGAATAAGGCATTATGACTTCAGTGTTGTTACCCTCACTGTCAGCATCCACAGTTTACATCTGTTTTGTCATCCATCATTTTATCGATCAATTTTCAAGCCAACAATTTCATTTCTAACCACTTTGTTTAAGAAATATTTCACTGTGCATGCATGCTTTAACCATTTCCTTTGTTGGTGTAGAGTTACTACACACATACGTAGTAGAGTATGACCAAAGTTGTATTCAGAATAAAATGGGATACTACGACTGCAGGTGTATTCAGGATAGAACGAGGTATTATGACTGTAGTTGTATTCAGGATATCATGAGGTTTTAGAGCTGTAGTCATATTCAGAATATAATGAGGTATTACAGCTGTAGTTGTATTCAGGATAGAATGAGATATTAGCTGTAGTTGTATTCAGGATAGCATGAGGTTTTACAGCTGTAGTCGTATTCAGAATAAAATGGGTTACTACGAATATTGAATTCATTAAATATTTTAGGGGGGGAGGGGTAAGTTTGGAAACAGTTTGTTGCAAAAGAATTTTTTAAAAAAAATGTGACAGTGATTGTATAAACAGCATCGAGATGGGCATGTTTTAATTTTCCAAAGCAAAATTCAGCCTCATTCAGTCATCCTTTCTCGCTGAGTAGAATGCCATTTAATCTACTTGCCAGCTAATGAATTTATTTAATTTGATGACTGATCTGGTGGCCTAGTGGTTAGGCGGCCTCAAATGTGGGAGGTTATGTCACTTAATTTATATGTCTGAAGTTGAACCATTTCTTGTGGGTACAGGTACACAAAATGCAGCAGAACAGAAACAATAAATTTAGGACATTTCTGCAAAACTTCTTAAAACTGCTGTACTTAAAAAATCCAGCATGTCAGCATAAAATACAAGAGAACAGTTGCTTGTTCTAAATAAAAAGCATATTCTTCATGTTAGTGAAAAACTCTGGTATGAAATACAAATATGATTCACTCAGAACAAATGAATATCCTCAGTTGAATTATAATTTCAGAACAAAATCTGGGGGCACATCGTATTATAACTTTATATTCCACAGCTAAATTTATGAACCCATACACATAATGGAACACCTGACAGGTGCTATTATTATGCACCATAGAAAAGGGATATTTATGAGACTGTTAAAAGTATTGACTCTGAAATTATTGCCCATTTGTATACAAGACTGGATATGTCATAAAACAGTGTTTACAACAACGTATGACAAACTGTTTAAACCTCGACCAGCAATCACAAAATCTACCAGTGTTCAGTATATATGGTGTTCATTCTATTTTATTGATTCAAGGATGATCATTCAGCATAACTTCGGGAATAATTCAAAATTCGCCATAATAATATAGGTTACGTGCAAGGTGTTTAAAAAAAACATTCCAGCCATTATGTCTTTAACCAGCTGTTTGCTTGTCTTAATTTTTTAAAATGGTAAGTATTTCCTTCTGTTCCAGTGTCAGATATCAGAAATTCTAAGGGTAGTATATGAAATTATGTGGGTGTGACTAATATTGGGTACTAGAATATATATTTGTGGCGTAACATAAATATTTGTGTCTTTCATGTGCGAGGTGGTATGTACATGCAGTTTGTATTTCTAACCTGTTCCGGGGAAGTGACCTAATTTTATGTCATAAAGAAAAGTTTTAAAATAACAAGGGAGAGCTTAATTGAAAGTTTTTCAATAGATTGAATAGAAGCAAGATAACAAATATTTATTCATTAGCTGACATGACGTATTTATAAAAGAATAATTACTTTTGAGCAAAAACGAATTCTTCATTTGCATATATAATGCTGTCATTTTCAATACTGTCAAGTGACCACGCATTGCAGTATGAAAGCTCATCAGTAGGAATCACCAGGTAGTTGACCATAGAAAGAAGTTGACTATTCTTTGGGTGACTTTTGCAGAGGAAATTCGGGTGATCATCAAATAAAGGTAACTGTTGGGGCAACATTGTTAGTAAATTGTTACTTGGTTCCTCTGCTTAATCTAAGAATAAATAATAGATCAACATTACGGTCACTACTGTTCATTTAAGATACTATGTTGGTTTAAAATTGTCAGAGAATGGTAAGCCAGAGTTTGCAAGAACATAGAAGTGAGAACAAAACTTGCACACATTTGAATTAAGCAGAGGGTGAACCAGTGTTTTCCTGTATATGAAACTGAAGAGAAGCGAGGATGATAATTTGTGTATGTTGAGTAGTAAATATTGGGACCATTATTTCCATTTTACCATTTTACCATTATTTCCATTTTGCTCAACTTGAGATGCAGAACATGTTTTTGAACAGGGTTTACCAGCTAGTAATCCGAGTTGACATTTTATGTATTCGTCTTAGGTGTGTTATTGCCAAAACATCCAACTCCTGCTGCAGTATACAGTATGCAAATGAGCTGACTTGTCCTTTAGTGTATGCACAAGTAAAAATATAAAACATAGACTGGGACAAAGCTTGAAAAAGTAAAATCCATGTCTACCTTAACTTTGGAATGATAAATTTATAGTTAATTTTTTTAATAGGACATCATAATAATTAACTCAATTTTTTTATTTTTAAAGAGCTCTGAATGGATTGAAAATTTAGAAAAGTAAATTGACTAAAATAATGGTACCAGCAACAACAGTGGCAACATAACAACATTTATTAGCAATTATAGTGTAGTTGGTACATTATTTTCCTTAAGAAACCAAATATGACAGGTGGTCACCTGCACATGTTTGTTTATTCAATTACTTAACTTTTTTATATATTTTTCAAGACCAGTGATTGTAGTTTAATTCCGACTAAAAAACGAACACATCGCTTCACGAAACTACAGTTAATACATTTGCTTGTAAGTTGGGTCCATCTGTAAGCAACATGGATCTTGATTTGCATAATGCACAGGCAATCAGGGTCTGTTTTTTTTTTCCACTGTTTATTTTCTAAGAATTTGCTTAGACTCAAGGTCTGCTTGTGTATTATGTAATCGTAGAGTTTTGTTGGTATGGCTTTAAGTTTGACTTGCCTTGTAAGCAAGTATTCTTTGAAAATGTTGTCAATTAGAAGAAATAATGTTTGAATTTAGTCTTGTGCTGTATATGGCTAATTCATCCTTCAGCAAATAGGATAGCTCCAAGACTGCATTTCTTATATAGGGAGGCATGGTTACAGTTCAGTTGGTAAAACCTAAAGGTAAACAAATTTACAGGCTGGCATGTAGAGTCTGTCCCAGCAAAAACAAAACCTTTTTAAATAGTATGTATTGTTATTGAACTAAATGCACTAAGGGAATCACAATGGCATAATGAAAGAAGTAAATAGAATACAGTAGTTGTATGCATTGTTAATGAACTAATTGCATCAAAGAAATCACAATGGCATAATGAAAGAAGTTACATATAGTAAAATAGTTTGAGATCATTGTATAACATGCTTTTCTTTTTATTGGTAAAGTATTTAGATTTTCTATCATCGAAACATACTTCATTTGAATATAAATAAAATTTAATAACTAACATATGAGAAGGCTTATAAACTTGACTCTAAATGTAAATCATATCTTTGTAAAATTATATTAATAAATTTATAAATACTACTACTACTATTACTACTACTACTACTACTACTATCATCCCGAATGGTCTAACTAACCATGACTCTGTATTTAAATTGAATATTCATGTAAGCAGTAAAAATCTTCAAGGGTAACATCTAGAGTATGAAAGAGTACATGTATAACAGAAGTTAATACAAGACCACTTCAGTGGCCTAAGTAATTAAAGCATCCGAATTAGATGCAAGAGGTTATGGGTTCGAACCTCAGCCAAGTTGTACCATAAACTTGTAAAAGTTCTACTTGCATCTATGCTCAGAGGTTAGTAATAAGTCCAGTCATCCTTTTATTTGGATAATTTGACAGGGTGGGACTCGATGATATTTTGATACATGTCTGCGGCATGATACCCCAATGCTAGAGACATCACTATAAACTGCAACACTGCAGTCATCGTAGTAACATAACTGGAAAATTGTTGGTATTGGGTTTAACGCCATTTTTCAGCACACGATAGGCTATACATTGCAGTCAGTATTAATGGTGGAGGAAGAACCCGAAAGGCAGATCAAAGATAAATACAAAAAAAAAAAACTTAAATTCCATAAAATGCAGATTATATACACCACAATCTTTTAAAATATCCAAGATTTTCTGAATTGAGACACTGTCACAGGACGAAGCCTAAAGCAAAACAGGTTTAGTTTCCTCTTCTGATATCGGGGATACATTAGACCTTTCATTCTTCGTCCTTAATGCTGCAACTTTTTAATATCGGTCACATATTTTATAGGAAAACTTCAGTCTTGGGATCATGGCTTCCTTGTTGCTAGTCTTGGAAGTTACATTAGACCCAAAGGCATTTTTGCCTAACGTATTGAATTCATTTATATCAGCAACTGTGTCTTTTTGCAGCATTTAAGATGTTAAAGAGTGTAAAATGAACCAGACTGCTTTGTCACATTGCCAAGTTACTGTGAGTTAATTCCCTTACATCCCAGTACAGATTGAAACAAGTTTCCTTTTAAAAAGGAAGTGATCAAGATGTTTAAATGAAAACATTTATAATTTGCCAATAATGATCAGTTTTTGATACTTAAATAGGTCAGAATTTGAAACTACATTTTGAAGAAATTTCACTGGTTGATCCATTGAAATGTGCAATTAAGTTTAGTGTCTGCTGTGTACTGCTTGTGATTGTCAGTGTCTGCTGTGTACTGCTTGTGATCTGCTGTGTACTGCTTGTGATAGTGTCGGCTGTGTACTGCTTGTGATAGTGTCTACTGTGTACTGCTTGTGATAGTCAGTGTCTGCTGTGTAATGCTTGTGATAGTGTCTACTGTGTACTGCTTGTGATAGTGTCTGCCGTGTACTACTTGTGATAGTCTACTGTGTACTGCTTGTGATAGTCAGTGTCTGCTGTGTACTGCTTGTGATAGTGTCTACCGTGTACTGCTTGTGATAGTGTCTACTGTGTACTTCTTGTGATAGTCAGTGTCTGCTGTGTACTGCTTGTGATACACATTGTCTACTGTGTACTGCTTGTGATAGTCAGTGTCTATGTACTGCTTGTGATAGTCAAATGTCCACTGTGTACTGCTTGTGATAGTCAAGTGTCTACTGTGTACTGCTTGTGATACACATTGTCTACTGTGTACTGCTTGTGATAGTGTCTATTGTGTACTGCTTGTGATAGTGTCTATTGTGTACTGCTTGTGATAGTGTCTACTATATACTGTTTGTGATGGTATCTGCTGTGTACTCCTTGTGACAAGTGTCACTTGTTATAAATAAAGGGTCTTCTCGTTTTTACTCTAGTTCATCTAGTGTAACAGGCAGAAGAAGTTGGCTCAGTTTGTACTTGTGCTGATATGAGAAGCAATACATTTTTAACTCTTTATTCTTGTAATCTTTCTGCTTATTTTTCCAGTGAAATAACCGAGTCTATTCAATGTGTAATTGTATGCTTGTGAAATATGCATCCTGTATTTTCTTTTCTAGGCTACATATCATGCCAAACAGTTCAGCAAGTCACTTTTTTAAACATTTAATTTGGTTGCTGAGAATTCAGTTTGATTTATGGGTTCCTAATTTTTGTGGTTGCAACAAGCAATTATTTTTTTGTCTTAGTAATATTGATACCTGAAAGTATTGTATGAAAGATGATTTTGATTTCGTCCAGTTTTCTCATTAGGCAAAAACTAATGTTGCCAGTTGTGCTCCAGGCTTTAAAATCAGGGTAGATAAGTATTTTTTTTTTTAAAGCATTATGTATATTTCAATGATTAGTATATATAATGTACTATGTGCATCATCATAATCACAAATCAATTTCAGGAATACTTTTTTAATATTTTTTTAAATTTCTTTTTTACCCTGGGGAAAGAAAGTACTTGGGCTGGAAACTGCTCTGGTGGCCTAGTGGTCAGAGCGTCTGCCCCGGCCAAGTCATACCAAAAGACTTAGAGAAATGATACTAACAGCTGCCTCGCTTGATGCTCAGCATTAAGAGGTTAGGGTTAGGACTGGTTGGCCTGGTGTCAGGATAATGTGACCGGGTGATTTGTCTGTAGCATGATGCCCCAGTGCTAGACATCACTATAAACTGCCTCACTGCAGACATCGTAGTGATATGACTGAAAAATTGTTAAAGCTACGTTAAAAATCCTAATAAACAAGCAAAGAAACAAAGTACTATGGCTGGCAGTAAAAATCAGGGATGATTCACTGACTGAAACACATTTTTGTTTTCACTTGATCTAGTATCTAATTATTTGGATAATGATGTTTTAACCTTACGAGTGGTATGGTGACTGTGAGATCCCACATATTCTTCCTGTTGCTTTTTCTTATTTTCTGCTTCTGTCATGTGGTTGTATTATTATTGTTTATTGGCCTGTTGGTCTTTTTATAATTTAAACATAAGGTTGCATAATTTTCTTTGTTAGGAGGGAGAGAGTGAAAAGGGGAGAAAAAGAAACAATTACTTTTGATGACCTAGAATATTAATATATGTGGAAGAGAATTAAATATTGACAACAACATTTATAGATGTACGCCACCTCATCTCTTCACGAATAGCCAGTTTTAAAATTCCTATTCCAGTTTTGCTTCTTCAAGCTATTGATTTCAATTATATAGTCTTAAGTGTTATTTTAGTAGATAAATTAATTCTGAAAGGGTTTTTATATATGTGGGCATTGATACTTTGAACAATCTGTTCTCTTACGATGTTAGTACAAGTATAGAGGGTGTATGCATTATACAGAAGGCACATAATTAATCAATGTTGTTAAAGAGAAATTACCACAACATTGCATTTTATAAAATATAAATCTTTAATCTTGTGTGGTAATTTTTGTTGGTACATGATTAACAACACTTTGAACATATTTTTGGCTTTATTATGCTAAGAAATGGGGCCAAGTACCTTTCTCGAGGGTATAATAAAAGCAGCTGACTCAGGCTGGGCTTAGGGCAAGTATTGAACCAGTGACCCTAGGAATAGAAGTCTAACACTTTACCAACTGAGCTTTTTTGGCTGCCTTTATCATGGGTCTTGAACTGGTAACATTAATATATGATCAAGACATTAAGCAAGTTAGCATGAACAATAATAAGATGTTTTTGCTTTTTGTTTATAAAGTAATAATAAAGTAAAGTTTTTGTAATAAAGTGGTATATTGCCGAAAAAAATTAGCGAATTCTGTACTCTGAATAAAATTTCACACTTGACAAAATGGTCAACCAATGATGTGTTTGGAACATGTTAAGAAGTTCATAAAGGGCAGAAATAATGTTTGCATAAACTGACACAGGTTGTCTGATTTTTATTATTTGGCTCACAAGGTGGGACAGGTAATAATTGTACATGACAGCTGTGATACGTTTTATGATGGATCTCTACATCTCAATGCAGATGCATCATTTATAAGTTGGATTGTCAGTTAATAACCCATCTCCTAAGTTGTAGTTACTTTTCTTGAACTCTGCTATCATTGTCAGCCATCTTAACAAATTGTATATACTTGCTTATAAGATTGGTCAAATATGGAACATCCAAAGAAATTATAATTTTAGTCCCAGTCTGCCTGTTACAGTGTGGACCTTTTGAAAACATGGAACATGTGGGTATTTTCAACATTTTCAAGTGTTCTAATACAACACACATTGTTTGCAAGTTATTAGCTTAAATGAGTAACTTTTTGGGAATGATTTCTGTCTATTGTTAAACATGTGCATTTATTAATTAATCAAGAATTTGATGTACATATGATCCAGCAGGTGTTTACATCATCAGAGTTGCTTTCTTTTGGAGAAGGGGGAATTTTAAAGTGCCTTTACTTCATTGAATAAGTGGGTTTACATGCTGTCCAATTTAATTCTTTTATTAAGTCATTGAATTAACCATACATATAAACCTCTTCACCTGCTTGCTGTCCTATGTTATTAGCTTCATCATAGATGTTAAATATCATTCCATATCAGACCAGTTTTATTTTTTTAATTTTGTACTTTCAACATTTGTAATAGTTTCATTTGTACAGCATAATGTTCTTAGTACAACACTGTTAGTAGATGAACCTATAAATATACTAAGTGGCCAAAATAGAAATGTGGAGATGGTGTGCAAAGAGAAAAAGAAATGCAATATGACTACTACCAATAAATAAGTATGCAACAGTCACTTGAGAATTTAGGATTGCTTTCAATCCATAAAGCCATACATAACAACAGTAGTGTTCAGTTACAGACATTACAAGTCCCAATAAAGTCGATCAGAAAGAGCATATTTGTTGGCCTGTTTGTATTACTAGTCCCAATAAAGTCCACCAGAAAGAGCTTATTGGATGGCCTGTTTGTATTACAAGTCCCAATAAGTCAACCAGAATGAGCTTATTTGATGGCCTGTTTGTATTACAAGTCCCAATAAGTCAACCAGAATGAGCTTATTTGATGGCCTGTTTGTATTACAAGTCCCAATAAGTCCACCAGAAAGAGCTTATTGGATGGCCTGTTTGTATTACAAGTCCCAATAAGTCAACCAGAAAGAGCTTATTGGATGGCCTGTTTGTATTACTAGTCAAAATAAAGTCCACCAGAAAGAGTTGATTGGATGGCCTGTTTGTACCGTATTACAAGTCCCAATAAAGTCCACCAGAAAGAGCTTATTGGATGGACTGTTTGTGTGTCATTTATCAGCTCATTAGCACATGTTTGATAATGCTGCTTGTGCTCAACTACTTTAAGACACACAAATGGTACTGCATAGACATCCAGCATGGACACCAGTCTAGCCATCGTGAAAATCTTGCCACTTTTTCTCATAAATTGATGGCCACATAAACATAGGCTTTTTACTTGTAATGTTAAGTTTGGCTCACATTGTATTTACTGATAACTCAGTCTAGATCACCCACATCTTTTTTCTCAGATTTGGCCTTTTCATTATCAGTTTTAAACTCACCTTATTGTGCTTTGCATTTTTATTAGTGTGTTAATAGTGTGTCTTCATTGTGATAACTTAGCCTGCAAACAATCCACCGATTTTATCTGCAATTGAGGTGTATCTCTTACAAGATGGAATTGTTTGATCCTCATTGGCCCTGAGCCAAGATGTACTCCTACAGCCAAGAATCTCTGAACACCTTTTCTATTTTTTAAAGATCATATTCCATGTCAAAAGTTATGTTTAGTTTTTAGTCTATTGACTTTTCATTCAACTTTTCACCATCCAGCCCATGCCTGTCCATCTAGATGCATTCCTAGGAAAATTCATCAAAGTCACGTGTAATGGTTTTAACGAGTCCAGAAGAACAGAATTGCTGGGGTTACAGTCTCTGCTAGCCAGTTAAATTTGTTCTGATGTAACCATCAAAATAAACCAGTATTGTCTAATACCATTGGTTTTTATCCATACAAGCTATGGCAGGTTTCAATCTAAGCGATAAATTTTACCATATATAAATATAGAATGAACATAGTATGAATGGCGCTTATGTAAACGTGGCTCATATAAACAGGAACTGCTGCCCTTTCAAATTACAAGTCACAATTTACTTGTCCATAGATAAGTAACCTTGCAAAATTTGCTCTTCTGTAAGAAGAAATTTCTGACTCTGACAATACAGACAATTGATTTATGTACCTTTGATTACAAGGTTAATTCCCATTTCACAATACATGCATACAAATTGAGAACATGTTTTCCAGTACCTGCACATAGACTAATTAGACTAATTAATTAATTATGTGCTAGTTTTAACTAAATATAAATCAAAGCAAGCTTCTAGAAGATAAAAAAATGTGTTTAGCTGTAGAGCTTATGGGATGGCCTGTTGTCCATAAATTTTTTATCATTATTACTATTTTTAAAATACTGGGAAGATTGCCATGAAACTTGATGTACATTCATTCCAAGGTCCAGTTGGTCCTGAATTGAATAATCCATTGTAGTCACCACAGTAGAATTTAGAAAATCTTCTCCAGGTGTTTCAATGGAAGACTTCTTTTAGTGTCAAGTTTTTTCTTAAACATTTACGTGTCTGATATCCAGTATGGGCACCACTGGAGTGCCTGCTGGGTCTTGAAAATCTTGTTACTACTACCAGATGGAAAGTCATCAGTAAAGTCATCAGTAACATTAGTTTTTCACAAGAATACATCTTATGATGTATGTATCTTGTTTGTACAAACTGGTGCAAATCAAGTATGGGCACCACTGGAGTGCCTGCTGGGTCTTGAAAATCTTGTTACTACTACCAGATGGAAAGTCATCAGTAAAGTCATCAGTAACATTAGTTTTTCACAAGAATACATCTTATGATGTATGTATCTTGTTTGTACAAACTGGTGCAAATCAAGTTTATCCACCTTGGCAGCCATCTTGTTATTGTTACTTATCCTGAATTGAAAGTCTTAACTTATTTGGGATTTTCGCCAAGGGCTGTAGATGATAACCAGTTGACCCTAAATGGTGCAGATCTGGTGTCAAATATAACTGCCACAATGAACATATTCAAAATCTTGTCGCTAATTGTTCTAAATGTATTGTCAAATTGACATAGGATTTCTCATAGAAAGTCTTTTAATGGTGTCTGGTTTGTTGTAAATAAAAATGGTCAATCTTACTTAATTAATATACAACTGTTATGGAGGCTAATTTGAAAATCTTGTCACTAAAGAATATCACAGATGGTTTAAATACTCAGCAGTTATACAGGAGAAACGGTCTTATCTTTAATCCCTGGAAATTCATTTTGGATAGTTAAGTACAAGTCCCTTCAAAGGACACTTGGTTTCATGTGGGCCTGACAGCTTCCCAAATTCTAATTCACTTTTTAACTTTACCCAAATAATCATGCATATTTAGATAATTTCATATGGAGTGCCAGCTTTGATATGTTCTATTGAAAATTTCATATGATAAAATAAGTTTGCTTTCAGTAAACTTAAGAAGGCCTTGTGTATTGCATTTTATCCGGACTTGTCTATATTGACTACTATAACCGAACCTTCAAATATTTCTGTTCTGACATTCAGAATGAATTAACCCACTTCAGCTTGTTTTTTCTTAGCACACATGGTACTCATCACACATCAACAGTACTTGGCATGCAGTCACATGGTACTCTGAATGCAGTCACATGCTGCTCAGCATGCATTACACATGGTACTCATTCATCACCACTTGATACTTAGAATACAGTCAAATGGTACTTGTATATCACATGGTACCCAGCATGCAATCACATGGTACTAAGCATGCAATCACATGGTACTAATATATCACAAATGGTACTGAGAGCTTAAAGAGACTGATGATTATATTTTGGCTTATCAGTTATCTGACAGTGATAGCATCCTAACAGCATCTTTTGTGAATATTGACCATACATATTGCAAACATGGAATTGTGCATTATTATTAATGCTTAGAAAAACAAAACCTGAAATGATCAGAGAGAACTTGTTATATCTATGTGCACACAGAAGCTTGTGATCAGACAGTCATCGTTTTGCTTCGGGAAGTACCTATGTTATTTAAAAAAAATATTTACAGGTTTTTTTGTGCTCAAAAACATGCTTTTGTTAGAAACATGGTTAAATATTGAAGTTTGATGATGGAAGGAATTTCCTTTAACAAGCAGGTTTTGGCCAAAATATTACAAAGATGTTATTTGGTCAGTTTTTGTAAGGCAGCAAATCTGAAAAATACAACTGTTTCCATAAAATGTGATTACTTTTGACCATCATAAACTGAGATGTGCTATAGAAAATGATAAACTTATTTTGTTTGGACTGAAAGTTTTTAAATTGAAGGTTTGTAAGAGCACATAATTTTACAGTGAAGTGTGGATTATCTTATGCTCATTATCTAGAATTTCCCTCTATCAATCATGGATTATCAATCATGGATTAACAAAATGTCTTTTGAATGCATACTAATTTGAGCCATTGTACTTAACTCAGTTGCTATAGAGTTGGAGTTGTCAGATTCATAAAGAAGGCATGATATTGTCAATAATGTGCTAAAAGTACCTTTAAAATACAATTAACATATTGCTTTTTCTTAAATATCCAGACAACCAGCTATCCCAACAAAAATGGCCTCTCCTAAAGGTTCATATCACTGGCCTGCCATTACTTGTATGTACCATGCCTTCTGTATAAGGAAACATGATATCTTTGTTTGATTACATTTTTATCTAAATTCATTTTTAAAAAGGAATCCTGTTTCATCAGTTGTCATTTTCATCCATGCTAACAAAAGAACTTCAAATTACAGCAAAATCAATATTGTACAAGAGGCAGATATGTTCAGGACTGAGATTTTTGGTCATATAATTCATACAGCCTGTATAAATGAGGTTTGCTCATTATTAAAATGGCCTTTTGGAGACAGTTATTTGCTCATTCTGCAGAGGGAGATCAGTTACAGACGAGCTGGACCTACAGCTGTGTATTTATGATTGTTTATATTCAGTTTACACAATAATCCTAATTAGTGTTGTTCCGATTATCGATTATAATCGATCATCAGTTGGTTGAGCAAGCCAATAAGATAATCGATTGTGAAACTCCATAATCGATTGTGATTGAAGGGAGACTACTTTTTAGGTGTATGCAAAGCACAATGGTTAGTAAAACTCCAGCCACTAAAGTTGACCTGAAATTTATTAATTCCCTTCACAACTACAAATATGAAACCTTACGATTCATAATTAGGAACATATAGTCATTATTACATGGTCAAGTTGTTAAATTGTTGAGTTAATAAATTTAAACACATTTTGTTGATTTGTTTCAGTTAAATTGCAACATCTTTTGTAGTATTTATAAACAACGACAAACAAGAAAAACATGTCCTTCTATACTTTATATTATAGAAACATCACACATGAATGAAGGAATTTTGGGGGATTGTAGCAGTATTTCAGTTACATTTGACTGATTAGCCATACAATGTTGCATTCATTTAACAAAGTTGTAGAAAATAAAAATAACACACAATGCAATATTATTGTCAGGTTAAAGTATACATATCATTAATTTAAAAGACATTACTCCTATACATTTATAAACATATTGAACTCTTGATCAAAGATATAACTGTTTAACAAAAATTAAAATTCGCTCTTAGTAATCGATTATAATCAATGATCAGTTGGTTAAGGGGAACCGATTATCGATTATGAATTTCTAACCGATTCCCATCACTAATCCTAATCTTATATTATAAATTGCTATATATACAATTGTATTTTCATGTTTGTTCTTCTAAGTACTGTTTACAAACTGCACAGAACCAGGTATGTTTTAACATCATGCAATGGCAGGTCTGGGTCTGTGTTTGAAGTTGGACTCATCAGTGAATATATACTGTAGTGCTTGTATATATATGTGTGTGTGTGTGTGTGAACTATCTGTGTGGCTGTGTGGAATTTGGTTCTACAGTTCCAGTTACTGGTCAAAACAGGCAGGTCCTTTTTTTTAAGATCTTTTGTACAAAATTGATATATTTTTAGTTTTATTTTTTCTTCAGAATTAATAACTAGAGTGTCAGGTTTTTGTACTAACATTTTAAGCCCCCTCCCTCCCCAAAAAATCTTTCAGTTTTGTCCTGATTGACATATACTTGACAACTTTTCATTATCAGTATCGTGTGTAATTGAATCATAATTTCCATTCAATCGAGGACAGTGCAAAGAATATACAGTAAAACCTGTCTTGAAAGACCACTGCTGTGTGAAACCACCTGTCTTGAGAGACCACATTCTCAGTTTACAATTTTATTGATTATATAGGATTGTGACCTGTTATTGGAGACCACCTGTCTTGAGAGACCATACATTTTTGGCAAAAGAGGTGGTCTTTCAAGACAGGTTCTACTGTATATGCAATGTGATTTTATTCTTTGGTTCATATGGTGTAAACCAGTGTTCTCAGAAATGTTGAATTAAACATGCTTGTCAGAAAAATAGATTCAAAGTTAACTACTTTTTTGTGCAGTAAAATCTGAACAAATATATATGAATATAATTACATACAGAAGAAAGTGCACTTGAGCATTCCAGATTTTTTAATGGCAAAATTAAGTGCAAGTCTTTGAGTAAAAAGAAAGAAACTCTAGGTATAATATTTATTTTCTGATGAATATACTTTTCATATAAACATGTTTAGCATGACTGTATTTACAGCACCTATTGTTGTTATTGCTTCTCATTAAAGGCTATTTATCTTTCTTTAATCGGTCATTTTATCAAATATTGTTCTTGTAGGGTTTAAGGCCATTTTTCATCACATGATAAACTATACATGGTGGCCAGTTTTATTGGTGGAGGCAGAACCCAGGAAATCCCACAGAAAGAACCCCAACCAACAAGCTACTGGCAAGATTTCTCACAATCCCACATTAGCTGAATCTGAGACACCAACCCACCAGATGTCTCAGAGGTGAGATGGCAGTGATCTGTAACTGAGAGTGCTTTATTTAGACCACTTGGCTACTCAGGGGCTCCTTTATTAAATGTACTGAAATGCATGACTGAGAAGCTTAGACTGACCATATGTATTTGCTTACAAGTCAACTCCAACTCCAAGCTGCACAAACCCAGATCTTGGTCTTTGGAGTTCATTAGATGTAATCAACCACCTAGGTCCTGATCTGTATGTGCATTATGTAATGGCAGATTGGTGTCTTTTGTGTGCAGTTGGATTCAGGTTATAAGCAGAATATATATGGTTGAAATTTACACATAGTTGTACATGTGTTGACAAGTATGTATGAAAATAAGGGCATATGACTGAGTTTCTAAAGGACATGTAAGGTATTTGCTTATTATGGTGATTTCATAGTACATGTACTTTTTTTGCTCATACCTGATTTACACCTTGCTGTAAACAACATAGTATCTGGTGTAATGCACTGGCAGATTAAGGTTGCCATGCAACTGTAACACACATATATTCATGTTCAAGTTGATCCACATAAAAAGTGGTGAAGCTTAGATATCCATTTTGGCTGTCACTGCAACCAGCATGAAAATCTTTTTACTCCTACTTTTGATTGGATGATCATATCGAGACGAGGTGTTCAGTGAAAGTCTTATGATGTCTTTAGTTTGTGTGTAATGAAAATTGTGCCAATGTGAAATCTAATATGGCCACCATTGGCAGCCATCTTGTGCTGCTCCCTCTACATGGATGGTCATATCACCATTGGGTTTTCAAAGTGGTTGCAATGGCAGCTATCTTGAATCTCTTAATTTGGTTTATGTAAATATACATGTATTGTTGCATGAGATGAATCTTTCTTCATATATTGATATGTTTTCCACAAATTTAAAATCAAATATAGAAAGAGGCAACACATGTAAAGATTGTTGTTTAATAAACCATTTTGAAGTAGAGTTCTCTGTTAATTTGAAGCATTTTTATGGTCTAAAAAGATTTGTTGATGGTGTATATGAATCTGAATCAAGACTAACCCTAGCTGGTCTTTTTTGAAATTTCATTTCTTGTATCATTATTTTCTTGACAGAACAACAGTCGACATGACATGGTACATTTGTTGTGAAATATATTTTTCAGTTCCTGAGGGAGATAAGATTTTATTCTGTCCAAGAGATAAAGCAGTCTTCCTAGGAGTGTAACTGATAGTGAGCAATTGGTGTCACTTTTAATTGTCAGCAATGCTGATGATATAATTGTAAGGATTATGTTACCAGCGTACTGTTCATCTTTCAACATTGATACTTCACATGTCTAACATGGTACATTATACACACTAGAAATAGTGTTTTGTCTGCAAAGACAGTTCATTTTAATGAGTACATGAATGGTTCAGGTTATGATATTTGAAGTGTCAAAAAGAGAGGACACTAGATATTGGGTGCAGCTGTATCAGAATCTGTATAGAGATTTAAGGACCAAAATGGCAAACATATCAGGGGGAAAAAATGAAGAAGACATGTAGGTTAAAAATTAGGACATATGGAAACCCTAGCCATGGCGTAGCATTACAAAATAAATAAATTGAAACCTGTTTATAAAGAAGCTTTAGGGATCAAGTTTTGTCCTATCTTAACATATGCTCTGTGTGTGTGTGTGTGTGTGTGTGTGTGTTAGGTTTAATTTGCATGGATCAAGTTTTGTCCTATCTTAACATATGCTCTGTGTGTGTGTGTTAGGTTAATTTGCATGTCAGCCTAGTTCATTTAGGCATCCATCCCCCAAAACATTGTACAATAAAAAGTTTCCACCAAGGTAAGGTTTCCTTTCAAATTTAGTGATTTTATTTGTGTACTTCATTTATCCAGTCTATCTGTAGAAATAGCAAATTTTAATTCTTAAATTAAAGCTCATTTACAGAGTAATCATGTAACTTGAATTTTTCATGCCTGTTTAGAACATTGTGTTAAAAAGAGTTTGTTTTTAAAAAGTATAGTTTTGTCTAAGAGAATGCACTTAAGCTTAAAATAATGAGTTAGGTTCTCGGAACTACTGACCGTGTTACTGTACTTGACCGAGGCTTGTTTTTAAAGTTATTATTCGGAAAACAAATTGACCAGTCACTAGGGTAGAAATGTAACAACACATTAACCGCTGCTGCCCTGATAACTCATTGCATTTTACCTCCTTCATCTCTCGAGTGCCTCGATAACAGGGCTGAGTTTACATAGCTTGTATCCCAGGTACTGAGTTTGAGTGGCAGTATTTGTCCAGGTTTGTATCCTGTACGCTGAGTGCTGTCAGAAAGTATCAAGGCTGCATGCACTACAAGTGCCACCAGAAAGTCTCAGGGATAGAAGCATTGGTAATTCTAACACTGCTCAATTTGATCTCTACAATTATGCTGTAGGGGTCTGTTTGGCTCAGGGGTTAATGTGTTAATTGCAGGGTCATTTCAAGTTTAAAATGATGGATTTTGTGCAGTTGAGTCGCAAATTTTGAAGAATAAGGGGAACAATACTTCATGTTAAAGTTCAAATTTAAGAAAGATGTGGAACATATGTATCCTCCAAGTATACTCTTTCAAACCAGTAGGTATACTGTATCAATTTCTCCTCCATCCACTGTTTAGAGTAGTCCAGTCCCAGGATGAGTTTCTCCTGATTTATTTACTAAGCTAATGGCTCAGGTGACAAGTACTCCACCTGGTACAACAACTGATATTTGAAACATGTTTGTTTCACCTTAGATTGCCTTTCACCTGATCAGGTATCTCCCAGCTAGGTAGTGACTTCAGTCCATATTCAAATTAACACCAATCCTACTACAGTATAGTTTATAGAATGCCAAAATACTGCTTATATTATTTGAATACATTTGCCAATAATTAGTAAATAAAATCTGGTATCAGTACATGTATTTTGAAAACACTTAATTTTTTTCTCTCTCTGCAGTAATATTTTTTTGTATAAACTCAGCAGTCATATTTTGTTTTAAAAAATTGCGGTTCTTAACTAGATATTACTCTGTGATAATATTTACACAGATTTGTATTCATAATCAAGATGGGGTATAAACTAGCTCTGGTGGCCTTGTGGTTGGAGCATCTGCCTTAGAAGCGGCATGTCATGGGTTTAATCCTGGCCGAGTCATACTAAAAATGGTACTTACAGCTGCCTTGCTAGGTGCTCAGCATTAAGAGGTTAGTGTTAGGACTGGTCGGCCTAGTATCATAATAATGTGACCGGGTGGGACATCATGCTACACGTCTGCAGCATGATGCCCCAGTGCTCGACATCACTAAAAACTGTTACACTGCAGACATTGTATTGATATGACTGAAAATTCTTAAATCTACATTAAAAATTCTAATCACACACACACACACACACACACACACACACACAGATTTATTTTTAACTACATCTTTAACATATTCTTCATCCTGTTATGGAATTTTTCATGAAACAGTTTGGAGAAATATTGCCATATTAACATCATTCCTTGGGTTGCTTTTCATGCTTGATTTTCGATAAAATCTGTGCTACACTTGGTCTGTGGTCATAACATCTACACCGAATATTTATTCTTAGTGATGCATCAATCAAGAAATCGGCGTTCCAGATCCAGAAATCAAAATCGTGGACCAAAGTGTAAAATAACATTAAAACTTCTCTCGATAATCTGGAACAAATCTGTCCAAAAATAAGAAATTTGAAAAATCGTATATGAAAATGCAGTCAGTAGAATAATGCATAAAACACAATAGTGAAGCCCTTGAGAATCTATGGGCACTTAAGCCACACTATCAATAACTAAGTAGCCTGACCATATTGTAATCAGCGATTGTATAAACAATGTCTGTTTCAGCTAGTCCCTGATGGGGTGTTAATAATTAAATAAACACACTGGGATCAAATCATCCACGCGTTTTGACATAGCATATGGTAAATAAATTAAAAGTGTCATTAAGCCTCTTTGTTGTTACTAATTGTATGTAATAGTAGTCACAGTTTATTGATGGCTGTACAAATACAGTTGACAGATTTAAGCTGTGGACAGTATAGGCATTTCTGAATAAAATAGGGACGTCAGCTGTACAATATGACTTCTAAAAATGACTGCATTCTTTTAGTTTACCATAACGCATTTAACTGCGAGATAACAGTTTGTATTTGTTGTGCTTTTTACACATATTAAGTGTGATGATATCGTATAAAAAAAAATATGCATGATTCAATTATCCGGAAAACTCGTTATTCCGAACAAATTCACTGGGAAAGAATGTCCTGGTTAATGAGGCTCCACTGTGTGTGTGTGTGTATATATATATATATAAATAGCTATGAAGTTATATGTATATATATATATATATATATATATATATATATATATATATAGCTATGAAGTTCTTATACTTGTCAGGGAATATCACATAATGAGAATTTTTTCATTGCATTGTGACTATTAGTTTTTGTTGTATGTAAGCAGTCCAAGAATGACACCATTACTTTGTTTTCAAGACTTAATGTTTGTCTTGTAAGTTTAAATAAGAGAAGATGGATACCCTGATTCACATTGAGAAACCTTGTTTATATATACATATAATTTTCACTCAATTCATAATACTTGTACATATATTTGACCCTTGATGAAGTTGATGTCATTGTGGCAGATGATTTTCTTGATAAAGTACTCATAACTGAATCAAAGTTGGAAGGTTACTATAAGACAGGATGATTGAAAACGATCATTTTTACTTGCGTATAGGTTGAGTCATATTGTAAACAACAAAGAGTCACATCTGTCTTGGCATAATGCACCTGCAGATCAGGGTCAATGTTGTTTGTTGTACTGATTAAGTCTAACAAACTATACAGGCCCAGATCTGTTGGCACATTATGTGACCTCAAATCTGGGTCTTTGTTATTGGCAGTGTTACTAGTCTTATTAGCAAGTATAAACAGTAAATTAAATTCATTCAATTCACTGACAAAACTAGCAGGTGGCAGAAATAGGTCAGACAATTTATCCCAAGCAGGAAAGTTTTTTTTAAAATATTTTATTTTGAGCTAGTGTGGGATGATGGCAAGAAGAAATATTTTTTTTGTCATTGTTGAATTGAATCCAATTTCTAGGGCTGTTTATAAATAAATACCTGTATCAATGCATGAATTAGACTACCTGCAATTTTTTCTCTCACAAAGTACAGTGTCCTAAATGTAATCATATACATGCACTTTTGGAGTGACACTGCTCATGTTGCAATGTTTGTCATGGACTAATATGAATATGTTATGCTGTTATTATATCTGTGTTCATCCGTTTGTTTCTCTCTTGCCAGGGGGCCCCGAGTGGTCTAAAACGCTTTCCGTTACGGATCACTGCCATCTCACCTCTGTCTGCATGGGTTCGAGTCTACTAAGATTCGGCTAATGTAGTTATGTGAGAAAGCTTGCCAGTAGTTTCTCGTGGGTCGGTGGTTCTTTCTGGGGGTTTTCCAGGTTCTTCCTCCACCAGTAATACTGGCCGCCATGTACAGCCTATTGTGTGCTGAAAAATGGCGTTAAACCCTAAAACAGCAACAACAACAACTTTCTTGCCAGTTTAGTTTAGCACAATAATTCAAGTTGTTCACTATCAATAGTTACCCAACTTTCTGGATGGTTTGCCGTCTTGATTAGGAAGAACCCTATCATTTTTGGAATTGTAAGGTAAAATGTCAATGTCACTTTTACTGATGGAAGAAAAATGTCTGCAAATTGTAGCTTTAAATCCCCACCAATTCCAGCTTCTAAACTTTGTGGATGATTTAGAGTAAGAAATAACCTGGCAGTTTCAGGGTTGAAAGGTACAAGGTCAAGGTTACCGTGACTAGAAAAAAAGAATGGTTTTAGCAAAATAACTCCACAATGTTTACCATCCACTATTGACAAACTTTGTGGGTGACTTAGACCTGCCAACTCTTATGATTTTGCCGTAAGTTTTACAGAAATTACCCTTAGATTACGGACTTACAGCATAAAAGCAAAAACTACAGAAAATGATCATTGCCAAAAAGAACCGGATAATTTGTTCATCAGTGTTTGATTGTTTTTAGCATAATAACTCCACAATCTTTCCCGCCCACTATTGAGAAACTTTGTGGGTGACTCTCATTTTGGGAGTAAGGAAGATGTGATTTGGAATGTCAGTGGCCCAGGTCACTGTGACTGAAAGAAAAAGAAAAAGAAAATTGTTTCTGCACAAAATCTCAGTTATCTATATAATATTTAACATTGGATGTTCACAGTACTCTTGTTGTTCTCTGTCATGCAAATTTCCTGTGCAACCCATTTTTGTCGCTGAAAAAATAATCTGTGTCAAGTTCTTCTTTAGAGCACATCTGCACACATCTATGTTGGCTCTAGCAAATGGCCAGAGTTGCTAAATGCATTGCAAGCTATAAGTTTTCAGTTAGTTTCCATTTTGATACAACTTTTGGTGTTCAGAACAGTCAATGTAAACTTTTTGTGGCCATTCTTGTAGCACATTTTTGAAGTTAAATTATGCCAATTCTAAGCACTAACTTTGGAAGTGACAAACTATCAGAATACAGTTTGCATTTAATAAATTCTTCACGTGTTTGAAAAGGAATATTTCAGATAAAATGTGAAATTGTTATTAATAAAATACTGATAGCAAAATGAGTGGATAATAAAATAAAAAATAAAAAATAAATAAAAATAAATGAGAGCATGATCCAATGTGAAAAATTGGCTAGGGCAGCTCTTTCGAGGTGAACCATACATTCAAAACATGTAAATGTTTATATGGGATATTTGAGTACTTGTTAAAGTGTTCCTGACAATAATACACACATTCAAGGGAAAGATGACAAAGCTCAGGTGGCAGAACTGTAAAAGCAAATAAATTATCTCCATTTTTTGTAATCACTACAGGTAAATTGAGTACTGTTGAGTATTTGTCTTTGTCTTTTGACATTTTATGGTTTGTTTTTTAAAGTGTGCAACAATACCTGAAATGATGCTAAGTGCTTCCAGATTTGTTCATGTATATTCAGATATTTATACTAATCTGTTGTGGTTCTAGCCTCAGACAGTTTATTAATGGAATGGATGTTGACTTTATTTTAAAGGTACATTTGCCATGCTTGCATGACCTTTTTGATGGCAGACTTTTTCAAGGGACTATAACTTCTGTTCATCATAATTTTCTCTTTGCCTCGTTCTCAGATTTTGATCAGAACTTATGTAGGTGTATATTTCTCTTTGCCAGGAAAAATCTGCAAACTGGGGTACATGAAGAGTTTACAAAGATTTGTTTTAGGTCATCTGATATTAAGGTCAAGTGAACTTAATGGTTTAACTATGTGTCTGCCCATAAACATTTGCTTGTTACCACTCTATAAGCCATGTTTTCTATCTGTCAAGGGGCTAAAACTTCTGTTCATCATGTTGTTCTCTTTGCCTTTTTCTATCGGATTTTGATCAAACTTGGAATGTAGGTTTATATTGTCAAAATGTATGACAGTTTCAAATATGAGTGAGATCTTTGCATATTGATGAAGTTTTCTTGTAAGGGTGAAATGGTATACCTCTGCTGCTTATCAATATGAATTATGATACATAACATACAATATGATACATTATCGATCTACATATTGGCTTGATACTTTTATTTATTTATTTTAATGGTTTAACACCATTTTTCAGCACATTATAGGCTATACATGGCGGCCAGTATTACTGGTGGAGGAAGAAACCGGACAAATCCCGGAAAGAACCACCGACCCACGAGAAACTACTGGCAAGCTTTCTCACATAACTACATTTGCCGAATCTTGGACTCGAACACACGCAGACAGAGGTGAGATGGCAGTGGTCTATAACAGACAGCGCTTTAGACCACTCGACCACTCAGGGCCACTTTGATAGTTTTATCATGTTTAATTTGTGTTGATAAGTTGGTGTGTGTCCATTATGTGATTTGCAAGCAGACATAGATTTATCATCTGCTTATATGTTTTTCTGATCCTTGACAAGAAAAAAATTGCTTCAAACAGACTATCTGTTAGTTGTTGGTAACTTTAATTTAGCTTTTTAGGTAATTTTAGGCTAAATATTTTTTTTAAAACGACGAAGTTTGCAATTTCATCTAATGCCAAGATTTAATATGAAATTCAAATATGTTTCTTGAGGGTTTCCCAAACCTTGACCAGAAATGCATGTGCAAGTTGACAAGGACAGAGTATTGTTAGCAATGCACATATGCATCTGTGGAAATGCAAGGCTATTTTTAGGGACATTGGGAAAAGACCTAAACAGATACATGTACATATACCGTATTTATATTGGCACTTGGGGTTTCACCAGAAGACTTGTGATATATAGTTTCATATAGTGCTAGGCTGACCTCATAAGATTTTTTATCACCACTCCTCCTGGATGGATGGTCATATCAGCATTGAGTCTTTACTGAAAGACTGTTATCGTGAAAATCTTATCACCATTTCTCCTGGATGGATGGTCATATCAGCATTGAGTCTTTACTGAAAGACTGTGTTATCGTGAAAATCTTCTTATCACCATTTCTCCAGGGTGGATGGTCATATCATTGAGTCTTTATTGAAAGACTGTGTTATCGTGAAAATCTTATCACCACTCCTCCTGGATGGATGGTCATATCATTGAGTCTTTACTGAAAGACTGTGTTATCGTGAAAATCTTATCACCATTTCTCCAGGGTGGATGGTCATATCATTGAGTCTTTACTGAAAGACTGTGTTATCGTGAAAATCTTATCACCATTTCTCCTGGGTAGATGGTCATATCAGCATTGAGTCTTCACTGAAAGATTTTGTGTTATTGTGATCATCTTGTCACCACTCCTCCTGAGTCATTACTCCTCCTAAATAGAAAGTCATGTTGACATGGGATTTTCACGCACATGCTGATAATATACCTTGTCCTAAATGAAAATGATGGTAATCTGGCATCTAGTATGGTTACCATGATACCTGCCTTGAAAATCTTTTGATTGCTACTGTTAGAGGTGAAATGATATATTATCGATACATTTTTCAACTTTATGGTCTTTTAATCAAAGTTAGAAGGTCTCTCAGTAATAAGGTGGTGCTATTTTATACGTGTTGACAGACTTGCTGTATTTCTAGTATGCAGATTATAGATAGAAATTATGCGACTTGTCATCTTTTCATATGGCATTCTCGTCCATGACAAGATAAAATAAATAATTAAAATCAGGCTACATGTTAATTGTCGGTGATTTTTATTCAGCTTTTTAAGCCATTTTATTTGGTCCAGACTAATGTCTTGGTCACCATTAAAACATTTTCTTACCAACTTCACGTCTTCACTTAAATTTGGAAGATATTTTGGTGACATCTTCAAAACGGAAGAAATAATGCTGCAAATAAAATCTTGTATAGAACAAGTCCGAGAACGAGGGTGGAGATTAACAATCGAATCCTTCACATTGTATTTCCTACAGATGCAAAACAATTGCCCCACAGACACTCATTTCTGTGAGTGAAAAAAGGTAATTATTGACAACACCCCCTCCTATTCTACAAATTAACAGGATGATCATAACTCATGGGGGCTTGGAATCTGCTGCCTTGCCAATTTTGTGCCAGTTTTGTTTCTATGGGTTGGTACATTCTAGCGGCTGATTACTTATATCAGTGCAGAAGGTTACCCATGTACAATTTCACTTAGTGATACAATGAATAAATTACAGCTAGTTCTGATTGGTGGTTTTTCTTTGGGCAAATAATGACCACCAATCAGAATTGAATGTAATTTATTTGACTTCATGACAAATTGGAAGTGTTGTTGTTGTTGTAGGGTTTAACGCCAATTTTCAGCACACGATAGGCTATACATGGCGGCCAGTATTAATGGTGGAGGATTAACCCAAGGAAATCCCAGGAATGAACCACTGACCCACGAGAAGCTACTAGCAAGCTTTCTCACATAACTACATTAGCCGAATCTTAGACTCGAACCCACGCAGAGGTGAGATGGCAGTGATCTGTAAGGAGAGCGCTTTAGACCACTCGGGGTCCCTCTGTTGGAAGTGTAACCCTCATTGTGGATACAAATAGACAAGAAAATAGCAAAAACAAAATTTCACATAAAAATGGTTATTGACTAATTACTTAAATTATAAAGGGGAACATGTCTGGAATGTCTTCTTTTTGTTAATTGATGTTATCTTTGGCTGAGCATGCTGTCGGAATAAAATTGTCAGCATTTGGTGGGGTGGGGTGGCAGATTTAAAACTATACGAGTTTACACATGCATTTGTAAATGGTGAGTCAGCATTGTTAATAGTTTATCTTTGTTACTGAAAAAATCAAGTCCATTTGCCAGCTTTGGCAGTCTCCGATTATTTCTCAATTTAAATAACGAAAAGTCAAATGACTAAATAAAATTATGACTGCTGAAGATACGAGTAACACGTAATATGGTAATTATCATTTTGTATTGATTGATATGGGTATCAATTTGGAAAAAAGGTGATACGGCAGATATTGATCATTTGTTTTACCCTTAGTTAATATTCAGAAATGGAAAGTCGTGTCAGCACGAGGTTTTGACTAAGAGATTGTGGAGTCTAGTGGGTTCTGAATGAAAATGATCCCAATTTAACATTGACAGACAAATAAATGAACAATGTTTCTGACACTTTCAAGGAAAGTACGGTTTTATGATTAAAATAAAGCCTGATATCTTTTTTCAGAAAGGCACTGGAGTTCCAGAGGAAACAATTATTGATCAGTTCTATTTTTGGTGAACAAGATTGTCTCAGTACCTGAAATAAAGATAAAGAAAGGCTTCTATTCCATTAGCTTGGTTATTTTAGGCTTTTTGTACTTAATCTGTAGAAACTAATTCGGAAAAGCCATCAAGTTCTGATTTAAATGGAAACTGTAGGGAGAAAGTAGCTGTTGTGATGTGTAGTCATAATTTGAGTTCAAATGCAAACAGGATAGATCTGACCTGCTGGCAGATCACGGTTTATTTTGTTTGTTTACTAATTCTTCATATTAACTGCATTAACACAGATCTTCTGGAACATTATACAATGGCAGATCTGGGTCTGTGGAGTTTAGGCTTTGAAACCGTAACAGTAATTGGGTGTATGCTTTCCGAGTTTTATATGCAATTAATGTATAGTCATATCTGTAATATGCTGGCAATGTAAATTAATTATTTTTTGGGAACTTCAGTGACTCATTGGTTAGCATCCCATACTTCAAACTAAAAGTTTTGGGGTTGGAAATCTTACCAATTTTTATGTCAGTGGACAAGGGACTTAACTCTAATTGCCTTGGCACTTAAAAAAAACTATTTGTATTGTTGTGCCATAAAACACCAAGCAAAAAGAAAAAGCATTACAACTGATTTTCACGAAATATCAGATTTTCATAGATTTTGTGGCTTTATAGACGGATTTTACTTAATTGGCTGGTAAAAACCTTGGACCATTCCAAAATTTAGGTAGCAGTCAAAAGGTCATGTTTTCCTTAGCTTCCAAACCTGAAATGACCTGCTGCAACAAAATATCATGACAAAGTTCTAGTTCATAAATCAGACATAGAATGCATTTATAAGTTGTGTAAAATTCACCATTACATTTTTTCACCATTTTAATTTATATTAAGATATAATAATAAAAATATTTGTCAAACTCTGTGACAAAATGAAATTTGCAAAAACTTTTTCACTTAAATAGTGAGTGATGTGCTTTTACAATATACAGTGTTGTAACTTGAGTGTAGGATAATGATCTTTCTGCAATTTTGGTTATTTGTCCCCCATTTTATTAAAAAGTCTTGATACTGCATGTTCTTTACTTTTGTTGGTGCTGGCAACTTTTGTTGTCTTTGTTGGTGCTGGCAATTTCCAAGTCTGTAAAAACCATGACTGAAACTAATATCAATGTTCAAGAACATATTTTGCGATCAGAAGATTCAAGATTTTGTGATAGTCTGGCAAGTTGTAAAGTTCTTTGTCAACTGCTAGTGTAACATATTTTTGAGGTTGAAGAAGAATACATTTATTTTGCAGTTGAAATAGTAATAAAAGAAAGAACAAAAATCTGTGCATATATACAATTTATCAGTTTGTTAGTGATTATTGTTTTGAAAAGAAAAATGGTACAGAAAAAATTATTATTATCAAATAGATTATGAATGAATTCCAACTTTAAATGAAGCATAGTCTGGAATTTAAAAGAAAAATAGTGCATGTCATTTTTAAGGTGAAACATATTTAGACATGTTTACTTTTATGGGTTATATAGAGGATGGGGTACGTAGTATACGATGCCCTTAGGATCCTTGATCTAACACTGAATATGTATGTATTCTGCATATACTAGACTGTAACCTTGAAAATAGGTTACAGCTGAAAATAGGTGACTTAAAAATACTAGCATGCTCTTCACGATTTTACACAAATAAATATGAAACATTTGTTTACCTTCAACATAAAAACTTCAACAGAGTAATAATTTTCCCATAATCCGGCTAAAAACATATTGAATTTACGAACTTGCATGATGTAAATTTATGACTGAATTTCATGTACATTAATTGTAATTGAAGATATAAAAAATAATTGATAAAAAAAAAGAACACAAATGTTTAAATGGTTTCGCATAGCACTTTGAACAGAAAAAAGGCAAGAATTAACATTGTATTCTGACTATGAAAGTTTGTTTGTTTGTTTGTTTTTTAGGGTTTAACGCCATTTTTCAGCACACGATAGGCTGGCTATACATGGCGGCTAGTATTATTGGTGGAGGAAGAACCCGGGAAACACCCCAGAAAGAACCACCGACCCACGAGAAGCTACTGGCAAGCGTTCTCACATAACTACATTAGCCGAATCTTAGACTCGAACCCACGCAGATGGCAGTGATCTGTAACGGACAGCGCTTTAGACCACTCAGCCACTCATGGCCCCCGACTATGAAAAATTTCAGTGGCCAAAACGGTGGGGGAGAAGGAAGTCAGCTAAAAAAGAGTGGAACTCTTTGCCTTTTGACATATTTGGTTATAATTGTGGGCTCTATGGCAACTATTTCACCAGAACATTCCTTCGCTTAAACCATCATTATTCGTGTTACATATAATAAATTGTAGTATGGGTGTATTAACTTGAATTACACAGGAATCATCAGATAAATTGGAGTTGCATCTAGGACCTGCTAAAAGTGAAAATGTAGTTTAAATTCTTTTTTAAAGCTGTGCAGGCATGATCGTGCAAAAAAAAAAGGTCTGATTGCATATTTTTATTAATCACGCATGCTTTGTATTTCCAAAATTTGTAGAAATTGTACATTTTCCATTTGCTCCTGTGCAGTGTTGATATTCTGGTCTGCCATTTCTTTTTGTGAAAGAGTTTTGGTAGGCAAACGATGTCAAAGTTCAATTGAACAATCAATTTAGTTTCTTTAATGAAATAATTACATATAATCAGCTTGATATTTTCATCACTACTTAGACATTAATATTTTGTTTGAAATAAATATTAATTACAAAAATGCTTGACCCTTCCTAATGTCTCGTATATTTGGTTACAGTAAACAGTAGATTTATCCATATTTTGCTGTGGATTTCTGCATATTTTTTTTTTTTTTAACAAAACTTGTTTACAAAGTATTAGTGTCACTACATTGACCCTATGGTAAATCAACTTGGATTCATCATTTTAGTGAAAGCATTAGCTTAGTTTTTTTTATACAGATGTCTGTTTTGACTTTCACTTCCTGACTGCAGCCAAGTGTCATCAGATCCCTGGTCTTTTATATCATCACCAACATGATTTATTCTTATAAAAGTACATAAATAAACTGAAAGCTCAGCCTGCAATGCAGCTTTGTAAATTCTGGTGGAAAATTACTCCACAAGTTGATACTGGAAGGAAATTTCTATAAATGAATGACATTTAAGTACCCTCTTTTCATTCAAATATGTTTTGTCAGTAATTCAGATGATGTTTGTTTACTTACAAATTTTGGTCTGTTTACATTGTTAGCAATTATATGACAGTGTCACTGTTCTACAATAGTTAACTATAATGAGCACACATTGTGTCCACATAATCATTACCATTTTACTAATATGTGTAGCAAAAGTGCTAGACTTGAACATAGTGCATTCCAGTTTGCATGGTCCAGGAATATATCATGTATATAATCCTTATCCACTATACTGCTTTGGCTGGGAAGTAATGTGACAAACACTTCAATTTTAGTTCTACCCCACTGCAGCGACCAATGTTGCACAGGGCTGTAGGAAACTACTGCGCAGAAGCCCCCGATATTTTAATTTAATTTTAATTTTATTCGATATATACAGCTTTAATTGATGTTAAAAATACATAAACATGTTGTTTAATTGATCAAACCAAAGACTTGTAAAAATGGTACCAGCAGCTGCCTTGCTAGGTGCTCAATATTAAGAGGTTAGCGTTAGGATTGGTCATTCTGGATTCAAGATAATGCGAGTGGGTGGGACATGATTTTACACTTCTGTAGCATGATGCCCCAGTGCTACACATCAGTATAAACTGCCACACTACAGACATTGTAGCAATATGATAAATTGTTACAACTATATTAAATATCCAAAACACACACACACAGAGACACACACACACATGCACACACATACACACACCTTTGCAAAAGAGTTTAAATGAAATGATTGTAATGCTTAAGACAGAAAGCCATTAACAAGCACAATAAATAACGTTAACAATAAGAAGTCATGATTATTCACATTATATTGGCATTAAGATGTCATTGCCTGAGTGTTACTTTGAGATTTACATTACATTATGATGACAATACACTTAGAATTATTCAACAACTCCAGACAGGTTAATGTATGTAGTAATTATACAAATTCATTCAGCGCATGAAAATATAAAGAATCCTATGAAAAATATATTAGTCATGTACTTGAAAAAGCTCTTGGTCTGATTCTTGTGTTAGCAGAAATTTTTGTTGTTGAAATTCATCAACAATCTGACAGAAAGCATCATATCCAGTAGGATTTATTTACATTATACATTTTACACAGTTTTTGAATGAATACATGCTTAGAAAGGGAGAAAAATAAGAGTTGTAGCCAAATAAAAGGTTGGATGGGACAGGACAGAATTGCTTCATGAACTCTCAGGTATGACTCAACATTTTTAACTGTGCTGAGTATAAATTTGTTTATTTTTTAACTAATCAAAAAAGAAAAGATGGTACTAATCGCTGCCACTAATAGTGTGTTTGTGTGTGTGTGTGTCCCCATGGTAATGTATGGCAAATCTCTTCAACAAACACTTGGTAATTTTGCAGTTTTCATCCTTAATATGCGTAAACTTGGATATAATGGGTAGTGTTTTCTCAAGCAGTAAAACTAGGACTTGTACTTACAATAAATTATTGTCTCATCTAGGCATATAAGCCTTCCAATTTTTAAACTTTGTAATAAAAAAAAAACCTTTAGAATAACAAAAAAAGAAACTCTTTGAAATTTCATGATACAGTTTGAAACACATTTACTATATTGAGATAAAAAAGCATTGAAAAAGCCCATATGTGTAAAACCTGTCAAATATTTCAAACATTAATGTATTTGAAGTTGAGGTTTTCAGTTGTGAAAATTATACACGAGGATAAGTAAAATTTATACAGAAGTTTAAATTCCAGGTTGTATGCACTGTGAGGGGGTAGGGTACAATACTCTCCTATTATGTTTTTTTCTGTTTTGAGAAAGATTAAAAGAACAGTGAACTACTCTGCTAATATTTTATTTGGGCCGTTTTTAACTGGCGTTTGTAATAATGTACAATTAAGAAAGGACAGTGTCTCTATAACAGTGTTTCAAGAATTTTATGAATTCCCAGTTTGCAGTATACCGCTCCGGTGGCCTAGTGGTTAGAGCATCCGCCACATAAGCGGGAAGTCGTTGGTTCGATCCCCAGCCAAGTCATACCAAAGACTTACAAAAATGGTACTAACAGCTGCCTTGCTTGGCACTAAGCATTAAGAGGTTAGTGTTAGGACTGGACGGCCTGGTGTCTGGATAATGTGACTGAGTGGGACATCATGCTACATGTCTGCGGCATGATGCCCCAGTGCTAGACATCACTGCAGGCATTGTAGCGATATGACTGAATTTTTTTTTTCAAGCTACGTTAAAAATCCAAAACAAACAAACAAACAAAACCAAAAGTTTGTAGTATCTTTCAGTGAATAGAACATTTGTATATCTTAAATGTTTCTCTCTTTAACCTTTACACACATGCATGGCAGGGTTTGACTCCTTTTCTCTGTAGATGAAAATACTGGTTTACTGGACTCGTACTCTTTGTTTTGCCCCCAAATTCTTCAATTGTATTATCATTGGATTTCTCAAAATCATGAGAAATCTTTGAAATAATGTTGACAGGTTGTTTACAATAAGTGTTTAGTCATGAGCAAAAATAGCAGTCAAGTGATTTTGTGTACCAACGATATCAAAATTTGAAAAGGATAAAAACTGAATCAGTTGCCTGAATTCTTGAATGAGCCTTTAATGGTGTTTTCTGATTGGTTGAATGACAATGATATAATAGTACAAATATCAGGTTCCACTATGTTATTGACTTGTTAGGTGACCTTGCCAGTTGAAAGAAAGCTTATGTACCAGATAATTTTTTTCTTCATGTAAATGGGTTATTTGTGTAAGTGTTCAACAACCAGTCCAGAGATTACTGTTACAGTAAACATATACAGTGGTTGTATGTGTATATGTATGTGATTATATATATATATATATATATATATATATATATATATATATATATATATATATATATATATATATAGTGTGTGTGTGTATTTAATATTTTAATGTGGGGATTTATAGGTTTATCATTGTATGAACAGTCAGTTGCAATTTAACACCCATACGGTCTAATGTAAGCTATACGAGTTGGCATCCACGGTAAACTCAGACAAAATAGCATTAAACTTTTACAATTGACATTTCATTTTATTCTTTTAATTTTGTTTTGCTTTTTTAAAGATATTTCCTATCAGATGTATAGTCTTATTTAATTCTTAGATCTTCTGATATGTAGCTATTTATAGAACACGGGATTCACCAACAATAATACATTTCTAATTCCATCAGTGATAGGCTACCTACGATTTTTAACTTTTTCACAGCATGGTCTTAATATTCTATGGAAATTGATAAATAATATGACTTGAGCCCAATGTTCAAAGGATGATGTTGTAGGGTTTAACACCATTTTTCAGCACAAGATAGGCTTTACATGGCGGCCAGTATTAATGGTGAAGGATGAACCCAGTAAACCCCCCCCCCCCCAGAAAGAACCACGACCCACGAGAAGCTACTGGCAATCATTCACACATACCCACATTGGCCGAATCTGAGACTCAAACCCACGCAGACAGAGGTGAGATGGCAGTGATCCATAATGGAGAGCGCTTTAGACCTCTCTGGGTGCCAATATTTAGAGGATGTGTTGTTTTATTGGACATACAAATGGCTCTTGGATTTTATATTTTCATGGATGTTTTTGATGTGACTTTATTGACCATACTCAAGGGCAACCAATTTTCTAGTCCAGTAGTCAAACATAATATCACATTGACCCTGACAGTTATGATTGGGGAGGGTGGGATTTGTCTTCAATCCACACCCACCCCTACATTGTAGCTATCAGTGTCTGTATCTTACATTATAGGACATTGGGTCAGATTGTTAGTGTTTGTAATTGCACTAACCCCCCTCCAATCACAATACTCATTTACCTACAGTTATAATTTTATTTGTAACCAGCAACATCGAAAGTGCTGTAGCGGCAGTATTTTTGGTTGATTTTGAGTTTCACAGCTCAGAGATGGGGGTTATATAAGAGGTCTTATTTCTTTTAGAGATTTTAATTGTTTTTGTTTATGGTCATCCTTCTGTTTTGTGAGATTTCATTGGTATTAGTTTGTGATAATCTTGCTCCTTTAACTAACACGTTACAGTGACGTTGGCTTATTTGGAATGCCCACTAACTTCCTAAGGCATAATATCAGATACTGATACAATTTGTGGGATATAGTAAGTTTAGGAAAAATGTTAAAAATTGTGCCATTTCAAAAGACATCAGTTGGTGGCAGAATAAAAAAACCAAGATCTAACAAACATGCAACAATTTTTCTCCAGATTTGCATCTAATTTAGTCTGATAAAGAATGATTTATTTTCAGGATAAAATGCACGTTATTTGATACTGTGCTAATCTGTTTAGCATAAAATATAAACCCACTAACATTTTCATTTCATTTTTGAGGCACTCGAGGATATGCATTCTGTTTTAGTGTTTACATTAGTTACTTTATTTATAGAAGTTTGTATAATTATAATTCTCCATACAGAAATAAATGTAGCATGACCTGATCACATTGTTACAGGCTGACCAGTAAAAGTCAACATTTACCAAGGAATGCCAGTGTTTATATAATTGTTTGGTTTATAATTGTTCTTGTTCAGTTGACATAGCCAACTGAAAAGAATGTACCTGATCATTATTTTTACCTGTATGTGGTTTTCACCTGCAATGATCAAGTGCTGAAAGAGCAGACATTGAATGTAATCTTTATTTCTGTGTCTAAAAACCAGGTTAGTGATTATTTCTATATACCCAAATATATACAAACAACTGTATATTCATTCAGTTAATCAACTTTTATATGGTTATTATTATTAATTGATGTTTAATGCCATTTATATATTTCAGTTAGTAGATGCAGATTTGTTTATATATACATATATTTATATATACTCGTTTACAATACATTTCCATCTGCCAACTGCACACCCAAATTTGCCATCACACAATGTAGCAGTGATGCTGGGTCTGTGAAGTTTGTTAGGAGTAATGGGTAGAATGGATAATATAGACCCTTATCTGTCAGCATGGTATGTGTTGGCGGATTAGGGTCATTGTTGATTGCCTTTGGACTGGACTATATATGTTGTATATATTAGTTGGTTAATGGATGTACATGTAGCTACCTCACTTGGTTTTCAGCATTAAGAGGTTAGTGTTAGGACTGGTCGGCCTGGAGTCAGGATAACGTGACTGGGTGGGACATCATGCTACATGTCAGTGGCATGATGCCCCAGTGCTAGACATCACTATAAACTGCCACAATGCAGACATTGTAGAGATATAACTGAAAAATTGTTAAAGCTACATTAAAAATCGTAATCTCACACATATATACACAGACACACACACACATAAACGTATTTATCACACTGTGCACTTGCTGCAAAATATTTTTGGGGTTAATTTCCTGAGGTTTATGCTTTCTAAGTTGTCAACTTAAAAAATTTTAAAGTGTCCTTTTTTTTTTTTTTTTTTTTTTTTTTTTTTTTCTTTTTTTTTTTGAGTCAGTCTTGAAGAAGTGGTTACTGAGTGATAGGATGCATCAAATCCTACAATCAAATCAGCCAGGGTTGGCCACCATGATGGGCAAGGCAGTTTACTTGTTTCCTTGACACCATGTTCCAGCTGAGGTCTTAAATTTCTTTAAAAAGTGGACTTGCATACAATTTTTTTTACTCTATCAAGGATTTCACTCATTTTTACTTTGATCGTTTTTTTGTCTTCTTTTTTTTTTTTTTACTCTTTGGGATACCTTAAATTTTCAGTATTATATACGATAAGTGATTCTGCTGTTGTGCCTTTCAACTCCTGTGCATATATAAGCAAGTACATGTACATTTTAAATAACCTTTATATGTTGCTGTTGTGTTAATAACCAAACAAAACTAAACATATTTCAGATTTTAAAATCTGTAACTAAATAATTGATTAAAAATACATGCATAGAAAGGAGTTAATTTGTGTGTGTGGGTGTGTGTGTGTGGGGGGGGGGGGTGATACAAAAAAGAAAGAAAATAAATACCTATTTCCATTATATCATACAACTTGTGTCTAACATGTATACTCACTTATGATAACTGCAAATAACAACAGTTCTGATCTGCCTTAGTATAATGTGCCTGCAGACCAGGGTCTGTGTTATTTCTTCTACTGATTACTCAACAAACTGCACAGACATAGATCTGCTGGTACATTATGCAGCCATATATCTGGGTCTTGGAAGTTGGACTCTTCCACCTACTTTCAAATTGGTAAATAAAATGTCTTTATCAAAGTGAAGAGCTTTGGGTTTGCCATGATCAGTTATCGTATCTATTTGTGTGCATTACATACACAACTGCAAACAGAATAGACTCAGATCTTCCAGAACATAATTTACCAGCAGATCCTTGTCTACATTATTTGCGGGGGTGGGGGTGGAACAGTATTGACCCAGAATGTACACAACATGTGCCAGCAAACCCAGGTATGTTTTTTTTTTTCTTTTTTTAGCACCAAAAATTTTCAGGAATTAATTTGAATGTCACTGTGTCATGAAATCCTGTGACATTATCAGTTATTACATTTCACAAACCCAGCAAAGGAAATGAATATAATAAAATGTTAGTATAATCTTGAAGTGGCAAGACATGACCTATAAACAGAGCAATTTATTGCCTTTGTGCAATTCATTTATTTGTCTTGTTGTTACAAAACCTGTAAACTCCCTCAGAACATGTGCATAGTACCCCATAAAAATGGTTTTAGGAGAAGTACAGGAAATAGATTGGAAGTAATCCTTGGGCCTTGTGCCTATTAATTTGTATCTTCACCCTAACACTTGCTTGAGTGACTGTCTTAAAGGTTAATAAAATCATATGATACCTGCTATAAAAGAAGATGCTGTCTGCAGTTCATTTTATATTTCACCAATGAAAGGTGGTAAGTATAACAAGTACAGACCGAGATTTTCAGCAATGTGGTCAGTATTTTGTGCAGTTTCATTTCAAAATAAATTGATGATAAACTTCCTGTGTATTACATTTTAATGATGTGTATTATATTCTTGTAGCTCCAGTTCTGATGTAACTGCAATCCACTTGGGGAATTTAAACAAGCAAGACATTGTCAATATGTAGCCTTCTAGTTCTACATGCAATTCTCTCCTTGCACTGGGGTCCCAAGTGGCTGTCAGTGTTCTAAAGTGCTCTCTGTTATGGATCACTGCCATCTCATCTCTGTCAGCGTAGGTTCGAGTCTCAGATTTGGCCAGTGTGGATATGTGAGAAAGCTTGCTAGTAGCTTCTCGTGGGTCTGTGGTTCTTTCCAGGGGATTTTCTTGGGTTTTCCCTCCACCATTAATACTGACGGCCATATATATAGCCTATCGTGTGCTGAAAAATGGTGTTAAACCCTACAAAAACTACATGCAATTCTGTCCTTGCACCATGGTTAACCCTTGCTTATAAATGATAAATTATTCCCTGATAACTTTTCTGGACTGGTTCTCTTGAGAAATTGATTTATTTGCTGATTATGATAAATCACGTCTATAATTTACTTTTACATTTAGTAGCAGAGATTCCTTTTAAAATTGGGAGTTAACTAGAGCAGTCAGAATTTTCCAAATAATCAGTTACCTGTATACCTGATCAAAGGAAAATTATATTAAATATATACAAACCGGAAGGTAAATCAGCCAATTGTTTTTAGCCAGTTTCCTATAAATATCACTTCCCATATGTCTTCTGGTACAAAAGTCCAAGAATTCATCCTCACTGTCAAATCAAGTTTTGAAGTTATCCATCATTGTCTAGTCAATCATCAATCATCTAGTAAATCATCTTAAATATCATTACTTGACCTCAGTGCCAAATGTGGATGCAGATTTAGAGACTGAGCTTGAACTTTGTAAATAATACTTTAATCCTATTAATTTGTGAAATCAGTTCAACAGATTGCAACTGAACACTTGTTAGTTGTGTGGTAAGATCAAATAACCACCTTCTTTACTTGCCACTGTACCACACTCCTGGCTCAATCAGAGTTTGTCATGTAGGAAAATTAACCATGGGATTAAGGTCAGTTATTTACTTGGGCTTGAACAGGCAGATCTCAGCTTGACACAGAAAAGGTACATATATTTGCATCTCAAACTAAAGGATTTTTGACTTGTAAACAAAGTGGGTGCTACCTTTTCAAGCATTGGAAGAAAAGTTGCACACTGTAAACAGGTATCTAATGGCTTATTTTATTACCTGGGTTTATTAGCAATGGGCGAGCACCCTGATACCCTTTGGCATCTTTAGAGTTAACTGTAGCCACTCTGTGGCATCTTTAGAGTTAACTGTAGCCACTCTGTGGCATCTTTAGAGTTAACTGTAGCCACTCTGTGGCATCTTTAGAGTTAACTGTAGCCACTCTGTGGCATCTTTAGAGTTAACTGTAGCCACTCTAGCTCATTGATGGGAGGCTGCCAGGCCAGTGTAACAAAGAAACCCATTATTGACCATGATAGATTAGTAAGATTTAATGTGTACTGTCATTTCCAAATTTTTTTTTATTAAGTAGGAAATTACATTTATAATATTTTTTTATGAGCTAATTAATTCAAAATTAGGATTTAACTCTGTTTTACGCTCTTAACACCTACTTGAAGAGCTGCAAATTTTGCAATAAAGGTTACAAATCTAAATGTATGGCTATAAAATGAAACTTGTTGCCAGTGATATAGTGTAAATCGACAAATACACATCCACAGATAATTCTTCCAGGCAGCATTATGTGAACTGCGTGTCAAATAAGCTTTAACCAACTGGGAAAATGTTCAAATGACTGAATTTTATTGAAAAAATGATGAAAATATAGCACCATTGCTTTGCATTATGGGCTCCCAAAAAAATGATGACACATGTGTGATACGCATACTTTTTTATATTGAGTGAAACTTGTGTAGAAACTATAAGACAGAACCCAAAGTAAGGATTATATGCTGGCAATTGTTGTATTTGGATTTTATGGACAATTACAAGAGTATGTGGGGCCCAGAGTGGCCGAGTGGTCTGAAGTGTTCACTTCTGCGTGGGTTCAAGTCTTAGGTTCAGCCAATGTGGGTATGTGAGAAGGCTTGCTGGTAGCTTCTCATTGGTCGATAGTTCTATCTGCAGTTTTCCTAGGTTCTTCCTCCACCATTAATACTGGCTGCCATTTTATGGCCTATATTGTGCTGAAAAATGACGTTAAACCCTAAAACAACAACAATAGGGTGCACTTTATTGTTGCTCAGGCTTTTGACTTTTGAGATATCATTGATTATTGTATATACTCACTTATTAGACTAGTCCATCTGTAAACTGCACAGATTAGACTAGTCCATCTGTAAACTGCACAGATTAGACTAGTCCATCTGTAAACTGCACAGATTAGACTAGTCCATCTGTAAACTGCACAGATTAGACTAGTCCATCTGTAAACTGCACAGATCTAGATCTGCTGTTGTATAGTTTGCCAACAGATCTGGTTCTGTGCAGTTTGTTGGAAAGTAATCTGTAGAACAAATGACATAGACCCTAATCTCAGGCATAGTTTGCAATTTGACTCGACTTTTAAGCGAATATATATGGTATTCAATTCAAAGCCTTTCCTTGAAGCATTTTGAAGGAAAAAAAGAATATAAGTTACCAGACATAATCTTTCATTGGTCAACTTGATCATAATGTACTTGAAACATGATTTAAAGGGAAGTGATAAGAGTTCTTGGTCTTAAATAGTTCCAATGTTTTATGTGCATATGAACCTGTATGGCAGAGCCAAAATGTTGATCTGAAAATTAAAAGTTAGTCCCACTGTTGCAGACTTCAGAGTTTGAAAAATAGAGCCTGTCTTGTCAAGTCATGTTATGAATAAATGTTGTGGTACTGATTATAAAAAATCGGCACCAGCATCTGATTATCAAGTGATTAAGAGAAAGTAATGATCAGTCCTAAAATTGATTTCCCAACATCAGTACAAAACACGACAAAACAGTTTTATATGAGACCTGTTTTATTTTGTTAGTTGACTTTGTTCTTATTATCTTTTCAGATATTCCACAAGCGTCTCCTCTTGGGTCCCCAGTTCTGGAGAGGCGTGATTTTACAAGCATGAATGCAGCAGAGCTCTTTGAACAACACCAATTACAGTTGGCGTCGCTGAAACAGCAGCAAGACCTTCAACAACAGCTGCTTTTTCAGCAGTATCAGCAGCAACAACAGAGGATGATGCAAGACCATGAAAAACAAATACAAGAACACCTTAAGGTATTTTATATGAACCCATACAACTCCCACAGTGTGTATAGAGGACCAAAGTCCCACAGTGTGTATAGTGGACCAAAGTCCCACAGTGTATATAGTGGACCAAAGTCCCACAGTGTGTATAGTGGGCCATAGTCAGACCTGATGGTTTGACAGTTTGCTTTATGTCTTTGGATGCTGCTTATAACTGGGACAGTTTAAGAATTTATCAAGATGTTCATAGTAGGGCTGTCAAAAACCACGGAAAACTTACCCGGGTACCCATTGCGCCGTTTCACAGGTACCCGGGTAATCATTAGAACATGAAAGACATGTACAACACTTGAGCAACAGATTTTTTCTCCCACTAAATTTCGTGTAAACTTGTATGGTTTACGCTTTTTCGATACATCCACCTTCCAAAAATCTTGTTTATATTAACATTCCATTAATCCCACAGACTGTATTTTAGAAAAGACTGCTTTACATAACTACAATATACGAGTACACTTGTCTGTGGACTTGTACATTCCTACAATAACATGTTCTATTTATAGCAAACCTTGTTCTACTTTCCACTCGAATTCTATTTATAGCATCTGTATGGCTGAGTGAGGAGAGAGCAGACTATAATTATTTAGGTGGATAATATGTCCAAATTATATGTACAACAACTTTTGGAAATTTGCTTATTGTCCATATCACGTGACTGTATGACCTAGGTTGTGAGATTGTGTAGTCACGTGACTAGGAATGCAAATAGCCAGATCCGGGACAAATTTCAGGAATGATGTACTTTCGTCTCGTCTGTTACCAGATTAAAGGCATAACAAATGCTATGCTCACAAATTTTGAGAAAATAAATCATATTCCTATCGATTTCATGTTGGTATATCTGGATGAAAGATCGTTCAAGTTTGCTGTTCCGGCATGTAAGCTGCTACTCATGCTGACATCAAATGGTGTCGGTGAATTCCAACTTTTTGATAGGAAATGCGCTCTGACCCTACACCCCAACTTGAATGTCCAACTATCAAAAATGGGGTGGCAAGGGTCGGAGGAAACTTGGACTACTTGGACCAGTGTGCTGCTGATGATATATGATATTTTGATAGTGTTGTCGACAACTTATTTTTGTGAATGGGTACTCTTCATTATGTTTTCGATACCCGGGTTTTTCGCTATGGTCGGGTATCAGAGTACTCGGGTACCCATTGATAGCCCTAGTTCTTAGACAGTTTGGTAGGAACATTGACCTGAGCATGCCTTGTATGGGTTTAGTCTTGTTTGGAGCAGGCATAGGTCCTCATGACTTTAGTTTCTGCAAGATAATTTCACCCTATTTCCTTAATTTCAACTAAATTTTGCATGTGACTAATGACTGATGATTCTTAAGTGTCTGATTTCTGATGTTCCATGACATCATTTGCTGTAGTTGCCTTTTCTCTTGACTTCGTACCATTCCATTGGCCTAGTGGTTAGAGTGTCCACCTCAGATGCGGGGGGTCGTGGGTTCAATCCCCAGCTGAGTCATACCAAAGATTTACAAAAATGTTACTCACAGCTGCCTCGCTTGGCGCTCAGCATTAAGAGTTTAGTGTTAGTACTGGTCAGCCTGGTGTAAGGATAATGTGACTGGATGGAACATGATGCTACATGTCTGCGATAGTGCTAGACATCTCAATAAACTGCCACATTGCAGACATCGTAGCAATATGACTGAAAAATTATTAAAGCTACGTCAAAAATCCAAATCATAACATTACTAAGCTTTTATAGGATTTCTACCAAATTGAGTATGCAACTTTATATTATGTGCCCTTGTTTAATTTCAAGTATCCCCTTTTATCATTAAAGAATTAAGCCCTTGATTCTCTTTACTTTTTGCAGCTTACCTTTACTTATATCCTTTTAGCCAAAGATATTATTTATTTATGAGACCTGAAATGACTTGTATTTCTGGCTTTTCATATCATCATCTAGAATAATGCAACCTCTCATAAGTCATCAGCTGTGGGATGGATCTTTATGAACTGTGTAAGGAAGGTAGCTGGTATGGGGAGGTATGACAGTAAAGAAATGGGTGCATCAGAAGTAGACTACCATGGATCTGAGAATGTATTACTTAATGGAGGATGGACTGTATATGGTATCCTAAACCTCACAACTTACCATATTTATTCATTAGATCAAACTACAGACTGCGTGGACTTGGTTTGGTTTGGTTATTGTTGTTGCTGTGGTCTTTAAGGCCATTTCTCAGCACACCTATCCTGTGCTATACATGGCATCCAATAATAATGATAGAGGAAGAACCCGGGAAAACCCCCGGAAAGAACCACCGATCCTCGAGAAGCTACTGGCAAGCTTTCTCACATACCCACATTGGCCGAATTTCAGACTAACACACTCAGACAGGTGAAATGGCAGTGATCCGTAACAGAGAGCACTTTAGACCACTTGGCCATTCAGGGCCCCGGTTTGGTTTGGCAGCACAGCAGCATGGAGATTATTTAGTGCCAAGGCAACATGGAGTAGAGTGCATTGCCCAAAGATATACCATGGTAGCTGACTCAGGCTGGTCCAGTGGTAGGATTTGAACCATTGCCATTTCAGTTGTGAGTGCAGCATGCTTACCACTCAACCATCATGGCTCCCCTTGACCCAGATGTCCTGGTGTATCATGTGACAGCAGCTGATGGTCTACACTGTTTGCATAGACTCAAAACATATGAAAGTATATAAAGTACAGTGCATTTGTCACAAGAAAATCAGTTCATTTTAACGTACTATTAATACTATGCTTAGTATATAGGTCTTTATGAATGATAATATCTGCTTTTTATATTTAATTACTTCGGTGTACTGTACAAGAGGGTAATTGCTGTATATATGATTTTAAAAGCCATTTTGTCTATTTCATTATTGCTATCATTATTTTTTTGTTAGTTACGAACATTTATTTAAACTTAAAATTATAATATAGTGTAGATTTAGATTATTTGCACACAACTTTATTTATGGGCTGCAGACATCAGCTTTCTGATTGAAATGTTCTCTCTTATTTTGCTGCAAGATTTTTTTTTCAGCCAGCCATTTCATGAGTAAATTCAATGCAAGTCTGCTTGCTTCATGATTTTCCCAGCTTTTATATTTAAGCTCTGTTTATTTAGCTTTTGCAGTCATGGATCAGAAGATCTTGTGGGATTGCCAGCTGTCTGTCATCCATCATCTAATGTCCTTCTGTGTGTTAGCACAAGTTTGTTAATGCAACTCCAGTTAAACTGCTTGGAGAATTGCTATTTACCCTCGCTAATCCAATGGGTTAGCTGATCCCTAAATGAAACAATGGTGCTGCTTAGATATCTAATATGGCCACCACAGCAGCATCCAAAAACATCTTGTTACTGCCACTCCTCCCGAACGGATGGTTACATGGTGATGGGGTTTTCACCAAAGGACTTCTTAAGATATCTAGTTGGTCTGAAATGGAAAGGATCAACTTGGATATTCAATATGGCCACCATAGCATTGTCTTGAAAATCATGTCATTGCTTCTCATTCATAATGAATGGTTATATCAACATGGGTTTTTCACTTCTAGACTTTGTATGATGTTACTTGGTCCTTAATCAAAAGATACCAATCTGGAATCTAATATTACCACCACAGTATCCATCTTGAAAATCTTGTTTATTGTTACTCCTCCTGAACTGTCATATCATCATCGGCATTTTATCAGAAGACTTAATAAAATGTCTGCTTGGTCTTGGTATTAGATGAAAATGGTACTGATTTGACATCCAGTATGGCCACCATGGCATCCATCATGAAAATCTTGTTTTTGCTACTTCTCTTCACCTAAGTAGCAAGTCGTATCGAAATGGGGTTTTCACTAAAAGTCTAAGATAACTATTGAAAGGAAATGGTGCTATATGACTTCAGATGTGGCGAAATTATTAAACATGCTGAAAATATTGTCATGATTTTCCTTAATTGGGGTTTTAACCAAATGTCTTCTAGTAGTGTCTCATTTGACCCAAATAAAAATGTTAACAATCTTTAACCCAGTATGACTGCCATAGTGACTAATTTGACAATCTTGTTAGACCAGAAGTGGTTTCAACACTTGACAGTCAAAGAAATGGTTTTATCTTGTATTCCTAGAAATTCATTTGATACTTGAGAGCCTGCCCCTTTGAAGGAAATCTTGTTACCTCTCGTGCCCTTTTGTCTATTTGTGTTTGGTAGAAACCACAACAATATACACATTACCAAATGTGTAATTAAATTTTACCTGGCACTTGCTAGGTCATCAGTAGCTTGGGTTTTTTTGGTGTGTATTTTTAACTGTTTTAATGGGTAGTGTCATATTTGGTGTGTAATTTTAACTATTTTAATGGGTAGTGTCATATTTGGTGTGTATTTTTAACTGTTTTAATGGATAGTGTCGTATTTGGTGTGTATTTTTAACTGTTTTAATGGGTAGTGTCATATTTGGTGTGTATTTTTAACTGTTTTAATGGGTAGTGTCATATTTGGTGTGTATTTTTAACTGTTTTAATGGGTAGTGTCATATTTGGTGTGTATTTTTAACTGTTTTAATGGGTAGTGTCATATTTGGTGTGTATTTTTAACTGTTTTAATGGGTAGTGTTATATTTGGGTTATACATGATAATATTCATCGATGTAATTGCTATATTTTTATGTTGTTTTTTTTTAACCTTTTTTTTTTTTGTTGATGTGCCAGTTTTTGTTTGGTTCCATGTAACCTGGTAGATTTTGAATGTGTCCTATACTTTTCCTTTATGCAAAACTTACTATTATAATTGTCAGATATGTAAGCAAGACATTAGTTTGCTTGTTTGTTAAAAATAATTTTGTCATGTCACAGTTCATTCTCCTTGATTTTATGTAGCATTTCATTTCATTTTTTTTTTTAATGATCTAGCCATTGAAGGTATGTAAAATAAATGTAATATAGATCTGTATAACCAAATATATCAAGTATTTGGTTAGAAATTATAATTGCTGTAATCTCGAACTTGCCTTGATATGTGCACACCCCTTTTAGGTCATAACTTTGTGACAATAGCCATTACTAAATGCACATAATAGTTCATCTTGCCCTCAAATCATATTTCAGCTTGCCCTTGCATCTTTATTCAACTTGCCCTGTGCAAAGGAATAAATACATCCAGAAGATTAAGATCCTTTGGAAATTTGACCTTATGTATGTTGTCACATTACCATGTAACTTGGTGAATTTGATTGCACTAAATAGTTTTCTGTTATGGATGTGATCTGAGCAATGTACCCTCTCACCTTACAAGCCATCTGCTGTTCAATTATAATTTCATCACCTACATTGTGCATAGATTTCTTACTTTCCCATGGAATAGAGAAACTGATGTATTAATATGATTAGAAAGGCAAGGTTTGACTATTTATCTGTTACCCTGCCCATCACCAATCTATTCCCTAGCCCCCACTGCATAAAAATCTAGAAAACTCATAAACAACACATTCAGAACAAAATTGGAGGCTTTTGATATACAAGGCAGTAACATTTTCATAACAAATATTAAGTAATCTAATGAACAGGAAAGCGGATTATAATCAGAACAATGTTCCACAAAATCACATGCTACATGTATTAAATATTTGGTAAATGCCTTAAAAACAGAACCAAAATGGTACTCCAATAGGATTTTGGAACAAACTTTTGTTCGCTATGCATAACCACTTTTGTGCTTTAGTGCCATAAAGAACACACACACACACACATCATGGGAACATTCTTTCATTATAACATCATCTATGTATGCTTGTTTAAAGATTGTTGTAGGCAGTTTTTGCCTCATGAAACTTAACCAAGTAACGATCTTTGAGGTGCTAATGCAGGAATTGTGTTGAATATGTTATATCGGGACATTGAGAGACAGGATGACCACAGTATATTAAAAAATAAAAATAAATTTAAATTCCAAATTTTATGACTAAGTTACTGGTGGGTCTTGAAACCTTTATTATATGTTCCTGGATGCCGTGCATCGTTTGGGACATCCAGTTTGTTTATTCTTGAGCTTGTCATTGATAAATGCCACATTTTAAGTACATGTAAACACTAAAAAGTAATGGATGACTCTAGTTTTCATCAAAAGAAAAATAATGATAATGTTTATATAATTTAAGACACAGAAAATAATGTACTTTTCTTAATTGTGTCCATATTTCTCAAGATCCTGGCCAATATGAGGCATCAGATGTAATACTTTGAAATGATCTGTTGAAGTGCACATCTGGTTTTGCTTTGTATCAGACAAAACATAACCTTGATAATGCAGTGATGCCATTCAGTCTGGATTCTGCAGATTTTTTTTGAAGTTTTGGTGAAAATTCTGCATTCTGTATGAATCAAATTTAATAAATGAGATTTTGTTTGGGAGGATACAAATTTGAATGGCAGTTTTCTAAATTGACTAGTAATTGAGCATCATTATGATCAACGATTACATAGGATATAGTTTTGTCAGTGTAAAATCTTGAATATAGATAACCCACCAAATGAACTCAAACAAAGTCACCCCTGAACATGAATAATTCAAAAGACCCTGAATGAAAACATGTGACCCCTGAACCAGAATAATGCAAAAGACCCTGACTGAAGACAAGTCACCCCTGAACCAGAAAAATGCAAAAGGCCCTGACTGAAGACAAGTCACCTGAACCAGAATAATGCAAAAGACCCTGACTGAAGACAAGTCACCCCTGAACCAGAATAATGCAAAAGACCCTGACTGAAGACATAGTTACCCCAGAACCAGAATAATGCAAAAGACCCTGACTGAAGACAAGTCACTTCTGAACCAGAATAATGCAAAAGACCCAGACTGAAGACAAGTCACCCCTGAACCAGAATAATGCAAAAGACCCTGACTGAAAACAAGTTACACCTGAACCAGAATAATGCAAAAGACCCTGACTGAAGACAAGTCACCCCTGAACCAGAATAATGCAAAAGGCCTTGACTGAAGACATTAGTTACCCCTGAACCAGAATAATGCAAAAAACCCTGACTGAAGACTAGTCACCTCTGAACCAGAATAATGCAAAAGACCCTGACTGAAGACATTAGTTACCCCTGAACAAGAATATTGCAAAAAGACCCTGACTGAAGACATTAGTTACCCTGAACCAGAATAATGCAAAAGACCCTGACTGAAGACATTAGTTACCCCTGAACCAGAATAATGCAAAAGCCCTGACTGAAGACAAGTCACCCCTGAACCAGAATAATGCAAAAGGCCCTGACTGAAGACAAGTCACCTCTGAGCCAGAATAATGCAAAAGACCCTGACTGAAGACAAGTCACCCTTGAACGAGAATAATGCAAAAGACCCTGACTGAAGACATTAGTTACCCCTGAACCAGAATAATACAAAAGACCCTGACTGAAGACATTAGTCACCCCTTAACCCAGCATCATGCAAATACACGTCATTCCTGAACCTTTAAGATGTAAAGGGCTGAGAATGAAGACATGTCACCCCATAACCATGTATAATGTAAATGGTCCAAACTGAATTACTACCCTGAGATCCAGTGTGCTGTGAAGGAGAAAAGCACTTGCCCTGACTAAGAATCCATTTGCCCATTATAGGGTCATATTTATTTAGCTATTTTGAAACCCCACTCCCATCCCCAAAATTGTATTCTTGGTCCCGTATTCTTTTGATATTGTTGATGAGGCTGAACTCTTTCTTATCTTTTGCTGTCGAGGAGTTCACAATTAAGATAATTTGCAACAATTTTACAGTTATGCATTTTAAATTCTAGAATCCTGAATAATTGTTCCATAAATCTCTGATCTAGCAATATCCAGCTATGTGTCTTCTGCTTTGGCTTCATGTCATGATTTATAGGGAAGAATATTTGGGGACTTAGGAGTAGTTTCTCAATTTCTAAACAAACCAGACATCTCTATGTTTCTCAAAAGTTGAAATAAGAAATAAAGTGAGAGGCGCATTGGTCTCCTTCATAAATCAATCTGTAAAATTAATAGTTTAAATTTTCATACCTTAATTAGTTCATGGAATAGCGCCTGTTCTGTGGATGCATGAATTGCACAAAACGTCCTGAATATCTATTGATTCAGTGGCTGCCGACACTTTTTATTTAATAGATTTAAAATATACCAGTAATTATCTTTTACGCTGAAAATATACCAGTACTTATTTTTTACGCTGAAAACATTGTATTGGATACTCTGATAAGTCGTCACACTTATCCCCTTGTTTAACTTTATATTCAAACAATTGCATAGGTGGCGTTCTACAGTTTCGTATTTTGCATAGGGTTCAAATTTTAAAGAAAAATACTTTCCCCAGCTTTATTCTTTGGCTATACTGGCAATTTAAAAAAGACTGTGTATCTTGGGTATATTTCAAAGAACCTTTAATTAGATGTATATTGAATGGTGTAGTATGTGTTATGGAGTATACAGCTTGGCCTTACTCCAGATGTTCATCTTTCAAAAAACTGGTCTTTTTCACTTCCTGAACTTCAGAGAGAAATTTTAATTGCATAAAAAGAAAAGAGCTGATAACTTTTTTCATATTTTACATTTTGAGTGGGTTTTGTAGCACCACCTTCAGGGAAAACCCCCTTTTTAGATTCTATATTTATTAGTGTGAATAACCATTACAGATCACTTGGTGGCTGGTTATGCACTGGTCGAAATCTGCTATTTAAAGTAACTGGGGACTATTCTCCACTCCAAAATGGAGGTCACCAATTTCGTTCAGTACTTACTCGAGTTTTCACGATTAGAATCACTAGGAAAGCTTCAATAAGTTAGGTAAAGGCTTTTTTATTGATGTAGGCAGCAATTAGTTTTTATAAATTTTCAAATTAGTGATGTAGATACAAAGAACTTGTAATTTCATACATGGAAACGGCAGCAACGGTTGGTCGCACAGCATCACTTTACGTGACAATGAATGAGCTCTCAAAAGATTTTAAAGCACATAAAAAAAATTCTTTCCTTAAAAATAATTATACAGCAATAAAAATCAGACTTTACTCTTAAATCTTTTTTTACATAATATATTTGTACCAGAAATGTAAAAAAATGTAAATTGGTTAAAATTGCTATTAAAAGCAACATACACTACACTAATTAACAGTTTTTAACAGACAGACTTGTGTGTATGTAGTCTAAAAGGTGACGTGTTCTATTTTTAGCCCACTGTACTATGTAACTTAACTGCATCTATATCAAAGGGTTAAAGAGTCAGAAGGGATAACGAAAAAGAGTTCACCCGGGATACCTCGATGGTTATACTGGCTATTTAAAAAAGATCTTGTATATTGTGCACATTGTTCAAAGAATATTTCCTTTTATTTTGGTGTAATATGGGTTATAGAGTATACTGCTTGGCATTACTCCAGATGTGCACCTTTCAAAATAGTGCTAGCTTTACTTGGTCATTTTCACATCCTGAGCTTCAATAAGTGCTGATATGAATAAACACAACCCATATTTAAAACAATTAGTTTTATTCCCAAAATATAGTTTGTTAGTAAAACACATATATGAAAACAGCAGCTAAAATAGTTTAAAGACCAATACAATCACATTAATATAAGACGCAGCTTGGTACCTCCTAAAATTGGTTTTGACAAGCAAGACTAAGTAACACAATTACTTGTACAATCCTGAGTTATATCACAGATTAATTAAAAAAAAGTTAAGGTTGGCTATAGGTATAACGGTATCAGTTGTACAACCCCATGTATTCAGAGCTTAAAATGTAGGGAACCTTGCATTCAAAATAAACAAGCATTTACAGGTCAGTTGTATATAAAAAATAGAGCAAATAACTTTATTTTTATTTAAAAAATACATTATATATATATATTTGGTAACTCATTCATTGCGCTTTCAGAGCTGGTATTGTCTGGCACAATTCATTTTTCCCTATTTTTAATAGCAACTACGGATAGTGTACTTGAGACTAATTCAGGCTGATTTTTTTTAGCACACTTAGGGAGCAGTCATTTTAGTTATCAGTGTGCTTAGATCATATACAATTTCCAAAAAGTACAATATCCAAAGAAATGTCAGCTACATTACATTAAAGTAGCATATAGGTATGCCAACATTCTCTCCACTGTGCATATTTTAAATGCAAACAACTTCACCCTACATCGTTTACTCTCTCAAAAGTACATAGAAACTGGTGAGCCCCCCCCCCCCTTAAGTACTGCTTAATTCTGAGTGTGATTCAGTGTGAAGAAGAGTCAGTTCATTATGATTCATGGAGGACAAATGAGAGCTAATTATAGGTAACCAATTAAATGCAGAAAGCATAAATAACTGTGTTCCCCATTCATTGGTCATGTGTTTTGCTTTGTACTCTTAAGTTTATTTGCTTTGTACACAAAGTTTATAGATTTTTTGTAAAAATTAAGCCTATAATCTTTCTTAAGCCTATGATCTTTATTGGAGAGACCAACGGATGGAACCTAAGCAGGGGACTGAATAATTTACCAGTGTCTTTCAAGATACACATTTCTTTCACGGGTCAGATAATACTTATCATATTTACCGTATTTGTTGGGACACCATAAATTAAGTTTTAAAATAGTTTTTTTGTGCTCTGTTTGTTCTGGAACACATTGTTTCTTTTTTAGTCATAAGTTGTGGGACACTTGAAATCATTCAAAAATTACATGTCAGAAAATGCACTCCAACTAAAAAAATTTTTTTTTAAAATATAAAACTGTACTTGAGATAAAACTCTTTAGTTCACTGCTGCAGCATCTCATCAACACAGCTCATCATCTCACCTGCACACATACAATCCATTCTTTCGGTGCATGAATATTTGAGCTTTCTGATGCAGTGAATAATTGTTAAAAGCAGCACATCACATGAAGCGGAAACTGCAAGCACTAAAGTCAGATTTTTTTCAAATCTGCACCAGTCTTATTCTTACACTTTCCCCCCCCACACACACACACACTTTATTATCAGTCTGTCCACTGATGCGATCAAAGTACACCTGACTTTCATCTATGTTAATGATCATATTGTCGGCGAAAACATCTGGTTCTCTTCTGGCCTTCACGATTTCATCACATAATTTGATTTTCTCCATATCTTCTCAGTGATGCTGGGTCAGCAATGCCCATGCACAAAGCACTATATTGCGTTACTTTAAAAATTGTTCCATTGTTTCAATTTTATTTAAAAATTACCTTGAATACCCATGAAATGTAACCAACATTAGCTTCCATAATTCAACTATCTTCATATATTTAAAAAAATCTGCACGCATAAAAGAATCCATAGTCAGCTTCTGAGGTCAGCTTGCTTTGTAATAAAGTAAACTTTGATTGATATCCTTTAAGAAACAAAAGAGTGCTTCAGAGTATCCAATTTAGCCTGCTTCTGAGATCGGCTTGCTTTGTAAGAAAAATAACCTTTGTCATTTATGTCCTGTCGGTAAGTTCAGAGAAGGAGTTTACCCTAGCTTCTATGTGCTTGGCATCTGTAGTTATAACTAATACAAAGGAGCACTGCTGTCTGCAGGCATTGAGTAATGATATTAAGTAACCTGTGCTGGTGAAAAGATGGTCACTTGCACTCAAGTCAATGTGTTTTCAAATGATGATCTTTATTTGCAAGATATTGTCATACAGGTGACCTGGATATTATTCAGTCTTGGTTATTTGGAACCTAACACAATCATCTCATGTGTGAATGGCATTGTCTTTAATATATAGTTTGATTATTTCCCTCTCTTTTGCGAAATCATCTGCTCCTCTTATGGCTTGCACAAATTCATCCTGTGATTTTTCATTTTCTCCAAATATTCTGGGTGATGTTGGGTCATGGATGTTCATGCATGAAGTATGATATTGTGTCACTTTAAAATTTGTTCCATTGTTTCAATTTATTTTCAGAATTTTGGTAAAAAGGAACCAAAATTTGTTTCCATATATCAGCCATCTTTATGTATTCAAGCATTTTCTCATTCTGCAATTAGTATTCCGATGGCGTTTTGAACATTTTTAAAAACTAGACTGTATTTTTATCCAGTAATTACTTAATTAAGAGATGTGTTCATTTTCATTTAAAGAACTATGAAAATATTGCAATAATTCATATTCATTATCAATTAAATTGAAGTTTGTGCAGACATTTTTTTTTCTTCATTTCAGCAGTATAGAACCCATAAACTCTTCAGGAAATAATTCACTCCAGAACCGGCTTTACTTTTGTGATTACATAAAAAAATTTATCACAAATTGCACATTTCTCCATTAGGTTCCCAATCCCCCCAAACAGGGATGTTCCACCCTGATTGCCATGGGGAAGTGTGCTCTCCACTTCACCCCTTCTCCTGCTACCATTCCATCTTCTTGCTCCTTTATTTCTCACTGAAACCCAACCACCCCATTGTAGGAAAAAATAAATCTAAATTTTAAGAGGAAAGTATGTCTCTCATTTTATTAAAAGACAAAATCTTTTTTTGAAAATCTTTATCATGAACCGGTGTAGAAATGATATATTAAAAACCTACATCCAGTCATACTGTACACAAGTTACATATTTTGGAATTAGGTTTTTAAAAAAGATATAACCTGGAACAAAATGGATCCCAATTTTACATTTTTTTACTTGTGACTTTACAGGTATTTGAATTTAAGATTTACATTAGTAGTAGTAGTTGTTGTTGTTGATGTGTTGTTGTTTTAGGGTTTAATGCCATTTTTCAGCACATGATAGGCTGTACATGGTGGCCAGTATTAATTGTGGAGGAAGAACCTGGGAAAACCCCCGGAAAGAACCACTGACCCTCGAGAAGCTACTGGCAGGCTTTCTCACATACTCGCTGCGTAACCTACATTGACTGAATCTGTAAGTAATATCTACATTTCAGTACCAGACCTCATATGCAGGATTGGCTCATACATTTGGTTTGTAATATTTAAAACTGATTTCCCATCTGCTGCTGAAATTGACGAATGCTATAAATGTCTGCAAAAATTGCAGATTTATTTGATATCTCTACGTTGTTGTTTTTTTAATCAATTACTAAATTGAGATAAATAGACACGATAATTATGCAGATTTTAATAAATTGTTGATCGTAATTGATTAAACATAACAGATTTAGCTTCATGAGTGAAGTTGTTTTCTAACATACTTGAATTTTTGTGTGGACTAAATAAATTGGATGAAAGCAGGCAAGTAACCTCTTTGTTCGTTGATTATTCTGTGATTAGTTTGCTTTGTGACATAATAAGTAGTCAGGTAGTAATGAATGTGTGGATTTGGTTACATGGGCATGGATTTTTTCTTTGTATACTTTTGAACACTTGATAAATAATTTTTGTAATTTTTGGACAGTAAAAAATTATTATTTTTTGCCATCCGAAAACAAACAGGAAATATGATAGTGTATTGTTACATAAAATATTACATTTAATTACAGCAAATGCTCATACATCAAAAGCAACAAGAATACTTGGAACAACAGAATACATACGTAAGTTTGATCTGTCTTAATTTTCATCTCAGTTAGTAAAGCCTTGGTATTAGATAATCTCCAGCAATGTGCCGATTCAATCCTTACACTGTCAGTTCAATTCTTACAGTGTGCCGATTCAATCCTTACACTGTGTCAGTTCAATTCTTACAGTGTGCCGATTCAATCCTTACACTGTGTCAGTTCAATTCTTAGAGTGTGCCGATTCAATCCTTACACTGTGTCAGTTCAATTCTTACAGTGTGCCGATTCAATCCTTACTCTGTGTCAGTTCAATTCTTACAGTGTGCCGATTCAATCCTTACACTGTGTCAATTCAATTCTTACAGTGTGCCGATTCAATCTTTACACTATGCTGATTCCGTTCTTACAGTGTGCCGATTCAATCCTTACACTGTGTCAGTTCAATTCTTACAGTGTGCCGATTCAATCCTTACACTGTGTCAATTCAATTCTTACAGTGTGCCGATTCAATCTTTACACTATGCTGATTCCGTTATTACAGTGTGCCGATTCAATCCTTACACTGTGTCAATTCAATTCTTACAGTATGCCGATTTAATCTTTACACTATGCTGATTCCGTTCTTACAGTGTGCCGATTCAATCCGTACACTGTGTCTATTCAATCTTTACAATATGCTGATTCAGTCCTTACAGTGTGCCAATTCAATTGTTAACAATGTGCCGATTCAATCTTTACTACATCTTTGCTTGTCAAGGTTCCAATAACCATATCTACACCTTGGTGAATTGAAAAGCTATAATGGTGATTTGTCCTTGCGACATCGATTAGATTTCATGTGTTAGCTCCCTCAGTATATAATGTCAACTAACCAGTAGCATGGTGCATTGTACATACATCAAAAATGGTGATTGCAATCTACTTATAAAGGTTACTTTGTAAGTTTATCATCTAAAGTATGACTCTTTACTAGAGGGAAGCCATTACATGCGTATTTGAGTGAATGGTATTTGTTCAAACACGGACTGGCAGTATAAAACTACTTTTTTATCAGTCCATTCAAGTTGTGTGCTCCTCATGTCTCATCATATGCGAACAGTGTTCAGATTTAAACAACTTTTGACTGGATGCTGTGGCTTGCCACCACATCCAATGAAATTCACAGACCTGAAGTTTAGAAATGTCTGCTCAGTATGCCAAGGTGTAGATAGGGTTATCAGAACTTTGACTAGTGAAGATGTTTTTACAATGTCCAATTCAATCCATACATTGTGATGATTCAATCTTTACATTGTGCTGATTCAATACTTTAATCTTCTGATTCATTCTTTACTGATTCATTTCTTACAATGTGCAGATTCAGTCTTTACAACTTGCCAATTCAATAATTACAATGTTCTGATTCAATCCTGCATAGGCAGTCAAAAGTTAACACATGCATCTCTGAGGCTGGCCAAATTCATATGACTGTGGATCAGTCTTTCCTCTCCTGTAATACATATGGATCACATTTTCGATGGCGTTGTTGTCGTCAGCTTACAGATTTTGTAGTTAGTTCTGTTTCTCTGACATGATTGGATGTTGTCATGAAACTTGATAGGTGAAGTCACCATTGCCATAATTAGTCCTGTTGGGCAGTGACAGGCTGCTTTTAATACTCCAGTGAATACGTTAAGTATTTGCATTTATCTCAGTTACTCTGAAACTGTTGAATGTTGGCATGAGCCAGGATGGGTGTATTCATCTTGGAGGATGGTACTCACCACATGCAAAAGTCATTGTGACCTACTATCCATGTTCATTAGTTCCATCTAGTTCTTCCATTTAGCTCAGTTTCTCACATACAAGTTTCTTTCTACTTGTCTTGATGCTTCCTACGTGTCTATATGCTTGTAATGGTGACTTGCTGATGGTCTTTTCTTCATACTTGTTCAGTAACTGGATATGAACCTTTTCAAAGTAGTTTTTGTTGTTGTATGTTACTTTTTTTTGGCAATTTAGACCAATTTCAGTGAATATGTTCAACTTTAAGATTTTATTGGCAACAATTTACACCTCTACCCCTTGACTTCAGAGTATCCAAAGTCGCCAATGTTTTGTGTCCTGTATACCTTAAAAAATATCGTATTTATTTTTCATGCTGATAAATTCAATGTTGCTGTCACATTTTTAGTCATAATTTCTCCATAAACTTAAAATTTGATTGCTTGGAATCCAAGCTTAATTGTCAAATGGGTCAAGAGTAGCCTATGGTATACACGATTGTAATTTACCGTGTAAATGACCGAGTTTCACCAATAAGACCATTGAATCATGGCACCCAGGAAGCAAACTGTTTATTGCAGTCATTATCGTGCTTTGCAGGATGTTGGCAAAGTATATTGAATAAGTGTGGCACTATGGAATTATAGAATTAATTATCCACCTTCTCATTATCATCTGTCTGTCCATTTACATTTCTGTAACCATATTAGTTCAGTAACCCTTACTGGTATGTACGGTAATTGTCTCATTGCCCTAAATGTCTTGTTGATGAGTTTTATTTTGGATGGAGTTTTGGCCCTTGATAATTTGACACGGTATCTTGATGTGTGGTATTGCTTGTAACCTGCGTAGTTATGCAATGGTGTGTGTACACTGTGTCTTGGTTCTAGATGTCCGTTTAATGGGTTTTGTCTTGTTCACTTCATTTGGACAAAGTTACAATCTTTTGTAATTACCTCGATATCTTCATTGGTGTGTATATTGTCTCATACTCCTAGATGTCACTTTAATGGGCTTTGTCTCTTTGGCTACAATTTGGAGGAAGTTATGGACTTTGGTAACTAACTTAACACATTAACCCCTGGAGGTTTTTGCTGTTTTCGCATGAAATGTGAGTAGGAAACACATTTTGGGGACTATTTCTGAATACTTCATAATACATTGATTTCCAAGCAATAATCCATCAGACAAATGGCTACTCATGCTGAAGAAAATGTTTTTCATTGGTTAGTTTGCTGGCGCATGAGCAGAAAGGCAAAAATCAGACTTCTTTTTTTTTTTTTTGGCTTAATTAACGGACCCATAATTTTCGTATGTAGAAGACTCTTTATTCAAAATGTCCACCTTATCCTACTTTTTGCACAGGTTCACTTGTCTTTGTACGTTTCAGACTGGTCTGCCGTAGATCTGAGGCCATAAAGTCTAAAATCTGGACACAAATTCGGAATCCGACTATAGGCGATTTTTGGGTTTTAAAAAAAAAAAAACGGGTCCAAAAACTTCGGTTTTTCCCTCTGTATCTGTAGTGCAACTAAAATGTCCAGATTACTTGCTATCATTGTAGAGCTACATCTGTCTACCTTTCTATGATGCCACCCACTTTAGTGTATCATTTATGACCTTGATGCTACAGACCTTGGAAGTAGGCAACTACCTCATGCCCCGTAAAGTCGTCGCTAGGGGTTAATTTGTTAATATCTTTATGTGTGGTGTTGCTTGTAACCTGCATAGCTCAGCAACCCTTTAATGGTGTGTATATGTCTCATAACCCTAGATGTTCCTTTGATGGGTTTCGTCTCGTTGACTTCATTTTGGACAAAGTTATTGCCTTTGGTAATTAACTCTATATCTTCATTGATGTGCACTTTGTCTTGTTTTTTGTCTGATCCACTCCATTTGGACGGAGTTATGACCTTTGGTAATTTATCTTATTATAACTTGTTGTATCTTTATGTGCGGTTTTTCTTGCAACCTGCATAACTGTGCAACCCTCACAGATGAGTTAATACCATTTTCTCGATAATTTATCTTAGCATCTTGATATGTTCTATAACGGTTATGTATTTTTTGGACCAATTTTAATGGAGTTGTTTCCATTTATTTCATCAGTATTCTCAACCAAAGCAGATCCTTGTAAACAGCATATCCTAGGAACCATTTAATATATTGTAATGCATTGGTCACGCATACCTAGATGTGCCTTTGATGGGCTTTGTTATGTCAACAATTTGTATAGATTTATTGTTCAAGGCAACTGTTTTCTTAAAAATAAAAATCTTTATGTTGTCTTTAGATTTTTTCTTTACATTTCCTTATGCATTCTTGTAATTGGTGACCTTACTTTCCTTGTTTTGATATATATTTTGCAATTAAGCTAAATTGTTTTGGAGACTTGTATAGAAGTATCAGATGTGTTTGCTTGACTTGAGCGTTTCTTTAAACTCTTTTTTTTTTCTTCTAGCAAATGGTATTGCTTCAGAAGCAGCAAGAGTATCTAGAGCAACAACAAAAGTTGGAAGAAAGGCAGCGGATGGAAAAGGAACTTCTTGAAAAGGAGAAACTAACCCAGCTCAAGAACAAAAAAAAAGATGAGGAAAGTAAGTGTCTAAGTAGACAAACACTGAGATTATGTTTGTTTCCTTACATCCAGTCTTCGTTTTTATATAAATTTTTCTTTAGTGTTGAAAATTTGTATTCATCCTTGCAGGTTTTTTCATCTCATGGAAACATTATATTATCGTACCCAGTCATGATCTTTTATGATTTTCTTGTGACATTTGTCAAACTTCATCCTCGTTGACTACCCTTTCAGGTTATCTCAGATCTTTAACTTTGTTGTAAAACTTTATTTAATAAGCAGCTATGTACTCCAATAAAAAGATCACTTGTGTAATTTTCTCTCATATTTATTTTATTTCATAGTGTTCTGAATCATAGATTTTTCCGCATAGCTACAGTCCCATTGTCACCCAGAGTACAATAATCAGAACATGTCTGCACAGTTTAGACTACTGGGTCTTTAAACACATGATATGCCAGCTCCCTCGGACCAGTGCTGGACAACCCATCACTACATGCAGACCCTTTTACAGGATATAGTGATCATTTCTTTTGAAAAATATCTTTTACTGGATATTGTCATTGGATGAAAGTTGCTTGTGTACCATGGGTACAGTGATATGTTTTCCTAGTATACCCAGTCCAGAATTTGCCCTGTAGATAGTGTCCAGCATCCGGTTACACCAATTTCAGCCTTTGGTCTGCCTTCAGAATTCTGTCTTCAGCTCGCTCGATCAATGACCACTATCAAAATGTAGGCCCAGTGACTCGGAACACTGCATCATTCCTAAGAAAGAAAGACCAGAGAAGGGGGAAAAAAATCACACAAGACATGCCAGTCAGCAAAACCTAACTCTAATAAATCCATTCTCTTCACTGTGGACCTAGTTTCCTAGAGAAAGTGACATTAGGACTAGGGGTGTAACGATATACCGATTTACCGGTATATTGCGATACAAAATGCCTGATACGGTGTATCGCGATACGAATATAGTAATACCGGTATACTGGGTTTTTTTTTTCTTCACCAACATTAGCCCGTCCAGAGGACGGGAACTAGCTTTGAGCACACCAATGTCTTGTATTAGGCTTAACGTAGTTACCAAAATGGCAGCTTCTTTGTATGAGCTAGTAAAAAACACAAGAGCAAAGAGTTCTGTTTGGAATAATTTTTCACTAAAAAGGGAGTTTAGCACTAATACAGTTGACAAAACTGTCGCTGTGTGTAATATGTGCAAAACTGAAATCAAGCACGCAGGCGGTACGACAAACCTCTCGACTCATTTACGACGTCACCATCCATCAGTACTTTCCATAAGTACAGTGCAACAGAGTGACACAATCTCTAACGCAACAGCCGAAGGTTCCATTAAAAGTGTACGTATTGTTTCAGATCGACAACCAAAGATTGCGGATATGCTAGGTGCACAGAATAAATACAAATCTTCATCCCCAAGGTCCACAGCTATCACTCGTGCCATTGCTAGTTTCATCATTCACGATTTGCGGCCGTACAGTGTCGTATCAAACAAAGGATTTCTAAACATGGCATCGGTGCTTGATCCACGATATGTTGTGCCATCTAGACAGGTCTTCTCTGAGAAAATTATCCCAGATATGTATTTACAAGTCAAGGAAGACGTAAAAGCATGCATGCGCTTAGCATCTAAAGTTGTATTAACAACTGACAGTTGGACTTCCAGAGCAACGGAGTCATATGTTACAGTAACTGCATGTTTTATTTCTCTTGATTGGAAACTTCAGAGTTATGTGCTACAAACACGGGCTCTACATGAGAGTCACACAGGTGCAAATATTGCTGCAGTTCTGTTGTCAGCTGTTAATGAATGGGGAATTCCATCCAATCCTCCACTGGTAACTGACAATGCTTCAAACATGGCTGTCGCAGCATCAGAAGCAGGATGTAACCCACATATTGGTTGCTATGCACATACTTTAAATTTAGCTGCCCAGAAAGGCCTGAAAATCAATGATGTTAGCAGACTTCTTGGCAGGATCAGACGAATTGTCAGCTTTTTTCACCGCAGTGCAGTTGCTGCAGAAATACTCATAGACAAAATTGAGCTCCTAAATTTACCAAAACACAAACTAATTCAAGATGTTTGTACCCGATGGAACTCAGCAGCTGACATGATTGAAAGGTTTCTGGAACTACAACCAGCTGTATATGCTGCCCTAACCAGCAAAGAGGTGCGCAGTGGGAACAAAGATGCAAGTACCTTGTCGGAAACTGATATTAGCAATGCTCAAGAAGTATTGGCATGTTTGAAACCACTACGGACAGTCACAACAGTGTTGTGCACAGAAGAATCACCCACCATATCCATTATTCTTCCACTGCAAAATCAACTGTTGACTACATTTATGGCACCCTCAGATCATGATTCAACATTGGTGAAATACATGAAAGCAACTATTGTGAATGATCTTTCGACCAGATATGAAGGAAACAAGGATTTCCTCCAGATAGCAACTGCTCTAGACCCCAGGTTCAAAAACCTACCTTTTCTGATTAACAACAGTCGATTTGAAGTCTTCAACCACTTGGTTCTGGCTGCATCCACTTCTTACGAACAGAATCAGCCAAAGAAAGTTAAACAGGTATGCCAACAGGATTTAGCTACTGATGTTCCACCTCTTCCTGCATTACCAGCCTTGTTAGCTGAGGATATCGGCACTACATCTCACCAAATGAAAAGAATAAAGACAGATGAAGGCGCTTCTGACTCATCCACATTAGCTAAAGTTGACTCTGTTTCTGTCTTATCTACATCTGCTGACGCTTGCTTTGCTGTAACAGATGCAGGTTCTTTTTCTCCAAAGATAACTAACGCTGGTCTTGCTTCCATTTTTGGAGATGTATATGTTGTGAAAGTGGAGACAAATACTAGGACTGTTCTTGAAAAAGTAACTGAAGAAATCGAGAGGTACAAGGATCAAGAGTCCATTCCTCTTGCCCAGAACCCATTACAATGGTGGCGAGATCATCAACATCAGTTTCCCGTGTTTATCCAGTTATGCAAGAGAGGTGCTCTGCATACCAGCAACATCTGTCCCTTCTGAAAGAGTTTTCAGCACTGCTGGAGATATTGTTTCAAGCCAAAGGGCAGCAATCAGTGCAGAGAATGTTGACATGCTACTATTTCTGAAGAAGAACATGACTATACCTTAATGTCTCCTTTGTAAACACAATGAACTCTGGACTTTGATGGATTCACTTAAGACGGCTAGGACACATAAACAAGTTTCTCTAGAAAATGTTAATTTGTTAATCCTTTGTTTCAAACACAGCTAAATCAGCTGACATCTTCCAGTTTTGTCCAGTTGTAAAAGACTTTGTTTTATCTAGTCACATTAAATATTTTGTGTTCTTTCTTTTATTGGAGAAATGTATACTTTGACAGTGTTGCCAAGTTATAGATGAAAACAAAGGGTTTACATCAGCGATCAAATTATATTAATAGTTTAATTCTGATAGTCACAAAAATAATGTTTCTAGTCAGCCAAATTAGGTTCTTCTGTGATTTTATTTCTGCTGCCTGTTAAGCAGTTAGTCTCTCAGGTTCAAACCAAGAAGGTTTGGAATCACTGATATTATTAATTTTATATAATTTATAATATCATTAATTTTTTAAATCAAAGTAGGATATTTATCAATGTGATAATTTGTGATTATGTGTAGTTTTTCTTGTGTTTATCCCTTGTCATGATTGTACTGCAAGAAATGAATCTTAGATCATTTGATTTGAAGATTTTCTAATCAGGCAAAATAACTATATAACTCTTTTCCAGTATTTTTGTTTCTTGCTTGTAAAAGTTTTCACATGTTGATACATGTATATATATTGTTTTCTGAACAACTGATGTTATTATTAGAGTTACTGGTTGTTTTGGTGGAATTAAAAACAAGATGGTTTCATTTTCTTCTTCATATTTTATTAAATGCAAGGACATTGCTCATTATTTCAGTACAAAATATGCAAAATCAACATTCAAGTCATAATATGCTAATAATGACCAATACGTATTGATACGTATTGCAATACAGACATGCCATATTGCAATATATTGCAATACGTTTTTTCCTGGCAATACTCACCCCTAATTAGGACATGGGTAGAGAAAGATCAGTTTTGACCCAACAGCTGCTCCCAACCGCTTTTATTTAGAAAATGATGCCATGCTTATGCCACCCTTTCCAGTATGGTATCTGGATTAGCACGAATCATTGTAGACACAAACCCACTGTACTTGTAGGTAATACCGCATTCTCAACCAACACTTTCAGGTACCCAGATTAGACATTTGATCTCCAGAATCAGTCCCCTATATAGCTGTTTTGGTAGATGCCCATACCAGTAAATTAGGTCTTCACAAAAATCGGATTTGCTGCACACTTCAGAATCACTTCCACATCTGTGAAACTAGACTACCTGGATGACATCCTTCATGAGCATAAGATGTGAAGCCATCATGCAGTGAAATTCTTTGCAATGCTCTTGTATCATCTTGAATTCCTTGGCAACAAGGACAAATTCTTTGCCTTTCTGGCCCAACATATCACTCATTTTCGCCAGATAGTCAAAAACCCATGGTTCATAATTCATCTTCCCATGAGGGGCCCCGAGTAGCCAAGTGGTCTAAAGCGCTGTCCGTTACGGATCACTGCCATCTCACCACTGTCTACGTGGGTTCAAGTCTAAGATTCGGCTAATGTAGTTATGTGAGAAAGCTTGCCAGTAGCTTCTCGTGGGTCGGTGGTTCTTTCCAGGGGTTTTCCGGGTTCTTCCTCCACTACTAATACTGGCCGCCTTGTATAGCCTATATTGTGCTGAAAAATGGCGTTAATCCATTAAAAAAACAATCAAACATCTTCCCATGAGGACCACCTTGGTGGTTTTTCCCAACCAGTTTGTGGTTTCTTATTGTACTGTTCATGAGAACCTTTGGGTATCTACTTTCTTTCCCTATGGTAGATGAAACTTTGCTTACTGGACCAGATGATCCAATTTTTTGAATATATGAGGTTCCATCACAGTAAATAGGAGGACCTCATCTGGCTTATGGCTGACACTTTGTATGAGATTAACTGCTGAAATTCACAGACTGTACAGATACAAGCATGACTGGTGAGGGCACCCACTTCTTTTGAGGGGAGTGGGGTTTGGTCTGGCAGGAGTGCTCTAAGCATGTCAGACCCCTAAAGATAGCAGCCATAGCCTATCATTTGCAGAGGTAGATGTGATATGGAATGATCTTCTCATTCTAAGAATCCCTGCAGCTTGTCAGTCAGTTATATCAGAACACAAGAAGGAACCGAGTCATTTGAACTCATTGTTCTCATTTGGGTTTTTCTCAAGGGTTTCATCATTAACAAACTTTATTTCAGATTAACCCCATCTCAGGCAGGCTCAGTGTCCAAGTGGATTTTCTATCCTACTGAAATCAACCAAAAGTCTGTGAAATTGGTACCCTTTCCCTGACCTAGGATGCCTATTCTCCCAATCCCTGTGATTTTCAAGTTTTACAGAAAACGAGATAATCCAATGCTGACTAATCTTGCGTGGTCCCTTAAGGCAAGAAAAATTATAGATCACTGACTTTCTTAATCTAGTACAGGTATAGTCCTGCCAACCCCTTTGCTTGCTTATACATTCATACAAGCATGATTTCAAGTGAGTGATGTAGATGTTCAACCTGCATGTCTCAATCCTTTTCAAACAGTCCCAATCCAAGCATTTTTCCAAGCAAGTGGCAGACAGAATTGCTCAGCCAAAAACATGATTCATACAATCCAAGAAAAATCCTTTAAGTTTTAAAAGTTGCCTTGAAAACTTGAATTTTGGTTAAAAATTGGTCTTTCCTCAAAAAAGTCCTTCAATTTGTTGAATTTTCTCCAAATGTCTTGAATTTATATGAGGGAATACACAAAATATCAGCTGAATAAAATATATCACTTATTATATTCACAACACTTTTTATTTGTATATTTTTTTTAAATATAATAATTAAAATATGTAAAAATCATGTAAAATTGGTTGGATATCAAGACCTGACACCAATAAAGTTACTTGTCAGATGGATTAGTGTCTGTTTACATTAGTTTGCAGTTGTGCATTTTTTTTTTTGGTACCATGCACTGAAAAACATTGTAACATATGGAGAAAGTCCTTGAAAACTCCTCCTCAAGTGCTTGTAAAAACAAACCTTTTCCATGGCTTTATGAACGTTGAAGAAAACTCACCATCCCATCACTTTAAAATAAATAGCAACTACTGTGTCATAATTTTGCATGTATTTTTTTTTATCCTAATGGAGGACATAGGCCCAATCATGGGTTCGACATGGTCAGACCACTCACTAAAGCCTCTCTGACCTATCTTGTATACAAGACCTGCTTCCTAATTATTTTAGCAACAGCAGACAGAATCAGTGAAATTCAGGCCTTATCAGTTGACACGAACTAACTGCATTTCCACCAAGATGGTTTAGCTTTCCTCTTCGTGACTCCTTCTTTCACTGTTGCGAAAATGTTGCTGCTGTTGGGAAACTAGTCTGCTATCTTTGGCTCTAAGCCAAGACTAGATAAGCTGCTCACAATGCTAGGGCTATTGCCAGGCAGACGTATTGCATCTGAGTGCAACTAATCCATAACTGTCACAATTTAGCCATCAGATGGTGGCATTCTTCATCTATCCCAAAGTACTTTTGATCTGGTGTGACCAATATCGGCAACACAGTAGGCGACCTTCCAAGGTCATTCAGCACCAGCATGTTGACACCGGTAAATCTACTTCTAAGATGCTCACCTTTACATATCAATGACATCTCACCTCTTTCCATGTTTGCTCAAGTCTCAGGCAAGTGTGGGTATTAGGGAAGGGACTGGTAGTGCTTCACAGATTTTTCCTGGGTTCTTCCTCCATCATATATACTGGTCACCATGTATAGGCTGTCGTGTGAAGAAAAATGACATTAAGCCCACAACAACTACTACAACTTCTGCAGGTTGTGTTGGCAGCAAACGTTTTTCCCTAAACAATGTCCATTGATGGATCCCATGCTAAAGTGGGCCCATACCTCTCACAAAAAGAGTCTGGAGTCAGGGCCAAATATTCTTCTAAAATATTATGACCAAGTAACATTTTTGAAGAAGAAACTAGTTCTTTTAATAAAATATAGTTATTGCTTTGATGGTCATTTGCCAGAATAACTTAATGAGATTTTCAATAATACATTGTCTGTTTGCTTGCACAAAGTTTGTTACGAGTTTTTCTCAGAACTGCAAGGAGGTTTGCCATGAAGCTTTACACATATCATATATGGGTCTGGGTGGTCAAACATATAAATGTTGCAGCTCAGACATCCAGTATAGCTATCGCAGCAGCCATCTTGAAAATCTTATTATTGCTACTCCTGAATGTATGGCTATATCAGCACGTGATTTTCACTAAAAGACATGATGTCCAGTATGGCTACCATGGCAGTCATCTTGAAATTCTTGTTGCTATGGTTTCTTAATGGGTTTTTGACCAGAAGATTTCACAGATGTCATTTGAGTCCTGCATGAAAATGCAGCAATCTGGTGTATAATATGCCTGCCATAGTGACCATCTTGATAGCCTTTTTTAAATACTTCTTTTGAATAAATGGTCATTTTATCATGGAGCATGCACTAGAAGATTTGTGTTGGTCTTAAACAAAAATGGTGCTGGTCTGACAAGCAAAATGACCATTATAATGGCAGTTTTCAAAATATGTTATTGTTATTGCTGTTAAATGAAGAGTAATATTGCCATGGGGCTTTCACCAGAACACTTTTTATGATGTCTAATTGGTCTTAAGGGAAAAAGGTAACAATAGCACATCCAATATGGCTACTCAGTAGCCATCTTGAAAAGTTTTATTGCTTTTCCCCTTGAATGGATGGCTGTAACAACTTGGTATTTTTTTTACTACATGTGTTCCTATGACGTCTAATTAGTCATAATTGAAAATGGGCTTCTTAGATATCCTGCAATGGCTACCAATAGTTCTAATTGAAAGTGTTGCTGCTTGTATCTCCAGCATGGTCATACAGTGGCCATATTGTATATTCAGCTATCACTATTTGAGAATGAATAGTTTTATCTTGAAGCTGTCAGTGAAGGCTCTTGGTGATGTCTAGTTGGTTGAAGAAAAACAATGGTGCTGATGTGACTTCTAGTATCACTGCCAACATGATGTTAAAGAAAATTATCTGATAGCTACATCTCCTAAATGGCTGGTCATATTTACCTTATGCTTTCACTGAAATACTTTTTGAATGTATAGTTGATCCAAAATGATAATTGTGCCAGTGCGATTCATCTTGATACAAGAAAAGAACACTACCTATCTCACAAACTACACAACTGAGAAGAATGAGATGAAAATGTTGGAAACTTAAATCCCTAAAGACGTCCTGTTAATGTAGAACTTGTTTTGTACCAAGTTGACGGTGTTTAGTTTCTTTTGCCAAATTTTATTATTAAACATGTGCTAGATGCATTTGTATTATGGATACTGGTTTGTAAAAGGACAAAATTGATGGACCTTTTTTTAAAACTCCTATGAACCCAGAGATTTGGGTTCTGTATGAAAGACAAAAATGTTTTGTCAGATCTGTCTCTCTTTTTTAATAATTAAAAGCAAACATCAGAATTTATTTTAACTTTGAATTATTCAATTCTCCCCATTCATTGCAGGTGCAGTTGCTTCATCAGCTGTCAAACAGAAGTTGCAAGAGTTTGTTTTAACCAAGAAACAGCGGGAAGCAATTGCAAGAAATTCGCCCACTCAGTTTAGAAATTGGTATGTATCACTTTTATCTTCTTTACAACCTCACAGTCATCAAAGATTGTTGTTGCCATTTCTGACTTTTGGTGAGAATTAGTGCAAGAGATTTGATAAATGATGGAATCTCAGTCTTTAGTTTGGTTTTAATCATATTTTCCTCTCATTTCAAGCACTAAACCCTCTAAGAAATTACCTTTTTTTCAGTCTTTTCCATGAGTTGTAAAAGATATATATCTTTGCTGCAGAATATACCATTCATTCATCTTTTTTATTATTTAACTTTTAAAATTGTGCTCTCTTTCCTTTCAGTTCTCAGTTTTCTGTTTTACAAAACAAATTTAATTTTTTTGTTGAGTTGCATTGATGTACCAAGAGCTTAGTGTGGTTTATTATGTAACTGCAATGATGTGGAGGAGGCATATGATGTCATATTGTCCATCCATCATTCATTTTTGTATGTGCATCTACATGGAAGTTTCCTCAGACTGCATGAGCAACGATCCATTTAGATGCATCGACCCACGAGAAGCTACTGGCAAGCTTTCTCACATACCCACATTTTGGCCGAATCTGAGACTCGAACCTGTGCAGACAAAGGTGAGATGGCAGTGATCCGTAATGGAGAGTGCTTTAGACCACTCGGACACTTGGGGGGCCTCAATATATAATGTTAATGGTCATATATTTTGATTGTGGTTTGATTATGGAAAGTAAAAAAGCAACATCAAATTTGCAGATTTAATTATATACTTTTTATATTTTAAAGTTAGTGGTGGTTTCTGGCTAAGAATGCTAAAGATTTTAAAATGAAACCAACCATTATTTTCATGTGCCTAACTTAAGGCAAAGCATTTTATGTAAAGATACTGTCCTTCAAGCTCCCATTGCTTCATCTGTATCCATTTTCATTTCTGAGTTGTCAACCATTTACAATTACAGAACTTTGTAGATGGCTTGCACTTATAGCCTGTTGAGTTTGGGGTCAATAGGTTAAAAGCTATGGTTACTGACACTAAAAGAAGAAAAATTGGTCAAGGTCACAGACCTTTTCCAGACTTTATCAAATGTCTTACACTTGTGATAAGTAAAATGCCCATCAGTACTTGTGCCAAAAGGTCAAAGGTCAAAATTACTGGAAGAAAGGTCTCAGAAACAGATTTGATCCCCTTGTTGATGCATGTTCTGAATGTGGAACCTTACAAGCTTCTTATACATATTCCAACAGGAACGATAGTTCAGATTTATACAATGATTATAAAAGTAGAAAATGCAGTTGTAGAAAAACTAATTTTTTATACAGTAATGATAGTTGTAATGATGATCACTGTGAACATAGTTTTAATACTTTCAATGTCTCCTTGAGTGCCTCTAATAGCATTGATATTAGTCTCTTGAATTTAGGAGTTTCTAGCAAAGGTTTACACATAGGTCATTTAAATATTCAGGGTTTTCGAGGAAAGATTGATCAAGTGAAGTTACTGTTAACCTCTCCAAATAATAATATCCATTTATTTGGACTCTCTGAAACAATGTTAACAGAAAATCAGCGTGAAAAGTTCTTATATATTAATGGCTATGAAAAACCTTATCGTAAGGATAGGAAAGCAGGCGGTGGTGGGCTCCTTGTGTATGTTAAAACCGGTACTGTTTGTAAAAGACGGGAAGACCTAGAAATACCGGAAATAGAATCCATTTGGCTACAGATCACTCCAGAAAAAGCAAAGCACTATTTACTGATTGGTGTGAATATTTTGAACTTCAAGTAGATAAAATTTCAAATGAAGAGAAAGAATTTTACATTCTAGGCGATATAAATCGAGACCTTCTCAATGATCAAATAGAAGGGAATTGGATGAAATTTATTGATTCGTTGGGTATGGAGCAACTAGTAAATGAACCCACCAGAGTAACATCTACCTCTAAAACACTTCTAGATCATATTTATACCAATACAAAAGAAAATGTTTTGGAAGTAATGGTTCCAAAGATTGGTATAAGTGATCACTTTCCAATTTTTCTAACACGTAAAGTCAATGGCAAATCAACAAAAAATAATATCCATAAATCCATTACTTATAGGTCCTTTCAAAACTTTGATACTTTTAAATTCCAAGAAGATCTAAAACAGATTCCATGGAATACAGTCCAAATCTTTGAGGATATTGATGATGTTTTAGATACTTGGACAGATCTGTTCATTAGTATAGTTGACAAGCATGCCCCTTTAAAAACACACATGATAAAGAAAGACCATCAGCCAGGCTGGATCTCCCCAGAAATTTTAGAAGCAATAAAGCAAAGAGACCAACTAAAATCAGTAGGAAATCAAACTGAATATAGAGTTTGGAGGAATAAAGTTCATAAAATGATACATCAAGCCAAACAAGCGCACTACAAAAAAGTTCTGGATGAAAACCAAAATAACCCGAAAGCTATCTGGAAAGTGTTTGCAGGTTTTGGTGCAGGCAAATGTAAGCGTAAAGCTGAAATTTTATCCCTCAATCATGAGGGCATTTATACTGATAATCCAAAGGACATCTCAGATATTTTTAACAACTTTTTTGTTCAAATTGCTGAAAAACTTAAAGAACCCAGAACTTCATCTGATCATCTGGAACTCAAACAGTTTTGTGCTAAAAAACTACAAAACAATATAAAATTTGAAATTCCTGAAATGAGTCCAGAATTTGTGCTGAAATATATTAAAACAATGGATGTATCTAAAGCTACAGGACTTGATATGATTGGACCAAGGCTACTAAAAGTGGCTGCACCTGCAATTGTAGAGAGTATAGTTTTCATTTGTAATGAAAGTATTAGGTCTAATAAATTTCCACAAAGTTGGAAAACTGCCAAGGTTATACCATTACATAAATCAGGAACAAAAGATGATGTAAATAACTACAGACCCATCTCTATCCTTCCTTGTCTCTCCAAATTACTAGAAAAACATGTACATGATTCTTTTCTCAACTATTTAAACACTTACGATCTTATTCATGATAATCAGTCTGGCTTTCGCCAGAATCACTCCTGTGAAACTGCACTTGTATCTTTGATTGATAAATGGCTGAAAGCGTTAGATCAAGGAGAAATGGTAGGCACTATTATGGTTGATTTTCGTAAAGCTTTTGATCTTGTAGACCATGAAATTTTACTTGAAAAACTAAAGATTTATCAATGTAGTGAAAACTCTCTAAACTGGTTTACCTCTTACTTAACCGACAGAGTGCAAAAAGTATCTTTAAATGGTCAACTTTCTCAAAGTAAAAGTATTAACTGTGGAGTACCACAAGGCTCTATCCTTGGACCTCTGTTATTCATTCTATTTAATTATCAACGATTTACCTCTTAAGATTGGAACTTCAATTTCTTCCACTGACCTCTATGCAGATGATACTACACTGTCTGAGATTGGTAAAACCAAAACAGTACTTGAAATTAACTTACAAGATGCTCTCAACAGACTTCAAGTATGGTGCAAGGAAAACAGTATGATCATAAATACAGAAAAAACGAAAGCCCCACTAGTTACAACACAACAAAAACGAGCAAGACTACATAGCGACAAACTTAATGTTTCTTTTGACAATGTGAGCCTTAATATGACCTCTCAAGATAAAATTCTTGGTGTATTCGTAGATAACAATCTTATGTGGTCTATTCACATTAAATACATTTCAAAAAAGGTCAATTCTTATCTTTGGCTACTGAGGAAAATCAAAACATACATTCCTCTTCAGTATAGGGTCATCTTTTATAAAAGTTATATTCAGCCATATCTGGACTACTGTAACGTAATTTGGGGTAATACCTCTAATTCAAACATGACAACACTTATAAGGCTCCAAAAGAGGGCTTGCCATTTAATTCTAGATCAATGTATAGACAATTTTCAGGATGCAATGAATAATATAAAGATTTTAACAATACATGAAAGAATATTTCTTAGAAAAGCCAAATTGATGTATAAAGTATCCAGAAAATCCATTCCTGTCTATCTAAGCAATATCTTTCACCAAAGAGATACTGATGGTACTCCAAATTTAAGGTCCATAAGAAGAAAAAATTACATTATACCAAGGCCAAAGAAGGAATTGTTTAAAAAAAGTTTTCAATATACTGGTCCAGTAGTATGGAACAACATTCCCAGCAACATAAGGCAGGCTCCTAGCATTTCTTCTTTTCATAATCAATGTCTTAAATGGATGAAATCTTTAGAAAATTGAACAGTGCTAGTACCAAAAAAAAAAAAAAAAATACTGCCTGCTTGTCTGTATTTTTGCATCATTTTCAAAGCTGAATGTTTCAACGCAGAATGATATTTTATGTTTCTTATATGTTTGTGTTTTTACAGATGCCTGTGCATGTGTTCCAGGCTTGATACTTTGAAATTTAAAATTCCTTAATTATTTAGCGTTGAGCCAGACTCTTCACATTATGTTGTATGTATTGTATATATTGTACATAACAGATAGAAGGTCTCAAGGTAGATTAGTTCTGTAACCTTCTCTAAATAAAGTCTTTATTATTATTATTATTATTATTATTAACATAGAGGACTATTAAGCATGAGGCTGGTGTATAACCCTCTGTTCATGGTATTTTTGTTTTATCATATCATGAGCAGGTTTTTTTCTTCTTCACTTGTTGCATTTTTGTTCTTTGAAAAGAGTTATATATTTTTCAATTTGTATTTTTTTAAATGATATTTATTAATTATTCTGATGGGTTTATTACTCATAATGTGCTGACCATAAAAATGCTTATGATAAAACAACAGTAATTATTGGGACATGTTGATGGCTGTCATAGATGAAGTATTGAGGATAAGAATGCTTGTGAAAATAAAAAAACTCAGTAATGATTCTGACAGGTTGATTGCCCTCATATGTAATGGTGCCCATGATAAGAATGCTTGTGATTACCGTATATACTCGACTTTAAGTCGATTCAAGTATAAGTCGAAGTGTAATTATTTGTTAAAAATAGCGTCCAAAATCGACGGCGCGAGTATAAGTTGAACCTATAAAATCAAGTCGAGTTGACATGTACGGTAAAAGTTTTATTACCCAAATTTGCATAAAATCGAAATTAAACATTCATAATAGGCACAAAGCATGTACCGGTAATACAAATTACCGGGTATATTTATTTAAATCTCTAAGTATAATACAAACAATTCTGTGCTCAGCTGCCGACACGTATTGTGTGTATGTACATGATGGCTGAATTGTGCATAATTTATGACGCTGAAAATTTTCATCAATTTTAACAGGCACGTTGTTTCTGACTTGAATATAAGTCAAACTTAGGTTTTTAGGTTAAAAAATATTCTTAAATTTCTCAACTTATAGTCGAGTATATACGGTAACCACCAGTATTTATTCTGTTATGTTTGTTGACTTTCATGTGTACTAATGAAAACACGTCATATTTAATGGTTGTGATGAAATACCCATATTTATTCTAATAATGGCTTGATTGGCCAGATTCGATTTATTGTTCATGAAGATTGGTTGTATTAAAATACCACAATTTATACTGACCGCTTGATTGGACTTGATTGGTTTCCTAATGACAAGAATGGTCGCGACAATATAATATTATTTATTCTTATGGGATGAATGGCCATAATTGGTTATGTGCTAATTACATGAATGGATGTAATAAAACATCAGTATTCTGATTGGTTGATTGACCTTTATAGGTTATGTGCTGTTGACAAAAATGGTTGTGATAAAAGACCAGTATTTATTCTAATGGCTTGATTGGCCATAATAGACTAATGACAAAAATGGTTGGGATAACACAAGATTGTGTTTGGACTGTTGATATATGCCATACGAAATGAAGCATTAGACCACTAGATATACATCAGTGTGTAGTTGCACTGATTACAATTAACAGGTCAACTAATTGATTATTGTTAATTGATTATTGTTCAAGCCTGATTTTATTATGTACTCCTTGAACAGTACACTAAAAATGGTGTGAGCCATGTTTGCCAAGCTTGCATAAACAGACACTGGCTATGAAGTTTTGACATGTGGCTAGTGAAGAATTGCATCTCACCATAGAACCATTACCATATATACATTCTTACAGGTCTAGTCCAACAGCAAAATAAACAGATTCTGTTCTATCATTGCATGTGTGCTAGCAGGGTCTGTGTTGTTTGTTCTACTGATTATTCCTAACAAAACTTGCATTGACCCAAATCTGCCATTTTTTGAAGGCAGACAGATATGAGTCTGTGTAGACTCGGCTTTTAAGGAAGTCTGTATAGTAGTTGCTCTAGTGAATATTATTATATGTTCAGTATATGAAAAATAATCATGCATTGGTTGGAGATGTAATCATCATTGCAATAAAGATTATGATACACATTTGAGGACTTTGAATTACTAACTTGAAAGAATAAAGTTCACAAAATTGTTTTGATCTTAGTTTTGAAGTTTTTTAAAGCAATTTTCTTAATTTGAGTAATGCAAATTTTTATATCCTTTGTTGTTAGATCTGTGGCAGAGATTTTTTTCTTTCATTTTTGGTCATTGGAATCACCCACTTTCTTATTACATCATCTTTTCAATACATTTCATTTAAACTGTTTCTTTTGTTTCTAAATATTATTTTATTCTTTCAGAAAAATCTTTATCATTAACTTGTTTTCTGCTATTAGAAAAAATTAGTTAAACTCACTTAAACTTTATCACTGTTAAATTGTACAGATTTTGACCAGTTGCCCAGTTTATGTCAGATTTCTATGTATGTACATGTATTAGGGAAAGTGTTAATGAACCAGCCAATAAAGACAAAAATAGAGTTATTTACTAGCCAGACTGCTACTTGTGATGACTGAACATGACACCCATTGTTAAAAGTAGACATGCATCCTTTTCCTCTGGAAAAAATCTTGCTTTGGTTAATGTCAGGTTATTGTGAGTTGTTGACCATGCTAACTATTCTGTCACCAAACCTATTTTAAAATATTTGAAAGTTAGAAATTCTATTGGCATTTTCCTTTGACTTTTATCATAAATTAGGTTAACAAAGAGCTTACCTCCCAGCGCCAAATGTGGTCAGAAATTTTGTTTAGATTGGCTTAAAATGGATCTGATTTTGGGATGTAACACTTATGACACAAATGTTATGTCCCAAACGTGCTGAAAATTAGTTTGATAATTATTTATTTTATTCTGAGGATCTCAACATGCTTTTAAATGTATATAGCTAAGCTTTCTTGGTAACTTTATCATTAGTAACTGCTCTCCTTGTGATAACTGGGCATAGTGATGGCAGTCAAGCATGAACATGACCTGCAGACATGATAAAACTTGTGAATGACCGTAACGTTTTTTTTTATTTAATTTTTTTTAAATACAAATATAGAAAAAAATTTGGTTGAGGGAAAAGTCGCAATATTATCTCTTTCTTGTTAACTGTATCATGTAATCTCGCTTTTATGTAAAGTCTAACTGCAGACGACAAAGACCATTATCTGCCATCACATAATGTACCAGGAGATCTGGGTCTGTGCAGTTTGCAATTAGACTTGTCTTATAAGTAAGTATTATGATAAATGACATCAGTGCCACTGCAAATTATTGCTTCTTAAAAAAAATAACATATTTTAAAGACAAATGCATATTTCATGACATGAAATTTGTACTATGCAGTGTAATTCATAAACAAATGCAGTATTTTACCATCTCAAAGTAATGATTTCCAAGTAGAGCTAAAAATGGTTTGCACACCAGACTTATATTGAGCCAGAATTGACATAAAAATCAGTGTCATACACACTTGAAGTAGGAGCTTGTAATGATTGTGTTTGTGTAAATACTTTTGTACAAATAGCAGAATAAGGATTTAAAATGCGGTTTATGTGATGATCTGTCATCTGTGTCTTCAAGAATTCTGAATGGATAATTCTGATGAATACAAAGTAGGACACGACTTGCTTTCTCATTACATCTCACTCCAGATTGTTTGCATAACTCAAATTTATGGCAGGATTTTGTTTGCACCCAGATGAATGAATGCATCCAATATGCCAAATTTGCTTTTTAATGTTAATTCTGTTGGAGATAATTTGCACTGATAAATTACATATCGCAAAGACTGCTGTAATATTTGCTTTCTACTATTTACTTACATTTCATTTATTAATTATATAATATATTTTCAATATTTCTCTCATAAACAGGTCATGTTATTGGTAAGCGAAATATGAAGCTTCAGCACAAAGATAAATTGCCAATTTTCTCTCAATACATAACTGCTTTACATGTAACATTTTCTCTCCATTTTTCTTTCAAATATTTTCGCTCTAACGAGTTATTTTCGGGGTTCTTGGAATATATATAGCTGACTCTGCTTTCTATGCTTTCTACCTGTTTAATTGCTTTCTATGCTTTCTACCTGTTTAATTTCTTTCTATGCTTTCTACCTGTTTAATTGCTTTCTTCCTTAATGACAAGCTGTTTCTTTTAACACTTTTTAACTTGAAGCAGACTGTGTGAGCATTTCATGGTTTCTCTGAATGAAAAATATACACTACTTTTTAGAATCGTCTTTTAGGAAGATAATGTTTTACTTTCATATTCTGTAATTTAAGTGACCATCTGAATGGATTATTTTAGATAGTTGACACACATGACTTCAGATCCTATGTTACAGATTTGTTAATGTAAGGTAATGAATACTTGATGTAAATATTGTAAAAGGCCAACAACAAGAATAATGTGTTTCCAATTTGGGTCAGTTGGTAAGAATGCACATGTTTTTTAAACATTTCTCCATACATACCCTCTCCAACTGCCCACCTGCATTTTCTGATAGTAAACCATGGCATAGACTAAATTTATTCCTTTGAAAAAAAGACATTGTCAGCTAATTAACATCACGGTGATGTAAGGTAGTTAGGAATACACTCTATATGTGTCTTTGCTTAAATAATTTGTGGACATCTATTAACATAACTTGTGAATTTGAAGCTGAAAACAAATAGCATTGTTGTATCAATCTTTAGTAATATTTTTTTTTTTTATGCAGGTAACTCATTTATTGTAAATTATTCTTTTCTGAGGTCATCATTATGAACAAATTGTAGTAAATTTTATAAAATTTACAATTGAGTAAAACATGCTTAAATATTTTAACTATGAAGGCACAAAATGTGTATCAAATTCATTTTAATTTAGCAGAATATACAGGAATGCATGTATGTCAATATTTGCAATGAAAACTACAGTTTGAGATAATGGTCCTACAGTTTTATTTTGAAAACACAGAGATTTGTTTCAGATCTATATCTTTGGGCTTTTCATTCCATTGAATAGCACCATGGTAACCAGATAATTTGCTAAAAGTATGTGTATTTGTTTTTGGAATTCTTTGTAGAGTAGGTGTATATAAACCTATGGGAAAAATAATAACCACTTAATGAGCATGATTTCCGATTATGTTAACCATGAGAAAAATTAAAATCAGACTGGTTACATTCAATAATCCCAACTTTTAGGGTGGAAAACCTTTTCTTTTTTTTTTTTCTTTCTTATTGTGGTGAACATTTCTAGGATAAGCAGGGGAAAATAGTCAGTCAGGAAATGGACACAATGCTGTTTTTCATTTAGTCTTAACAATTCTGAACGTTTCTTCAAATTACATTGGAACCTGCCATATTGTCATACAAGATAACATATCAGAACCCCTCTTTTGTTTCACTTACACCTTTTAATCTGTAAACAGTCCTTTTTCTAAATAAATTCAAATCCTGACAGAAGCCAAAAAAACTTTAAAACCATTTTCAAGTTTCATTGACATACAGTTCATTATATTGAATAAAGTACTTAGATGTAATTATATTGAATAAAGTACTTAGATGTAATTATATTGAATAAAGTACTTAGATGTAATTATATTGAATAAAGTACTTAGATGTAATTATATTGAATAAAGTACTTAGATGTAATTATATTGAATAAAGTACTTAGATGTAATTATATTGAATAAAGTACTTAGATGTGATTATATTGAATAAAGTACTTAGATGTAATTATATTGAATAAAGTACTTAGATGTAATTATATTGAATAAAGTACTTAGATGTAATTATATTGAATAAAGTACTTAGATGTAATTATATTGAATAAAGTACTTAGATAGTTTCATTTCATTGAAGATACTTATCATCCTTTTAACCAATTTTGGCATTGCCGGCTTCCAGCCACTGCAAGCATAGGTCAGTAGAACTTAAAAACACTTTTTTTTAATAAATAAAACAAGATTTCATTGTAATGCCTTATATGAATCTATTTTTCACTCCTAATGGTGTATGTATGTGTATATGTTTGTGTGTGTGCTGCACTTTTGTATAGTGACCCCTCACTATAAAGTGCTTCAAAATAACATGCTCTCTGATATAATGCAATCTCAGATAAAACAGTTATGATTATGTATCCAATACTCTGATTGATTTCTGTAATGGCTGTGACTTGTCAAAAGTACTTTTATGTGAATTCCATGAACAATATGTTTGTTGATGTAACTAACACCAAATACACTCGGACATTTTTGTATGTAACAAATTTTAAGGATTTTTCATGTTAGTTTTTTATGTAAGATTTAGATAATTTTGGTCATCCTTCCCTTTTTTATATACATTACTTTGTAGGAGTTAATCTGCCAAACATTTTTACGATTCGTAAATTTTACATTTAGTGCTATAAAACACACACTTCATAGAAACATTCATTGATCTAGTGTTGCATACAACATGGTTCACTTTGCAGCTTTTGTCAACAGCATTATAATGGAGGCTCTCAGTACATGTATATTGATTTACTTATGCATTCTGGGGCAAACATTGCTACTTGTTCTGTTTTCATAATTTTTACTTCTGAAATGGCAGTCCTTATTTAAATCTATGTAGATCTAACCACACATAATATATTTGCGAGCATACTGTTAAAATCTAAACAATCTTTTATAGCATTTCTGACATTGTTTGGGGGATAATGGTAATAATAACAATAATAAATGGGTGATGGTTTATTAACATTTTTTCCTTTGTTCTTAACCTGCTGAAGGCTTATTTCTCACTTTTCATAAAACATTCTTAAACCTATCAATTGGAGCACTTGTATCATACTTTCTTTCACAGCGTTAAGTGTTTTGGTTTTCAACGTGATGTTTGTTTCAGATGTGAGGAAATGCGAAAGAAATAAACAATTATTAGCTCATCTGGTCTTAAGGACAGGTAAGCTTGTAGTATGGCCCTGAATCCGTTCTGCATCATCCATCATCTGTCATGAACTGTCAACAATTACTATTTCCACATTCTTGTCGTAATTACGAAATAACTTTTTTTCTAAACGAACCATGGTAGGTTTTACCATGAAGGTTTTACAGATTTTTTAACAAAATTTAAAATTACTTCGTTTTAAAACCAGCATAGAAGAATTTGGCTAACCTGTGATAGAAAGCACTCAGGGATCGTCAAAAAAATTATTCAGTAATGCTGATCCACTATATATGTTTAAAAAAGAAATACCTTGAAATCATTTCTTAAAAATTACTCTGCGGAATTTGATAGAGCATATTTGCATGTATTGCATGGTCCAGGAACTAATTCAGATTTATGCATATAAGATATTTTAAAAAAAGTATCACAGGAAAAATTAAGAAAATAATACACACAGAATTTGAGTAATATACATACTTCGTTGCTCACCAATACATAAATTATTTATTTATTTACTATAAATGTCAGAAAATCCAGTTTTAGACTTGCAATGATTCATGGTTTGTTTGTTTTAGAAATCTGTGTAGCATCTTAAATATTTTTCTTAAAATTAATTAAAAAAAAGTATGAACTTTTGCAGCAAAATGTTTTGCATAGTCATGCAGTGGATATTTTGTAAGATTTTTAATATCCAGTTATAGAGCAGAAAAGATGCCCAACACCCTTTTCACACCTGTTAACAAGAAGAATCTAATGCACAGTTCACAGTTTATTTTCATCATTGTTGGCACAAGTTTTGGACATGGAATGTTTGTAGCCCTGCAGTGCAAGATTGTGCTAGTTGTTGTAAACAAATACCCTTGTGTTGGAGTCTGGCCTGCAGATAAAAGTAACTTCTCAAAAACCACTTAACAGAATTTTACCAAGTTTGACAACATCCAGGCATGAAGGTCTTTTATATTATATAAAATACACTCATCTGTCATCTAATATTGTTTCTGTTACTAAAAATAGAAAAATGTTAAAAAGCTTCTTCAAACCTGTATAACAGGAATTTGGCTAATCTGACAGTAGGCATACAATTCTGGCTTAAAGACTTCTTTGTTTTTTGTACCTTAGATTTATATGTTGTCACTGCATCATAAATCAATGTTTATTAGATAAGTGATAGAACTTTTCAGACGAGTACTCTTTTGTCAATTACCAGCATCAACCAATCAAAGATTTTGTTAAGTAACTTTGTAACAGTAACAATGATATGAATGCAGCATTTACAATAGACAGAAATTGTATTTTCTGTAAAGAAACAAAAAAGTACCTGTAACCAATTGGAATTTATGGCTGATCATTTCTGACGGTCTTTAAGTTTCAACTGAATTGCAACAATCTTCATACATGAATGAACATGCTAAATGTTTACAGATGCTACAGGACCCCCCCCCCCAAACAAAATAAACAACAAACAACTTATTATGAACTCATCAAGTTGGTAATGCAGTTTCTTGAACGATCTTGTTTTTAAATCCATTCTGGAGAACATATTTTGTACATTTATAGCTATGCTAAATTTCCAAATCACACACACATACAGCTATGCTAAACATCCAAATCTTAAAGTTATCATCATCATCATCATCATCATCATCATCATCATGTCTCTTGACCTAGTGTGGTCATTGAGGCACTCTGCTGCTGAACATCTGATCAGTTCCCTCTATCTCTCTTGATTATATGCCAATTCCTGTGTCATTGCAAACCTTTTTCTGGTCCATTCTGTGATTTTTTCATTCCACTTTTTACTCTGTAACCTCTCCTTCTGCCACCCTGGATGCAGCCCTGCAGTACTGTTTTGGATAGACTGTTGGCTCTAGTGACATGGATATACCTATTCAGCTTTCTTTTTTTTTGACGGTGGTGAGGAGGTCTTCATATTGGGCTACTTTGTGCCTGATGGTGTTACACACTTATTCATTTGTGATGTGTTCCATTTAAGAGATGACAAGGATGATTCTGTAACATCTCATTTCAAGTGGCTGGATTATTCATTGTAATTCAGCTGTCAGAGTCCAGGCCTCAGATGAATACGAAAAGATTGAGGTGACTAGTCTTCTTAGTAGTCTGATTTTAGTTTTCAGACAGATATTCTTGTCTCTCCAGATGGGTCTTAACTTTGACATAGCTGCCGTTGTTTATGCTGCTCGTGACAAAATTTCTGCTCTTGATCCCTCTCTAGTGATTTTGGAACCAAGATATTTGAATTGGCCCACTGTTTTCAGTTCCTGCCCTCTGACTTTAATCTAGGCTGAGATCTGTTTGCCACTATTTGTCATCAGCTTTGTCTTCTCTGCGCTTGTCTCCATGTCACATCTGGAAGATGTTTCATCCAGGCTCTTCACTAAGGTGGCAAGCTCATCTTCACTGCCTGCCATCAATGTCATCTACAAACAGTAGGTTGGTGATCTTACGCCTCTAATGCTTTTATACCTCTAACATAATTTAAATTTGCTAGGCCCACCGGTAAGCTATCTTTTGGTGGTGGCAGATTCCAAATTTTTTCTATGTAATTGCTCCGAACCCACACCCCATCTTAAATGTCCAAATGTGAAAAATGGGGTTTAAATATTTGGAGGAAAAAAATTAGATTAGAAAAATTTTGAATCTCTGAGCTGAGCTTTGGTGTGAAACTATTACAGACTGACATGTATCTTAAAGAATTTGTTTCAGATCTTAAATAAAATGCAGGAGAAATGGGAAATTTCTCTTTTATTATGTATTAAGAAATGATATGAGCGCATGTATCAATACAGATTTCGTGACTGGTTTATTGAACTATATATAAAAAGACAAGTTGATTTTATGGCAAATTCGGTGTTTGTCCATACAACTATATATAATTTTGAAGGTCTTTTATCAAAATTTAAATCAACCCTATTGTAAATGTCTGTAAAATAATGGAATTTTTTTATGAAATTGTCTTAGAGAGTTTAGGTTGGTTGAAAAATAAAATAATTGGCACATAATTTCAGGGTTGAAATTTTTTTGTTTGTTACAAGATAAGATTCTAATACTTTGCTTTTTTTAGGGTTTTTCAATCTGTGATAGGAAAGGTTTATCTTGTATAACCATGATCTACTCTAAAAATACAAATCTCACACACGCATACGGTTATTGCTATGCTATAAATCAAGATCTCTCTCACACACACACACGCACACACGTGTACAATTATAGATATGCTAAAAATCCAAATCACATGCAGTTATAGTTATGCTAAAAATCCAAAACAGGCACACACATAGTTATAGCTACCGGGGTACTCTAAAAATCCAAATCACACACACACAAACACATACACACACACACACAGAGTTATAACTTCTTATAATGCATGAATCTATTCAATAGTAAAGTTCCATCAACCTGGATTGATAATTTAATTCTGTTTTCAGATCTACTGATGTATATTGATGTTGAAAATGTGTTAGATGAAGTGTATACATGTGATCATATCCATCTATCAGCATTAAATTCAACATAACATTGATGCCCTGGTATCAGCATTAAATTCAACATAACATTGATGCCCTGGTATCAGCATTAAATTCAACATAACATTGATGCCCTGGTATCAGCATTAAATTCAACATAGCATTGATGCCCTGGTATCAGCATTAAATTCAACATAACATTGATGCCCTTGTATCGGATTTAATTCAACGTAACATTGATGCCCTGGTATCAGCATTAAATTCAACATAGCATTGATGCCCTGGTATCAGCATTAAATTCAACATAACATTGATGCCCTTGTATCGGATTTAATTCAACGTAACATTGATGCCCTGGTATCAGCATTAAATTCAACATAACATTGATGCCCTGGTATCAGCATTAAATTCAACATAGCATTGATGCCCTGGTATCAGCATTAAATTCAACATAACATTGATGCCCTGGTATCAGCATTAAATTCAACATAACATTGATGCCCTGGTATCAGCATTAAATTCAACATAGCATTGATGCCCTGGTATCAGCATTAAATTCAACATAACATTGATGCCCTTGTATCAGCATTAAATTCAACATAACATTGATGCCCTGGTATCAGCATTAAATTCAACATAACATTGATGCCCTGGTATCAGCATTAAATTCAACATAACATTGATGCCCTGGTATCAGCATTAAATTCAACATAGCATTGATGCCCTGGTATCAGCATTAAATTCAACATAACATTGATGCCCTGGTATCAGCATTAAATTCAACATAACATTGATGCCCTTGTATCGGATTTAATTCAACGTAACATTGATGCCCTGGTATCAGCATTAAATTCAACACAACATTGATGCTCTGGTATATTGTTATACTTTTTATGGGCCACACCCAAAAACAAATGACTCGGCATTCTGCATTGTGTTTTTTGTATTGGCAGTAAATATGTGATGTCGTAGCAGTGTGTGTGTGTGTGTGTGTGTGTGTGTGTGTCAATCAGCATTGTCTGAGAACATATACAGTTATCTTTATTTAATTGTGTTATTGCATATAGCAATATGTGACTACTATTTTGTCACAATTGAACTTTTGAAATTTTTTTAATTCTTTGTGCATATTTCAAAATTGTGTAACATATGGACCAATAATTTATAAATATATTGGATCTAAAGTTAATATATATTTAAATCAAACACCACAGAGATAATAGTCCCATCTGTTCTACGTAAGTAAGGGTATAAAGTTTTTTTTAGTCACAGTTCATATTCTGATTGGTTAATTCATTATATAGGATTGATATAGGGTGAGTGTGTTGGAGCAAAGGTCGATTTTGTCAAAACTTGTACACTGAATCTTATTGGTAGAAACTGAGCCAATCATAAAGCATATTACATTTGCATATCTGTTAGAATTGCATAATATCAGCAATTAGGTCGGTTTGATTTTCAGACTTAAACAGCAGTTACAATGTAATTTAACCCTAATAGAGAATTTTAGTTCCTTTATTATTTTTGTTGGTTCATCCGGTTCTCAGATTGTGTATTTAGTAATTTTCTTATAATTTAATACATCTGCAGTCAATGGTTAGTTAACTGCTCAGGCAAGTCTTAATTGTATGAATCATTTTTAAATGGATTCTTGAATCTCATCCACCACAAGACTGCATGGTATGAGCATCAAAACCATCAATGAAAACATTTTGTACAATCAGTGTAAAAAAAAACCCAATAAGTTTATAGTTTGTAAATTCTTTCATTTCCAGGCCTGTAAATCAGAGTTCTCCTCCACAACCAGGGCTATCTCCCCCTTACAGACAGGCTCTTTTGGGGAAATATGATGAGGATTTCCCCCTGAGGAAAACAGGTAGGTCTGATGAAATTCCATTTTTTTGCATCATGGCCATTGCAACTTCACATGGCAGGAATATTTATTTTGCTGTTGTCTTACTTTTGCTTTTAAGTTTTAGTTTTGCTTTAATTGTTTGAAGTTTGTTATCTAATACTAAAAAGGTTGACCTGTTTCTGTGACAGCATTTAATTATGTGTGACACTTCTTTGTCTTTACTCCATATCACTTATTTATTGGCATAGCCATTGTTGCTTACATTTTGGACCAACGTACAGCATATCATATGATTTGCAGATGAGTCATTTTTAACATAACTAATTGAGTGGGTCAGGTTGTTGTTTTTTAATGCTCATTGATGGGTATATATAGCAGTTACTCTTTGGTGAAAATTTTTCATTTCAGTTCGATTTTATGTACTATGGTAAAGGCAACCATGCACCATGAACACATTTAGTTAATTTGTATTACTAATCCTTAAAACTTCACAAGATCTGTGGTAGTTCAGTTATAAATGTTTAAAATTGGTTACCTGAAGACTTCTTTTTTAGGATCAGAATACTGAATGTCTTCCATATTAATTGCATCAGCAATGTAATTTAAAAAACAGTAAAAAAAAAAAAAAGAATTGTCGTTCTGCATATTGTTTGTGTATAATCAATGTATCATTAATACTAGTATTCACCAGATCTACAACAACGTATCGGGATCTCCTTATCACTAGCCACGGTTGGTGATCCACTTCATTCCACGTCATCCCTTGGCAAAAGTAGTGAGACAAACCATCTTAAGCACATGACCTGTAATAGCTGGAAAAGGGAATGGAAGTTAAGTGCCCAAAGACACACTGAGGCAGCCAACATGGTCCAGTCTGATCAGGTATTGTGCCTGCAACTTGCAGCTGCCTTATTGACCAGTGACGAAGCTTGTTACATATGCTTGGTATTCAATGTCATGACTCCTTAATTAACCAGTGGGAAAGCTCATTACATAAACTTGGTTTACAGTGTCATGACACCCTAATTAACCAGTGGGAATGCTCTTTAATTCGCTTGGTATGCAGTGTCATGACTCCCTAATTAATCAGTGAGAAAGCTCATTACATAAGCTTGGTTTACAGTATCATGACTCCCTAATTAACCAGTGAGAAAGCTTATTACATAAGCTTGGTTTACAGTGTCATGACTCCCTAATTAACCAGTGAGAAAGCTTATTACATAAGCTTGGTTTACAGTGTCATGACTCCCTAATTAACCAGTGAGAAAGCTCATTACATAAACTTGGTTTACAGTGTCATGACACCCTAATTAACCAGTGGGAAAGTTCTTTAATTCGCTTGGTATGCAGTGTCATGACTCCCTAATTAACCAGTGAGAAAGCTCATTACATAAGCTTGGTTTACAGTATCATAACTCCCTAATTACCCAGTGGGAAAGCTCTTTAATTTGCTTGGTTTACAGTGTCATGACTCCCTAATTAACCAGTGAGAAAGCTCATTACATAAGCTTGGTTTACAGTATCATGACTCCCTAATTACCCAGTGGGAAAGCTCTTTAATTTGCTTGGTTTACAGTGTCATGACTCCCTAATTAACCAGTGAGAAAGCTCATTACATAAGCTTGGTTTACAGTATCATGACTCCCTAATTACCCAGTGGGAAAGCTCTTTAATTTGCTTGGTTTACAGTATCATGACTCCCTAATTACTCAGTGGGAAAGCTCTTTAATTTGCTTGGTTTACAGTGTCATGACTCCCTAATTAACCAGTGAAAAAGCTTGTTACCTATGCTTAGTAGTCAATGTCATGACTCCCTAATTGCAAATTGACAAGTGAGAAAGATTGTTACATATGCTTGGTATACAGTGTCACAACTCCCTAAATGACCTGATCATGAGGAAGCTTGTTACATATACTTGGTATACAGTGTCATGACTCCCTAATTAACCTGACCATGAGGATGCTTGTTACATATGCTTGGTATACAGTGTCATGATTCCCTAATTGACCTGACCATGAGGATGCTTGTTACATATGCTTGGTAGTCAGTAGTCATGACTCCCTAATTGATCAGTGAGAACGCTTCTTACATTCGCTTGATATTCAGGGCCATGACTCCCTAATTGAGCAGTGAGAAAGCTTATTAGAAACACTTGGTATTCGGTGTCATGACTACATAATTGATCAGTGAGAAAGCCTTTTACATATGCTTGGTATTCGGTGTCATGACTACCTAATTGAGCAGTGAGAAAGCCTGTTAGATACACTTGGTATTCGGTGTCATGACTACATAATTGACCAGTGAGAAAGCTTGTTACATACGCTTGATATTAAATGTCCCGACTTTTACGAGGTTCACATGTCATGACTTTAATGTAAGCTTGTATCTATGGTTCAAATTGGAGACACAACACATGTCTTTGTGTAGACTGTGATGATTATTTCCATGTATCTTCCTTGGCAAATAGAGTAACAGTCTGACAAGAGCAGTTTGGTTCAGCTATTCAGTCAGACAGTGGAACATTGTATATTGTGTATATTGGCTAGCTACATATGCCAATGGACGATGCAATAGGAAGTGGATTGACAAGCCTTCACTTGGCAGTGCTCTCAGCTGAGCTTGTATTTTTCAGAGGCAAAATGTGCTAGCAGATCTGGGCCTTGTACCATTATACTAAAGGCAAATATGGCACCTATTTTTTTTAAGGGTACTGACATAAAGCAAGAGTTGTCTTCTCACACATTAACAGGTCTAACTTTTCTAGTGCTGCATGTTTTATACCTTGTCACTAATTTGCATTGTAAAAAAAAATTTGTTGTGGTGAATTTTTGACATTTTATTTTCATACGTTTCACCTTTTCTGTTGGTTGTTGCATCAGGCCTACAACTACCCACATTATTCCTGAAAAGAGTTATAGTCGGGGTTCCCATGCTACAAGGAAATTGGGAAAAAGTCAGGAGAAATAATAAAAAATTCCATCCATGAAAGTTGCAGATATTGATGAAAGTCAGGAAAATCCAGGAATTTTCCTCCACAACTCTATGTCCTAAACAATTAGGTAGTTGAGTCCTGAACTGATCTTGAGTTAAATTTATCAAGTTCTAACCAAAATATTAGTATTTTGCAGTATGTATTTGGGTGATTGCCATAAATATACTTGTTGAGACAATCCAAACACTCAGTGGATTAGATTCATCTAGTAGACATTTTGTTTCACAGACAACTCGATATTGATCTCTTTTTTTAATATGGAAGGTATGAAAACCAGTCTAGCATCACAAGAGGCCAGCATGGTGGTGTTAAGGCATAGCCACTTAGCATATGGGCTAGCAAACCTAAACATTGTTAAATCAAGTTATTATACTTTCAGAAATTGCGAGTATTAAAATAATTGTCTTTAATCTGCTGAAAGACAATAAATCTAGTATATTGATGAAATTTGAGCTGGTACTAGCGATTTCGATTGCTAGCCGCATGAGCACACAGAATCTCATAACTGTCATTTTGAGAGATTGTAAAGGAAATATTATATGAAAGTCATACACTGTTTGTAATAAAAATACAAAAACAAAAGAACGCAAAATTCTATATATATTTTCTTAGAGACCAACTTCCAACATTTTGTTTCATCATGTGACTGTCACATTGACAGGCACTCTTTCATGCAGGGAGCATAAGAAGCAGGGAACCAGATTACTCTGCTTGATGAACCAGTCTGGCTAAGTTTCTTGTAGTTGTTCTCGAAATAAATATGTTGAGAATCATATGTTCTTTCTGGTCTTTACAAAAGGTATCAGACTTTCATTTAATTTAATTTAAATTAACAGTAAAAAGGAGTTTTGTTGTTGATATCATGTGACTATTGGACTTCCAATGTCGTTGTTTGAGAGTTGTGAATTCATTTGAATATTAATGCAAATGGCAAGTACAGAGTTTCATCTAGTCTGTCAGTGGACCTAACGATTATAATACTTGCAATTTTTGAGAAAAAAATATTTAAAAAATAATTTTCTTATCGATTTCAGGTATAAGTCAGTATAATATGGTTTAAATTTGCTAGGCTCACTGGTAAGATATCTTGCGTTAGCAGCAAATTCCAAGTTTTTTATATGTAATTGCTCTTAACCCACACTCCTTCCTAAATGTCCAAAAATGTGAAAAATGGGGTTGAAATATTCATATGAAATCTAGATTAGAAACATTTTCAATCTCTGAGCTGAACTTTGGTGTGAAACTATTACACTGTGACATGTATCTGAAAGCATTGGTTTCAGATCTTAAACAGAATGCAGGAGAAACAGGAAATTGTCTGCCCCTTTTTTTTATATATATTAAGAGTCCATACATCAGTACAGGTTTGGGGACTGGTTTATTGAACTACAAGAAGATAACTTGATTTTACAGAGAATTTAGTCCTTGTTTATACAACAATATATAATTTTGAAGTTCTATTGTCTCAAGGAGTTTAGGTTGGTTGAAAAATAAGGTTTTAGATTTATTTTTATTTCTGACTGTGAGAGGAAATGTTTACTTTGCATAACAAGCACATACAATGCTCTAGAATTCTTTAAAATCAGGGGTTTGAAAGGAAGCAAAATAATTTATGCTCATTCTGTTGTCTCACTTAGGAAAATAATGCAGTTCAGCAGAGTATGTTTAGAATTTGAAATTGCTTTAAATGCCGATTTATAGGAATATAGTCAGATTTGTTTCATGTAGTTGTTTTTTTTTTCTTTTTCATCTTTTCGGACATATATGTTTTGGAGAGTCTTGAAAGAGAAACATCTTCAGATTTGGAAAAAGCATAGTTTTATTATCAAATCTATTTAAGTCCATTCACTAATGGTCATACCTTAAGAAAAATAATTTCATCCTGTTAAAAACTAGGAAAAGATCTGGAAATTTATGTTTAGAAAAGTGGGGGAACCATGTATGGTCTAGTGCGACTGTTCTGTTTTTAAATAAATTAAAGTGGTTTCTATTAAAAAGATTTATTCTCCCTTATATATATATGCAAGATACTGCTTCAAAAGAAAGGCTGTAATGCAAATTAAGGTATTATTTGCAACAATAAGTAAAATCATTCCAATATACAGTATTATTTGCTTAGAATTGTATGATTTCCCCAAGTTTCGATTGAAGAATACAATAGTCATTAAAAAAAACTCTTGACACTGCTCATCAAAAAATTTTGGTGTTAGTTTTTAAGGTTAAGACTTGCTGATTCAGCAAGTCATTTAGAGTGATAAGGGATTTCTAGAATTTGATTTTCAGGGTTTCACTTGTTTACAAAAAAAAAATCTTTTAAGCAAATTTTTGGCCATCAGATGGTCAAATTTAGAAGGATCATTGGAAAAAGGAAATAGCATGATCTTAAATATGATGGTGGCCATAAAGTTATGAAATTGTTACTGTAAAAATACTACTATTGTTTATTTTCTTTATGTTTGCAATGTTTTAAAATCGTAATTTAAAATACGATAGTGGAGATATGCAGATAATTATGTTCAAACTCTATGGATAAAGAATGTCTGGTGTTTGAAAGGGAAAATTTTCATTACTGTTACCTTTTGTTGCCTTTTTAATGTAAAATGTAAAAAGGCAATGTGGTTTAATGTTTTATTTTTCAGTCTTGTGCTGTGAATCATTTTTTAAGTTTTAATTGTTTTGTTTCCCTAATTTGTCATGTTTAACTCCATGAGTCATGTTACAGGAGAGCTTATGTGATGGCTTGTAGTGTTGTCCATCATCGATCTCTTGTCCATCCAGTTGTCCATCATCAATCTGTTGTCCATTCATTGTCCATCATATGGCACAAGTTTGTTATTTCTACACACCAGAATGATTGTCAGGCAGAGTTTTCTAAGGTGCTCGCACATCTCACTGTATTTTTCAAGTTAAATTTGTGTTTTATCCATATGTGATATTCCCTCTTGTAAGTACAAAACTGAAAAATATCAATGTACAGTCACAGCTATGTTGGGGGTTATTTTTTATGAGAACCTAATTAACTCCTGTTTTGATCTTCGATTTGTATGTGTATTTTTGTGTATTTTTACACACAAATAAAAGCAGGCCCAATTTGTATTGTCACATTATGTCTTTTTGTATCAGATAAAGGTAATAGAACTTTCTTCAAGAAAAGGAAAAAAATAGCATGCAAATCCTACCTGCATAAGAGATAGCAGTCAGTCACATTGTCAGGTCAAATCATTTAGTTGACAACTCCATCATATAAATATTATTGTGTACATACGAAAACTACCCTAAACTATGAGTCATTCCACAGCAACTCACAAGGAATACCCAGTGAATTCAAAGCTCTTTTTGATGGATACATGATGGTGAAACAAGATGCAAAGTTTTTATGAATTTTCACCAATGAAATCATTTAATTCATATTTCCATAGTAAAGTGTTTTTATTTTTAAAAAATCTAGTTTCAGCATTGTCAGTTTTAAATAAAAACCAGATGCCTTTCATGTTTTTTAACAAAAGGAATCTTATTTCATTGTGCAATAAGCAGTGATGTAATGCACAAGAAGACACACATGTATGTGACGTGTTGAAAACTCTTGGAGTTAGGTTACAGGATCTATCAGAGATTAGTTATCTTTAAAAATAGATGTAACTTGTTCTGAAAGGCAAACAATTTCATTTGATTAAGCAGTTTATTGACAATCATTCCCATCACAATTATAAAACGTATATTCAGCTATTAAAGAGTACCATTCCCTGCCCCCCCCCCCCCCATCTTGGTGTCTTGATTGGATGGCAATGCCTTCATTTTTCATAGATCCCTCTGCAAGTCATGACCTAGCTTAAAGTGCAGTCTGTGTTTTTGGACCCCATTGTGTGCAAATTATCCAAGGAGAGGTGTTTCCCAATAAAATTGTTCCTTATCTGACGCCCTTTATTATCTGACGCCCTTTATAGCCCAGTGTCATCTTGAAACTGTTGTTACTACTCATAAATTATGGCTTTGACGGGATGAAGGAGGGGGGTGGACAGGGTCATTGAAACACTTTAAATGATTCTGAAGGAAAATGGGGCAAAAAGGACCAACATTGCTGCACTTTTAGTATTGAAGGTCAAATCAGAGGTCATCATTGTTTTCTTTTATCAATGTTATTGAGCTTATGAACACAATGTTCATATATAAGTGAAGCTTGATTCGACTTTATATTTAGTTACATTCAAAAGAACAAGCTGATTGAGCTCTGACATTAATTTTATGGTCGAAGGTCCAGTCCGATTCTTACTGCGCTGATGGTCTAAATTGTTAGAGCATCAGTCTCAGATGTGTGAGGTCATTCCCAAGACTTGTTAAAATGGTACTATCAGCTGCCTCACTTGACACTCTGCATCAAGAGGTTAGTGTTAGAATTGGTTGGCGTTGTGTCAGGATAAAGTGACTGGGTAAGACATTGTACATGTCTGAAGCATGATGCCCCAGTGCTCGACATGATTATAAACTGCCTCACTGCATACATCATATTGAATGGAAAATTGTTAAAACTATGTTAAAAATTCTAATATTTATCACACACACAAATTTTTGCAATACTTTATCTGATCAGATATTAAAAATCTCTGTCACTTTCAGAAATTTGATACCAACAAAAGTTAATGTTTTGGTGACCATTGGAATTTCCAGTCCACTTATTTTTTAGTATCCATTCAAATAAATTGTTGCAATTCATCTTAGGGATAGTTACCATTAGTAAAATTATGTTCTGAATGATGTGTTACACTTTTAGAAAGTTGGAAGTTCTAATGTGATTGGTGAATGACAAGGTCGGCTGAATATAATCTGTTATTCATGTCCATCAGATCTAGCGTAGGACTTTGGAGATCTGATTTTAATCTAATAGGTTGAAGGTCTTGACATTTTCTTATCTGAATTAGCTTGAAAGATTAACAGCACAGACAGATAATAATGTATCTTTTTAATCAAAGCTAGTTTTGGGATGCATTTGAAAATACCTTAAATGATGCCACATAAATTGGGGGATGGTTAGTTTAAAAACATTTCATTATCGATGGAATTACACTTGGGGATGCATCTTAATATAGTTTATTATTTCTGTCCATAACGTAAGGTTCAAGGTCAGAGTCGTAGCAAGTTATTTTGCCAACACTCACATGTAGTTATCTTGTTAACAGATTTCTTATGAAATTTGGTTGCTTGGAGTTTATCAAGAATATCAAAGATGGTTTCATTACTAAGCAGTTGAAAGCATAAAAGACAGAAGAAAAAACCTCTGGGATTTGTAGCAATTTTTTCCAGTCAGTAGAGCAAAAGTCCATTCTTTAGTTTCTTGTTAGTATTGCAACTTTTGTTGTTAATGGTATCTAAATTTATTCACAGACTTTTACTTTATTTTGCTGCTATATATTCTCTAATTTTTCTACCCTCAGTTCCTTCCCAAATGTTCATTTATTGTTATTAATTAGAAACGTTGACTTCCATATTTCTTTGCATGTTCAAAGTAACTAACAAATTACCATCACATTTAAAGAATTGAAAGTTATTGGATACTTTTTAGATGGAGCTGAAACTAGGAGTTCACCATTTCAGAGGAATCCAGATCTAGAAGTTGGTTACAAAATGAAAGTGGAAACCATTTAGAGTTACTTCGGTTGTGAAATATTTAGATAAAAGGTTATAGAAATTATTTAAATCTAGTTTTATTCCCACTGTAAACATTCTGTTATTTATAAAGTTAAAGCACTTCACATTATGAAAGAAATGTATCACAGATCGGGAATAAAGGAATTATCTGTAGCTTTCTTTGTCTTTGGTTGGTTGAATGTTCATGATCGTTTCAGTGTATTCGTGTCTTTTGCGCACATGTTTCCTTGTTTTTATTCATCCCAGTTCCAGTAATTGGTAAGTTTACAAGAAGGAAGTAATTATTAGTCAAATGTTTAAGTTGACTCAGTAAATCATTAATTGATTAAATCAAATAAGGTCTCATAAAATAGCAAATTAATGAAACCAGTCTAACGAGGTCATAGTGCTGAAGCTGATTGCAGCTATTTTTTGTACTATGCAATACGTTTCATAAAGTGAATGCCAGATCAATTAAGTTTGGATTTCTGTTAACAAGTTATTTAAGTTCTGCAATACAGTCAAGGTGTTGTCACATTGTGGCATACAGGTGTTATAATGTGACATTATGAATGATGCTAATAAAAGTTCACGTCATGCAATAATTTTACATTGCCATTTACCTCAGATGTGTTCCACTTCCACTTTGACCATCAAAGTTGTAACTTTTTACAAATGCATTCTCGTTTTCAGCTTCTGAACCAAACTTAAAAGTGCGCTCTGTACTGAAACAGAAAATCATGGGAAGTCGAAACACACACAGCCCTATTCTGCGACGGCGAGACAAGACTGCGTACCTTCTTAAACGCAAAACTCAACTCTCAAGTATGTATACATGTGTACATATTTACAGTCCGGATGTATATAGATGCATAATTTATATAGTTTTTGTTTGAATTTCATTATTTTGGGGATGGGTTTGGGGGGAGGTGTCCATTAAATTCCCACCTTTTGTATATTTTCTCATGTTTCTTATCCTCAAGTTTCTGCATACAGTGTAAAACCTGGTACATTACATGTTATTTATCATAAATAGCATATTGATTTTAATAAAGAAATTTGAACATAACTAAGGGTCAAAAAGTCGTAGGCTTGAATACAACCTTCAACCAGTTCTCTTGTGCATGGTGTTTAACTTAATTTCCTCTATCAGACTAGGCTGTAAGTAATTAACAGCACAGGGCATGTAGTAGCCCACTTTGGCCTGGTATCCCATAAGAAGAGAATCATGTGCTTTCACTCACTTTCATTCACTTCATGCCATTAAAATCAGGACAATTTTGAGCTTTATTATTTTTAAGAAGGTCACATGACAGTCATTCCTGTTATCATTGTTCTTCTATTTTGTGAAAATGAATCGTTGAGCTGTTGTTTAGTCCCTGGGCAATGAGCCCAGTCTCTTGTGCACCATCTCATCTCGCCACACAAACAGCAAACTTCCCAAATATTGAAGTGTTGTTACTGTTATTGCTTAAATTTTGTAGTCTTCAAAAATATTGTGGAATAACTTGTATTTCTCTCTGGTGTCATCTTGGCTCTCTATTTTTTGTTGCAAATAATTTATCACAGAAAGGAATGAGGTTTATAAATATGTGAAATGAGATTGTATGAAATTCTTTGAACAAGGTTAATTCATGAGTGTGCAGTATTCTACAGTAGAAAGCCATTTACCAGGAACCTTAGATACCCCACCAACTTTAACTTTGAATTTTTCATATCCAATTTCTCACATATCTAATTAAATGGTTGTATCCATGGCAACTTATTCAGTACAATGATGGCCATGTAAATTATGGAGTATACTCTCTTACAGTGAGACTGACGTTTACCAAAATTCATTATGCATATAATTTTATAAGTATAATAAAATGAGATCCATGATTATTCGAGCATTAAACAGGAATGATGTAGTAATGATAAAGCGTTGCAAAGATAAGCTGTACAGTGTGGGAGTACCATAATTAGTAACAATACAGGCATTGTATCTGGTCAACAATGTGAGTTTCAAATAATAGTTTGATATCTTTTTCTAAAACTTAAATAAATATGAATAGGTTAAAAGAACAGCGATAACTTTTTGTTCATAAACAGCTACTTGTACAGTTTACTAGCAAGAGTCCTTGTTAAGTTTTATTTATTGGTATAGTCACAAAAAGAGGTCTATATAAGATTCAGAAAACATTACATCATATCATATACTTGTGAATTCTAATCTTTTGTGGAACATATATTTTTGTAGATTTTTGTTGTTGGTATGAACCATGTATTTAAAGAACCAACAATGAGCCTTCTGGGAAACAAACAAGACCCGATCTCCTATCCTCCATGAATTTAAATACCAATATAAAAGCCTTTTTTTTGCCTAGCTACAAACTTGGAAGCTATAAAAAATTAAATGACTTTACAGTATTGTAAAATCTTTAAGAAATAATAGTACATCAGCTTACATGCAGCAGCGAGTTAGCTTGAGCCTAACGTATCGTATCATTGCCATTTGTTTACGATACCATCATGATAATATCACAATGTTTGTCTTAGTAATAAAATATTCTCTATAAAGTGCAGAGAAGATAAATTACAAACTCTAAAATGCCCATTGTGTATTTTATCCATAATATGGTAAATATGATACTCCGTATCAATGTTCAGGTTTTTATCCATGATGTGGTAAACATGATACTCAGTATCAATGCTCAGTTTTATATCCGTGGTATGGTCAATGTGATATACTGTATCAATGCTCAGTTTTATATCCATGGTATGGTAAACATGATATACTGTATCAATGCTCAGTTTTTTATTCATGGTATGGTAAACATGATACACTGTATCAATGCTCAGTTTTATATCCATGGTATGGTAAACATGATACACTGTATCAATGCTCAGTTTTATATCCATGGTATGGTAAACATGATACACTGTATCAATGCTCAGTTTTATATCCGTGGTATGGTCAATGTGATACACTGTATCAATGCTCAGTTTTATATCCATGGTATGGTAAACATGATATACTGTATCAATGCTCAGTTTTTTATTCATGGTATGGTAAACATGATACACTGTATCAATGCTCAGTTTTATATCCATGGTATGGTAAACATGATACACTGTATCAATGCTCAGTTTTATATCCATGGTATGGTAAACATGATACACTGTATCAATGCTCAGTTTTATATCCGTGGTATGGTCAATGTGATATACTATATCAATGCTCAGTTTTATATCCATGGTATGTTAAACATGATATACTGTATCAATGCTCAGTTTTTTATTCATGGTATGGTAAACATGATACACTGTATCAATGCTCAGTTTTATATCCATGGTATGGTAAACATGATACACTGTATCAATGCTCAGTTTTATATACGTGGTATGGTCAATGTGATATACTATATCAATGCTCAGTTTTTTATCCATGATAGGTAAACATGATACTCTATCAATACTCAGTGTTTTTTTCCATGATTGGGTAAACATGATGCACTGTATCAATGCCCAGCAGTGTAGTAGTTTGGAAATAGATTGATGGCGGTGGTATGGATTGTACTTCCAATCTACACCATATTGGCGAAAATTATTTTTGGTTCATTTTGTTGCATCAAGTCTAACAACAATGCATCTGTGTAGAATTTATGATAGTATCAATAACACAATGCAGCTTTCTTCATGCCCTATTGAGGGAATCAGTAGGCCAAATCATTTTCCAGTTCCTATATTTTTAAATGTCTGATGCTTAGCAATATTTAATATACCAGCATTTTCATATTTACAGTGTTTAGTTTTTAAAAAACTATATGTGGATATTTGTTATTGCTGTCACCAAATCATTCTGATGAAGATTTTTGTTGCCATTATAAAAGACTGTTTTTGATTGGTATGCAGTTTTAATTTGTATTGGTTGCTTAGGTATGCATATAGTATGTTGCTTAGATCTATAGACTGGTTGATTGAATGCACTATATTAATACAATTTTCATATGGAATGAAAGAATGTCAATTTTATACTAACCAAACCAGCATGCATCAGTACAGTATCTTGTGACAAATTAAAATACTCAAGCATTGGTTTCCCTCATGACTCTTTTTACCATTAAGAGCTATGTTATAAATAGTAGTTATATTTGACCATTGTGTAAGCATATCATGTGACAGGTAATACAAAATATGATGTATGAAAAAATAATAAATTTTACTGTTAATTATTTTTCTTATTTATTACATCTCATGGTTCTGATTTATTTCACTTCTGAAAATCATTTGAGCCAAGGAAGCATGTGCCTCTGGTATTCAAATTTAGCTGTTACCACTTTGCATGTTAAGTTGTTCCAGACCTCGCTGGAGTTCTTTTATCTTTTTTACCTATTATTTTTATTTGATTTTACTTTATTTACAGCAGTTTCTAGCAACTAATATTGTATCGCTTATTCTCAAAGCCACAGGTGGTAATGTCAGGTGATCATTGAGATGTAAAAATAAGCACACAAAAAGCATAGTGTCATGTAAGAACAAAAACAAACAGCAAATTAAAAAAACAGTTAAGTCACAGATAAAGATCGAGAGCCATAAATTCTTGTAGATGCTAGTGAGGGGATCAAAGGTGGAAAGTTCATGGTTTAACTGCTGTGTTATCTATTCCCCTAATGTGATGCCAAAATTAGAATCTGAATACTTCTCCCATTCATGCTGTTTTCTTTGTACTGTGTGATATGGTAAAAGCTAACATAATATTTTATAGCTACATAAATCTATATCTTGCTGACTTTTACACACATTCTTGTTAAAACATGGCATGCGTACCTGCCATTGTAGCCATAGGGAATCATTTATTGTGAAATACTGTGAATTGTTCACTTCATGTTTTCTCCATTGAATTCTCATATTGCAGCTTGATAGGAATCTATTTTGAAGACCTCTGACTGGGACCAATACTTTGAATTGCTCATAAATCATTCACTACATGAAAGCAGCAGCCATTCATGAAGAGTTTTTGATAAACATGGTTTTAAAAGCAGCATCAGAAAATGTGATACACTGTATACATATCAGATGTTAAGAAAATACTGATGTTAAAATGACATTTGGCATGGATTTTGGTATTCATGATATAATTCAAGCTTTTGAGGCAAATATTCAGAAGCGCTTCACAAGATAATCGTTGTAGAGAAATTTCAACTAAACTACTAATATATTAAAGTATTGCTATCGACAAATAGTACAATTATTTTTTTTAGTCAGTATACCATTTGTGGATCTCTTCTGGTCATAGATCAGTAGAACTTACAGGATAGGCTGTTGTCTGTCACTTGCCCATCTGTTAACGCAAATTGGTTGTCACCACTCCTCCAAGACTGTGAGGAAGATTGCCATGAAATTGTATGCACACATTCATACTATGGTCAGGTTTGTCCTGTATGAAAATGTTGCCCCTTAGACATCCAATATGGCTGCCACAAAGGCCATTGAGATTATTGCATTGTTTTTTGCTCCTGTATGGTTGTCATATCAATATCGGATTTTGACTAAAAGGCTTGTTATGTTTAGTTTCTTCTAAATGAAAATAATTTAGAACTGTTGTCCAATAATGATTGCAACAGCTGCCGCCTTAAAAACCTTGTTTTTGCAACATCTCTTGAGCGGAAAGCCAAGTCATCAGTGGTCATTTTAAATATTGTTTTAGTTGCTAAGGCTACTCCTGATTGAATAGTCAGATCACCAGAAGAATTATGTCTGGTTCATCCTAAATGGAATTGGTGCCAATCTAAAATCTAGGATGGCCACCATGATTGCCACTTTGAATATCTTTTCATTAGAAGAATTCTTATGATGTATAGTGGGCATCACTGAAAATGGTACTGTATAACCTCCAATAAAGCAAGCATCTTGAAAGCCTTGCTATAGCTATATAGGGTTTTTTCATGAGGAATCTTGTGATGTCTAATAGAACCTAAATGAAAATGGTGCCATTCTGACATCCAATCTGGCGACCATGGCTGCTGCGTGTATCTGAAAAATCTTGTTATCATTATTCTTCAAATAAAAGTCATATTGACATTGCGTTTTCACCAGACAACTTAAAAATACATAGTTGGTCAAAACTTATCATTTTGAGGGCAACACCACTCAATATCACCATTGTGCAAGCTTACGCTACAACTACAGACCATGATGATGAAGAATTAGAGGATTTCTGTGACCAACTGCAAGAAGTCCTGGACCAGACCCCAAAGAAAGACGTGGTGCAAGGAGACTGGAATGCCAAAATAGGAGAGGATGCCGTTGATATCTGGAAAGGCACATGTGGACGCTACTGCAATGCAGAGAACAACGACAGAGGCTTAAGTCTCCTGGAATTTGCCAGCATCAATGATCTAAAGCTGATGAACACGTTTGGTCCACACAAAGCATCCAAAAGGTGGACCTGGCATAGCCCGAATGGAGAACACCATAACCAGATTGATTATATCGTGGTGAAGAGACGTTTCCACACCAGCGTAAACATTGCCAAGACAAGAAGTTTCCCAGTAGCAGACATTGGAAGTGATGTGATGACTTAGTGATGATGACCCTCCAACTACATCTAAAAAATGTCAACAAAGAGGGCCCCACAAGAATCAAGTTCAACCTTGACAAGCTAAAAGACCCAGAGGTCTTGGAAGCCTTCCAGGCAAGGATAGGAGGGAAATTTGCACCACTGTTACTTCTTAGTGCAGAGAACACAGTTATATACACTATGATCGACACATTTAACATAGCAGTGACCCAAACAGCCAGTGAGATCCTTGGCAAACATCGACAACCAAAGAAACCTTGGGTTACAACTGACATACTTTATCTGTGCGACAAGCGTCGAGAGCTAAAGAAGAAGTCAGAAGTAGAAGGAGTAAAACAATACAGGGAAATCAACCAGATTATCAAGAAAAGCATGAGAAAGGCAAGGGAGACATGGATTGAAGACCAGTGTAAAGATATAGAAAACAATCTAAAGAAAAATAATAGCAAAAAAGCATACCAACTGGTGAAAGACCTGACCAGTGTAAAACAAGGACGCTCCTCCATCATTCAAGATAAGGGAGGGAAATTTCTTACAGAAGAACAAGACATTCTTAAGAGATAGACAGAATACTGCTCAGACTTGTACAACCACAGACCTACAGGGGACCCAGACATCCTCAACACCCCATCAGTTACCAACACTAACAACTACCCCATCCTCTGAGAAGAAGTAGAGGCTGCAGTGAAAGCATTGAAAAAAGGGAAAGCAGCAGGAGTAGACAACATCCCAGCAGAACTAGTCCAAGATGGGGGTGAAGCCATGATAAGCTCCCTATTAACAATCTGCAGCAAGATCTGGCAGACAGGGGAATGGCCAACACTATGGACTCAGTCACTCATAGTAACTCTCCCGAAAAAAGGCAATTTGCAGCAATGTCAGAACTATAATACGAGCAGTCTTGTATGCCACCCAAGCATAGTCATGCTAAAAATCATATTAAACAGACTGAATCCATGGGCAGAGGAAATCATAGCTGAAGAACAGGCAGGCTTCAGACTAGGGCGAAGCACAACTGAACAGATTTTCAACCTGAGAATACTATGTGAGAATTACCTCCAGCACCAACAAGACCTTTATCATGTCTTTATAGATTTTAAGAAGGCGTTTGACAGGGTATGGCATGCAGCCCTTTGGTCCACCATGAAGCTGTACAACATCAACGCTAACCTGATCGGAGTCATAGAAAGCCTTTACAGCAAGGCCACCAGCGCAGTATGCTTCAACGGTCAAATAGGAGATTGGTTTAGGACAACTTTGGGAGTCCGACAGGGCTGCCTGCTGTTACGTGCTTAGGCTCGAATAAGCAGCAACACAGAAAGAGTGAAAACTAACAAGCTTGTATAACTTTAACAATGATTTTTATTAAGTACAATTATTTTCATAAAATAAATAAACTTACAGTTTTAGAGAATCAAATCCAACATTAATCCAATATAGAATTCACAAAAATAATCTACTAATGGAATTGTTAGAGTCCTGATAAATAAATGTTCTAATAGTTCCAGGTTCGAATCTTGACGATGTAATCCAAAATGGCTGACAATGTCACGTGATGCAGTTCTTGTTTAATTTATCATCCACATGAATTATGAGCACATGTTTTCTCCTCCAAATAGATAATAAATCCTCTTTCTTCAATGGATTGACACAAAATCCATAATAATTATAACTCAAATAAATATACACAACTAATATCTTAAAGCCCAGAGATTCTACTAATGTTAGCTTCCAAAATACAGCTATATATAACTGTTCTTCTGAAGTAAACAAGTGATCACACGCTTTTATAGAAATTGATAGAAGGTCAGAGGAAGAGTCTACCTTCACCTAGTCACGTAATAATAGAATGATCCAGAAGAAAATAAGCCACTAATTACTAAAAATAAAAAGTTGTCCTTGAAATTAATCAATAGTGTTAGAGACTTGTTGACAATGTCCAAAGCAAGGTCAGGAATTGGATCCACAAGCCAAGGTCAAAACTTGTTTACAATTAAAGGATGGTCAGCCTAAACTTTCTAGAATAATTTCCCAATTAATGGATATTAAACCCTAAATAACAAATTTGGATTTAACAATTAAAAATAAATAATTTAAATCCAATAGCCGTAACACTGCTTTCACCTACTCTCTTCAACATCTTCCTTGAAAGAATAATGACAGATGCACTGGAAGACCTTGAAGGAACTGTTAGTATTGGAGGAAGAATAATAACGAATCTGTGCTTTGCTGATGACATCGATGGCCTTGCAGGAAATGAGGAGGAGCTAGCTCAGTTGGTGGAAAAACTGAACAGGACAGCTACTGCTTTTGGTATGGAAATCAGTGCAGAGAAGACCAAATTGATGACCAACAACACCAGTGGCATCAGCACTGAAATCATGATTAGTGGCCAAAAACTGGAAACAGTTAATAGATTCAAGTACTTAGGAGCCATCGTGGCAGACGAGGGATCGAAACCAGAAATATTGTCCAGGATTGCACTGACAATAACTGCAATGGCAAGGCTGAAGACAGTTTGGAAAGACAGAAACACCTCAGTCAGCTCTAAAATCAGACTGATGCGCTCCTTGATTGCATCTGTATTCCTATATGCTTGTGAGTCATGGACCCTCACAGCGGATCTCGAAGGAGGATACAAGTTGTTGAAACGAGATGCTTTTGAAGGTTGCTTGGCATTACATATAGAGATCATGTCACGAATGAGGAAGTGGGAAACAGAATTAAGCAAGCCATTGTGCCCTATGAAGAGCTATTGACCATTGTGAAAAAGCACAACATGAAATGGTATGGACATGTCACACGATTGACAGGGCTTGCTAAGACAATCATGCAAGGTACTGTGCAGGGAGGACGAAGGAGAGGAAGACAGAGGAAAAGATGGGAGGATAACATCTCAGAGTGGACAGGACTGAAGCTGAGTGACACAGTGAGAGTATCAGAGAACAGATTGGAATAGAGGAAGCTGGTTGTCAGGTCATCAGTGGTGCCCCAACGGTCGGCAAGACTAAGGGATAGATAGATAGTTCATCAAAAATGAAAATGGTGCTTATCCAACCGCCAATATGGCCGCATTCTTGAAATGGTCTTGTCTTATATTCCTAGGGATTCTTTTTGGCATTAAAATAGTCCCATCAAGAGACTTGTTTAAGCTGCATTGGTCATAGACTAGGAGAGCTTATGGGATGTTGTTGTTCAGCATCGATTGTCGATCATTTAGCACAAGATTGCTATGGCTTCTTCTAAACTACATGTAGGATTATCAAGAAATTTTACACATAGATGCACACTTATCCCATGGTATGATTTTCCCTAAATGAAAACCAATATGGTTACAGCAGCGAAGTGATGGTCATATCAATATTGTGTTTTCACTAAAAGACTTCTTATGATGTCAGGTTGGTTGTAAATGAAAATTATGATGAGATATGTATGAATTTTTTTTATTGAAATATAATTTTGCCATGGAAATTTCATATGATGTCAGGTTGGAACAGTATCGCCACCACAACCTAAGTCTTGAAAATATTGTTAAAGAAACTCCTCCAGATGGTCATATCTAGTATTTGCATCCACCACCTCCTGCTACAAGTAGGCTCAATTGTATTTTTTGTGTCATAAGAAATGACTAAGACAACTTACCTTTGGATGTGCCCATTTAAACTTTAAATATCAGATTTTATCTAATTTTATGTGATTTCAGTTGATGGCGGCAGTAACTCCGACTCAGGGCCCAATTCTCCACCCAGTGGTGTCCATAGTAACCTACCGAATGGCAGTCTCACAGCCTTGCATCCTAAAGAGGTAAATCCTTTTTTTATATTTGCTCACGTCTCACTTTTTGTCAGGATGCATTTATATATGTATCACTAAATGATAAAGGGTTGTCATAGTTCATACCATGACGATTCCATGTGTATCATTTCATTGATGTTGCCTGTCCTGATTAGATACCAACAGCATTATCGAGTAAACAAATCGCCATGGTCCCTTCAGTGTTTATAATCAATGTGTCAGATTAGCCCATAAACGGTGTTCACCCATCTGTTTTGTTGTTGTTGTAGGGTTTAACGCCATTTTTCAGCACACAATCGGCTATACATGAAAGTGAAAGCTACTGGCAAGCTTTCTCACATAACTACATTAGCTGAACCTTAGACTCAAACCCACGCAGACAGAGGTGAGACGGCAGTGATCTGTAACGGAAAGCGCTTTAGACCACTTGCCCCCCCCCCATCTGCATTGATACCCTTAATATAAAGCACCTTGATATACTACTGCCCCTTTTACAGTGCAGGCATAATAACGGAATAAACTAAATTGGTCAAATGTTATTTTATTGTGAACCCTTTTTCCCGTCATTCAGGTTGTTGGCAGACAAGGACCATTTAAAATATCATCATCAGTCTCTTGACCTAGTGTGGTCGCTGAGGCACTGTACTGCTGAATATCTGACTAGTTCCCTCCACTTGTCTCGATCATGTGCCAATGCCTGTGTCTCCGCAAAACTTTTCCTGGTCCATTCTGTGATGTTGTTGTCACTCTACTTTTTTCTCCATCTCGCCTTCTGCCACATTGGACACTGCCCTGCAGTACTGTTGTGGATAGACTGTTGGCTCTAGGGAATGTAGCCTGACATTAAATCCTGTTTCGTGTTTTAATGCACTGTCTGGATAAGTTCTTCTTAAAACAACCCTCAATATTACTCTCTATCACTAATGAGCAGGTCTCTATTATAATTTCTGTAAAGAGTATTATAAAGAGAGATCAGTTTACATTGTTGACCCAGATATGTTGTAGTGTATGTAATGCACCAGCTGATTAGAGTCTATACTATTCATGAGAAAGCTTAATTAATTAAATGGCAGAGACCTTAGCCTGTTGGTGTCGTAAGTGTAATTAGGTTTGTATTACACATATAATTGTGATCCTTACTGTATTTTTGTATGTCAGGCAACAGGTATAGAGCATTTGCACTTGAATGTTCAGTTCATAGGAAATAAATAATTTAAATTAAAAATGGGTTGAATGATTTGCTCTTCTTACCAGCCATTGCAGTTGTCTGGTTATAGGTACTCATTACATTTTTAGGAAGTTTTGTAAACAATTTATGACAAAACATTGTCTGGTATGATTATTCCATCACCAGTTAGGACTTAATGATATGTTTGTTTGTTTTTAGTGTTAATTGATGCATTTATTTATTCAGCTGTTCGAGTTTTTGTTCATTGTGATGCCTGCATTTAAAATTGGTATGTGGGTACATCGTAATTATAGCAACTCAACTGCATAACACTTGGTCATTGTACCCTAATTTATATTGATCATATCATGAGAAGAGCTTATTGGATGGTCTGTTTGTCATCCTTAGTCCAACGTTAGTCTGTTTGCACAAGTTTGTTATCGCTACTTGTCCTAAACTATTTTTAGTTTTTCCAAGAGACTTTAATCCTTAATCCGATGGTCTTGTTGGTCCCAAATGAAAATGGTGCTGTTTTAAAATGAACATTGTGCTTAAATTGCATCCAATTTGGCCACCATACTGTGTCCATCTTGAAAACATTATCACTTCTCTCCTGAGTGGACGGTCTTGTCAGCATGATTTTTTCACACACAAAATTCTTATGATGCCTAATTGGTCCAAAATGAAAATGGTGCCTATCTGTTGTACATTCATTGCATTCTTTAAGGCCACATTTTTTTGCTACAAATGAAAACTGTTTTCTGGATGCATCTGAAAAGGAATAACACCACCAGATCAATATTTTGTCACAGCGACCTAATTTTATGTTTGGGTGATGTTTAGTGTTCAGATGTATGTTCATTACATCCTCGGTATATTGGATCCTATTTCACCTATTTCACTTGAAAAGTCTTGTATTGCTGCATCATAATGGGAGAAACTGAACTTTACTAAAATCAGGTCACTGTGACCCCAGGCTTGAGGGACTTTTGTAATTGAACCTGACATGTGTAGCTCCCCATTTTCTTTAATGCCATTTTACCTCAACATGAAGACTGATACATGGAGGAAAAAAATCATCTGCACCAGACAAAATATATGATTGCAATGACCCAATTTTCATGCTTGTGTGCATTTTTAATTTTTAGCTGATTATTCACTATACTCTGACTATCATGGAGCCTATTTCATCACTGCTGCTGAAAATTGGTATGGATGCATGCTGACAAGTGCAATTCAGCCATACCAAAAGACGGGGCTGTCTAATTTTCATACATGATTGACTGAATTTTCAGCTGGGTATTTTTTGTTGGGGTTTTTTGTTTTTTGCACCCTCCACGTTCTTGACCTTAATTGTCAGGGTGATGCAGACGTGAAAGATTTATTTTTAGTTGACATGATTAAAACAAAAATTAGACCTTAGTTCTAAGGAGCTTCATTACACAAGCCAATAAGGACATTACCAGTAAATTAGGCTAAGCATGGGTTGCAAGACGTACAAACATAGCATAACGTTACTCGATAGCCAAGATGGATTTATTTTGACACATTAATCCCAATTAGACAAGCTAATTAATTTTTGCCTCCAGCCAATTCTAATTTCTTTTTAAAATCACACTATAGACAACTCGCAAGTGTTTGATACAGTCCAAATTTATTTGCAGGTTCACATAAAATGCACCACAGATATTTGCATATTCTCAATCTTTCCCATTGACTTTGTTTTCCATCTGATTTTCATGTTCCAGAACCATGTAATTGCCGTGTGCCAACTGTTGTTATTAGTACAGATAATATGAAGTTGAACTCGTTCATTGTCAGGAGCTATCAGTATCAATGGCAAAATTTGTGGCGACGTTTAAAAACTGCAAACTTGAGGAAATATCCATAGCAGACATATTGATGAGTTTGACTCCATTAGTTTAGAAGTGTAATTAATTCAAGCAATGCATGTTTAGTTCATTAACATTTTCTTAGGAATAAATGTGCTCTGATACTGTGAAAGTGGAAACTCCAACACTGAATTTATCAACTTTAATTGACTTCTTAAGATGAAATACCCATCAATGTTGTCCATCATACAAATAGGTTTAGGACAAATTATGTTACTGTTTTCATGTATCAACAAAAGTCACTTCCAGCACCTCTCTCCCACCAGTTGTTAGTGTTAACTAAAACATAGTAGATGTATTTCATGTGTGCTGCAATCGATGTTCATGACGAGACCAGAAAATATGGGGTGGATATACTATCAAATACACCATGCCATTCTGTAGAGAAAAGTTCCTCATTAAAATGAGCAGTCTAATGGATTTCTTCATTACTTGTTTAGCATTGTTGTCAAAACAATGCAACATGTATGCATCACAATAGAAAAAAAGTAACTAAATGAAAAAATCTGTAAATTAATCAAATTTATGAATGTTTTTATATTTAATAAATCATGACATTTTAAAAGTTTGAAAACTTATCTTACCTACTAAATTATCCCCAAAATTGTATCAAAACCAAAATGAGCTCAAGATTTTCATGTTTCAGTCAGTCCATCAATTGTACAAAATTTATTTGCCAACAAGGCTCTAGTTTATTGATACAACTTTTGACTTTTACAAATTTAATTACTTCCTTGTCATTGCCTCTAAGGATGTTAAGTAAAATTTCTTCTCTGGTAAACAAAACATTTAGGAAAGTGGACCAAGGGAAATCTTAGAAGTACTTGAAAATGAGAAAAACAAACACTTTAACCAAAATAGATTTTCTGCTCCTAAAATATATTCCACTTCAGGAGTTTAAAATGGTTGGATGGCTAATTTGGCAATTAATAGTATGTTTTATTTCTTCACTGCTTGACACATAGAGATTTTTTTCAGCAGCTCACACATTACTTTTTTAGACATCAGTGGAACACGCAGCCTTGTTCTAACTTAGATTCTTATCGATTACAATTGACTTATATCATGGATTATTATGCCAAGTGATTGGCAAAGAAGCTGATCACCAGGCTGAGAAGGGAAGCCTGTGATGGCAGTGAATAAAAAACAATGATGGGAAGATCAGACCATTTTGTCAGCTTTTAATTTCAGCATCAAGTACCTGTCATAAACATAGTAAGAGAATCATGCGGTGTTCAGGTTGTAATTATTTTAAATCAATTACTTGTACGTAATTCTTTGTCTGCCCCATGAATTGCATGAGAACTTTATTGTTTTTAGCATAAAGTCATAATTGTCCAAACATTGTTTCTTTTTCTCTGCCTTAAGTAGTCATTGGAGTGTAGCTAAACCACTCCATCCATTCAGATTCCAGATTTTTTATTTATGAGGAAGGTTTTGTTGATATTAGGGAATATCATATGAATCAATGCGCAAACATTTCTTGTTTTACTTGTATTCATTGTACTGTACTATAGGCAGAATGGTGTCAGTGTATCAAATTCGAAAGTGAAGCAGTTCTTATCATTGAGATGATCCATGCAGATCATTTGCTGGATGTTGGGGAAAAGAAATTGTGTTATTAGTCCTTGAGTGCTCTCAAAGACTGCACTATGGTAATTTTAGGTTGTATGGCATGCATATGACAGACTGTAGATAATTACAGAATTGAGTATTTTTCCTTGAAGGCAGAATAAGTAAAACAGTTATTGTAGTTGTGAAGCACTTGAAAAATACAGACATTTTAAATTAGTCTGGTAGTGGCAGTGGACTTGAGAGTTCAATTTCAGAGCTAACAGGGTAGTCTTGCAGTTTTTAGGTGATATGAGAAGATTATTGCCTTTTGGCTGACAACTTTTGATCAGTATCGATGAAATTATGCCATATAAAATTTCATTAAAATTTTTATGCTTTGATTATGTTTGAAAACATGATTGACTATCGTGTGGGCGTTTGAAATTATGAACTTACTGGCCATATTACATATGTTGAGCAAGAACCTGAAGGTCGATTTCCAACAAGGATTAACACTTTTACCCTGAGACAAAGAGTGAAAGAACATTATTGCCTGTTTAAAACAAAATTCTAATGCTTCCAATCTGAGTCTGAACAATATAACAGAAATAAAATATTAAAATGAAGTGTAGTAAAATCAACAAATATTTTATTTCTCTAAGTTGCAAACTGAAAATTAAAGAACCACAGTAGTTGAAGTAAATCTTAAATAATCCAAATTGTTCTATCACAAGTTCGAAAGTATAGAATATTCTGAAGAGTGTGTGTGTGTTCAGTTATGTTGCTACAATGTCTTCAGTGTGGCAGTTTATAGTGATGTTTAGCTTACTTACTTCTGCTATTTGAAAGTAGTACCAAATTTAACATTTAGAAACAGTTATAATGAAAATATTATTAAACCTCGATGTTTTCCACAGTCATACATTTTTAGGCAAGTGTATAATATTTTGACATTCAGTGGAGCTTAGAAACAGACTCTCATTTGTCTAAGTGACAGTGATTGACAGCCAAGGTGTTTTTCCAAACAGAAACTTAATATACGGAAGACAAGTGTAGTGTTAGAGTTAAAAATTCGCTAAAGAGTGGTTAGTTTGCTTATTCTGTCACTATACTTTGTCATTCTTTTGTTGTTTGCATTGTAGTTCATCAGCAATGTGCATCAAGTTGTATTTGAATTAAAATGTTAAAATGGTGACATTTGCTACTCCTGGAAACTCAATTTCAGTTGGTTTTCATCATTTGAAAATAATGCAAACTGACTTGGATAGTCTTCTAACAACTTAGTAGATGGCTTGTAGGGCAAGGCAGAACCCTATTGTTTATGATGAGGTCAAAAGTCAGCATTACCATGACTGAGAGAAGAAACCATGTTTCCACACAGTAAAATTAGTACATTACATAAACCAAACGTTATAGATAGCTTTCACTTTAGGTAAGAAAGAAGCTTATCAGTTTTGATGTCAAATGGTAAAAGGTCAAGGTCACTTGACTGAAAGAAGAAAATTGATTCCACACAACATTAGTTCTGTATCACATAACAGAACCAAATTTTTTAATTGGATTAAAGAAGCAACCTTTTGATTTTGGGGTTAAAAAGGTGACAATGACTGAAAGAAGAGAAGTATTTTTTTTCAGCACCCAGATTTCAGGTATCTACATAGAGGACTAGAAAACAGGGCTGTCAGCCTTATGTATGTGTGTGTGTGTAATATGACAATGCTAAGTATACCAGCTACATGTATTTGTTATTCTGAAGTGTATTAAATGCATTAGGAGAACAACTGTTAGAGCCTCATAAACCTCCAGTCTCTGTTGGGAAGGTTGGCAGTTGTGAGGTTTGGTTGTGACACCTTGAATAGATGACAGAAGTTTCACCTGTAGTATTTTTGCAGTTGTTGTATTTTTTTTTTTATATCTCCAGCAATATTTGAAACACAATCTAGTTTCATTGTAAATGATGCTTCAGTGTAGCCAGCTACAGAATGTCAGTTTATCTTGCAAGACGGCAGTCTAAATGGAGCATCATACCATGCCATATGTCAAATGTAGGGTTAAAAAAAAAAAAAGGATGCCATATTTAACTTCTAGTCCTTTTTTTAAAAAGGATCATTTTTTTGGGTAATAATCTCCTATATGGTTTTTGCTTTGGGAGTAAGAGGCACTGAACAAGATTAAGGTTGCACTTCTCTCAATAAACATATATGGACTATACAGGATGGCAAGAGGCTGTGTTACAGAAGGAGTCCCAATCTTTAAGGTCAAGGTCATCTGGTCATATTTCAAAATTTCACTCACATTTCTCCTTCAAGATTCAAAGTTACAAAGCATTTAAGATAAATCAGTAGATCTTGGTAGACTTATTGGCTCTGGAAGGAAAGTTGCATTCTATGTTTGGGGACCTTTCGTAATATTATGGTCGAAGGTACAATTTTTTAAGGTTTCTACGTGTTGTTCAGGGAAAATAGATGATATATGGAACACCTGTGCTTCGCAATCTGATGTCATCCCTGTCTCACATTCCCAATTTTAAGGTCAAGGTCACTAATCAGTTTCCTTTTACCACACTTCTGCACTTTTACTGTAATGCCTTTTGGAATAGTGATGGGAAACGTGGTTACTTTACATGGTCGACAAATGATTGTACAGCTTTGTATTAAAGGTCACAAGTCAGATTCCGTTATTGTGAACTTTGATCTCAACCACAGTCAATGTGGGACAGAAATTCATTGAAGTTTGCTTGCTACTTAAATTGATTTAAATATATGAAGTCCTTCAGAAGTTATTGAGTGGAAATGAACTTAATAATGGTACATGACAGGATAGGGTGGAACAAGCAGACATGAATAATGCTGTATACCACTTCCATACATTAAAAAATATGAAAATTGAATTTGATTTACATTCTTTATACATATTAAACAGTACCTGTATTGGTACATGTTAAGCACTGCCAATAGTTGTGTATGTTAAGCAGTGTCAATAGTGGTACATGTTAAGCACTGCCAATAGTTGTGTATGTTAAGCAGTGGCAGTATTGGTACATGTTAAGCACTGCCAATAGTTGTGTATGTTGTGTATGTTAAGCAGTGTCAATAGTGGTACATGTTAAGCACTGCCAATAGTTGTGTATGTTAAGCAGTGGCAGTATTGGTACATGTTAAGCACTGCCAATAGTTGTGTATGTTAAGCAGTGTCAGTAGTGGTACATGTTAAGCACTGCCAATAGTTGTGTATGTTAAGCAGTGTCAATAGTGGTACATGTTAAGCACTGCCAGTAATTATGTATGTTAAGCAGTGTTAATAGTGGTACATGTTAAGCACTGCCAGTAATTATGTATGTTAAGCAGTGTCAATAGTGGTACATGTTAAGCACTGCCAGTAATTATGTATGTTAAGCAGTGTCAATAGTGGTACATGTTAAGCATTGCCAGTAATTATGTATGTTAAGCAGTGGCAGTATTGGTACATGTTAAGCACTGCCAGTAATTATGTATGTTAAGCAGTATCAATAGTGGTACATGTTAAGCACTGCCAGTAATTATGTATGTTAAGCAGTGTCAATAGTGGTACATGTTAAGCACTGCCAGTAATTATGTATGTTAAGCAGTGTCAATAGTGGTACATGTTAAGCACTGCCAGTAATTATGTATGTTAAGCAGTGGCAGTATTGGTACATGTTAAGCATGGCCAGTAATTATGTATGTTAAGCAGTGGCAGTATTGGTACATGTTAAGCACTGCCAGCAATTATGTATGTTAAGCAGTGTCAATAGTGGTACATGTTAAGCACTGCCAGTAATTATGTATGTTATGCAGTGGCAGTATTGGTACATGTTAAGCAGTTCCAGGAGTTGTGTAAGTTAAGCAGTGCCAGTAGTGGTACATGTTAAGTAATGGTAGTACTAGCAGACCAGACCTGCCAACTTGCATTTAAAATATGAACTTGTGGCATACTAGCAGAAACTATGGGAAAATGATTGTTGCCAAAAAATCTGGATAATTGGTTCATCTGTGTTTTTTTTTTTGTTTTAATATCTGGGTTTCATCTTAGAATTAGTGAAATTAGTCAGGTAACCAGGCTAACTTTACAACAACACCCCAGATGCTTTAAACTGCACCTATTTGTTCATGTGATGTGTCTGCATGATCAAACTATTGATTATAGAATTTTTAAAAATGGCGTCCAGAAAACAATACATCTTTAAGACGAAAGAAAATATAAGCTTTTAGAAAAGTGTTAATAATTAACACAGAAGAATAAAAAGGAGTATCAAGAGTCTTGTGAATAAAAGCTAGAATGGACAAAATTAAGTTTATTGGATCTCATGTGGCAATTTGGGTATGTCTCATGGCAGGAAATACGATTCCTGTCATCATGTGAAATTGAAAAGAATTTCCAAGAATTATGACAAGTTGAGAGATAGCAACAAACCATCGAGCTGCATAGGTTTGGAACTAGAGTTTGTGCAACTGTACTAGCGGTAAATGAAGTCTGCATGTACTTTACAAACTTTTCAATTGAACATAATGTTTAACGTCAATGCGTCAAACTTTAATTGCATTTTCCAGCTTTACAATAGCAGTTATTGATATTTTGTTAGACCTTACTGAAAACTGGTCAATCTTACAGAAAAGAATCAACGGCCTAACTAAGAGGGACTCGTCATGGTTGGCAGTTTTATAGTAGTGATGTTTGTTAATCAGTGCCAGTAGTTGTGCATGTTAAGCAGTGCTATTAGTATTGCATGTTAAGCAATGCTATTAGTATTGCATGTTAAGCAGTGCTATTAGTATTGCATGTTAAGCAATGCTATTAGTATTGCATGTTAAGCAGTGCTATTAGTATTGCATGTTAAGCAATGCTATTAGTATTGCATGTTAAGCAATGCTATTAGTATTACATGTTAAGCAGTGTTATTAGTATTACATGTTAAGCAGTGCTATTAGTATTACATGTTAAGCAATGCTATTAGTATTACATGTTAAGCAGTGCTATTAGTATTAACATGTTAAGCAGTGCTATTAATATTACATATTAAGCAGTGCTATTAGTATTACATGTTAAGCAGTGCTATTAGTATTGCATGTTAAGCAGTGCTATTAGTATTACATATTAAGCAGTGCTATTAGTATTACATATTAAGCAGTGCTATTAGTATTATACGTTAAGCGGTGCTATTAGTATTGCATGTTAAGCAGTGCTATTAGTATTACATGTTAAGCAGTGCTATTAGTATTACATGTTAAGCAGTGCTATTATTATTACATGTTAAGCAGTGCTATTAGTATTACATGTTAAGCAATGCTATTAGTATCACATGTTAAGCAGTGCTATTAGTATTGCATGTTAAGCAATGCTATAAGTATTGCATGTTAAGCAGTGCTATTAGTATTACATGTTAAGCAATGCTGTTAGTATTACATGTTAAGCAGTGATATTAGTATTACATGTTAAGCAGTGCTATTAGTATTACATGTTAAGCAGTGCTATTAGTATTAGCATGTTAAGCAGTGCTATTAGTATTACATGTTAAGCAGTGCTATTAGTATTACATGTTAAGCAATGCTGTTAGTATTATATGTTAAGCAGTGCTATTAGTATTACATATTAAGCAGTGCTATTAGTATTACATGTTAAGCAGTGCTATTAGTATTACATGTTAAGCAGTGCTATTAGTATTATATATTAAGTAGTGCTATTAGTATTAGCATGTTAAGCAGTGCTATTAGTATTACATGTTAAGCAGTGCTATTAGTATTACATGCTATTAGTATTACATATTAAGCAGTGCTATTAGTATTACATGTTAAGCAGTGCTATTAGTATTATATGTTAAGCAGTGCTTAACAGTGCATTTTCATGAACAAAAGTTCCCATTGTTTCTTTCCAGCTAGACCCAGTTTAATTATAATTATCACTTATAGGCAGAGCTATCATTTGGATTTCTAACCAGGTTATTATCTCTAAAACTATTCTATCTATAGAAAACTGATGATGATGGTCTCCCATTCATGTATCTCATGGTAGGTTTTTCATGAGATAGCGCGAAAGTTGATGGCATATGTTTATGGGATGGCATTCATAGTGCTAATTAACATGCTATAGACTGGTTGTCATATGACAGCCAAGCTTTTTATTTTATTTTGTACTTGTTGCATGCATGTAAATGTTATACTTGTATGACAGTGAATGAAATTTGGAAGCAGGAATAATAGCAACATTTTCAAGCAGCAAAGTCAACAATTCCAGCACTTTCTAGACTATATGTCATTGATACGAGAGTGAAACTATTAACATTTTATAAACTGGTCCTCTATGATAGAGGTAGCAAAGTGAAAGCATTTGCATTATATAGACTGGTTGCTAATTTAGAGCCGTATTCTGTACAGCCCAGATGCAGAGGTATATAGGTAACCTTGTGTCTGACCATCTGTTCTTCTGTCTGTCACAGAATCTTGTGAACACAACTAGTCCTCCTGTTTTTAGCTCTTGTGTCTGGTCATGTACTAGAAAGTTTTTCTGTTTTTCATCTGACATACATCCATCTATTAGTACAAGTTTGTTATTGCTATTCCACTTGAACTGCTTTGAGGATTGCATTGAAGCTCTATGCAAACATTCATCACAAGGTCTAGTTAAGGGGTCTCAAACTGAAGCCACCCTGAGAGCCACATTATGGCCTTTTTGATGGCTTGGTGGGCCACATGTGGTCCAAGGGCCACTTGTTTGAAATGATCTAGTTTATCCTAAATGAAAATGGTGCTTCTAAAATTTAATGGTGTTGATCTGATGCCCAGTATGGCTACCGTAGCAGCCATCTTGAAAAATTTGTTTTTGTTACTCCTACTAAATGAATGATTGTATCAACTTGGGATTTTAATTGAAATACATCTTGTGATATCTGGCTGGTCCCTAAATAAAAATTATACAAATATGAAATTCAGTATGGCCACCATGGCAGCCAAGTTAAATATCTTGTTACCACAACTCGACTTAAACCGAAAGTCATATTTACATGCAGTTTTCACCAAAAGACTCCTTATGATGTGTAGTTGGTCTTGAATAAAAATGATGTAGCTCTGATGTTCATTATGGCTACTACAGCTGTCATCTTGAAAATATGTCTGCCCTCCCAATGGATGACTATATCAACATGGGGTACTCAGCTCTAGACCTTTTATGATACATTGTTGATCATAAATGAAAATAATGCCAGTCATTGTCCCATAAGGTTACCATGATGACTTCCTTAAAAACTCTTTTTGTCACTACTCACCCCCCCCCCCCCCCCCCCAGTGCATAATCTTTATGACATATGGTTTTCACCACTTGTAAATAGTCCACTTTGTCCTAAATAATAATGGGAGCAGTCTGACAACTTGTTATCAACCAACAATATTAGAGAGAGTTTCAGCACTCAGCATGATTGGACAAGTCTTTTACTGTTCTTGAAGCCATGGCCTAAAAATAAAATCAGTGAATTGTAATTTCAGTTTTTGTGAAAGGTTGGATGACCAAGTGGTCAAAAACATTCACCTTTACCGATCACTGCCATCTCACCACTGTCCACATGGGTTTTGAGACTTGGGTTCAGGCAACGTAGGTACATGTATATAAGAAAAGTTGTCACTAGCTTCCCATGGGCTGGTGGTTCTTATCCTCTACTTGATGACATGAACAGCCGCCTATCTTTTGCTGAGAAACGGCATGAAAACCCCAAGAAACAAGAAAACAAAATTTGAAAGACATGCAACTGTATAAATCGCCAGTTAAAGCTTTGTCTGTCAGTTTAAGTTTTAAAGATTTTTGATGACTTTGATTATGTTATTTGGCTTTTTAACATAGCTTTAACAATTTTCCCCAGGTAGTCTAGTGGTTTGAGCATTCATGTCAGATATGAGAGGTTGTGGGTTCGATCCCCGACCGAGTCATACCAAAGACTTAAAAAATAGTACTAACTTCTGCCTCACTTGGCGGTCAGCATTAAGAGGTTAGGACTGTTCGGCCTGGTGTCAGGATAATGTGACGGGGTGGGACATCATGCTACATGTCTGCATGTAAGAAGAGTTTTTTGGCACACCTATAATGTTGACTACTACACAGGTACATTGCCACATGATGCCCCAGTGCTAGACATTGCTATAAACTGCCACACTGCAGACATAGTAGCATGACTGAAACATTGTTAAAGCAACATTAAAAATTCCAATCATAGAAATCACACAATTTTTCAAACATAGCGCTACAATGTCTGCAGTGTGGCAGTTTATAGTGATGTCTAGTCCTGGGGCATCATGCGGCAATGTACCTGTGTACTAGTCAACATTACAGGTGTGCAAAACTCTTTTAATAGCAGGTGGAATATTTATTTTCTCATCTTGTTTTTTATCTGCTTCTCTGATTAGTTGACCTTGACCTTTGTGCAATAAATAAAAGCTGGCATGTTCATATTTTTGCCAAGTTACAGCAGTAGTTTGAGAGAAAAATGGGAAAGCAATAACTGCAGCTTCCTAAGATTGGAGAAGATAAAAACTTGTTTCACGTGCAGGCTTTGGCACAGGAAGAGAATCTCTATGGCAACCACTTTTGTAATTTATAGGATTTTGATTGTTTGTTAGATTTGTGGCAGCAAGCTGCTCCCAAACAGATGGGTTTTAATGAGGTAAATCCCCCTTTAAAAGTCTTTCAAAATATGTTTTGTACATTGAACATAGTTTTCATTCAAAGTTTGACATCTTTTAATTGTTCTGTGATTTGCCAAATTTGGTGTGGATTTCCATGAATGGATTTAGATTTTGTAGTAAATTATGTAAAGAATTGATCCATTTGGTGATCTTCTCCAGAATGTTTGAGTGTTTTAAGTATCGTTAGCAACCATTGTTCATACACTTGTGATTTGGAATTGGACAACTTGCATTTACTACAAGACAGATTTCAATTACTGTTTTTAATCATGTATTGCATACATTTAGCTGCAGACAGCATAAACCCAAATCTGCTTTCACACAATGTTCTGGCAGGAAATGGTTAGGTATTTTACTGATGAGGTGAATCAAACCTGCACCCATCTAGTCAGGATACCTGTGCCTTGACACAAAGCAACCATGGTTTCCTAAACTATTAGGGCCTTCTTAATTGCTGGACCACCATAGCTCACTCAAGGCTGCAGCCACCATGGTTCCACTTCATCTGCTGTATATACTCACAGGTGAAGTCCAACTGCAAACTGGACAAACCCAGATCTGCTTATTGCATAATACTCAAACAGATCTGGGTCTGTGCAGTACGTTAGGAGTAATCAGTAGAACAAATAGCATAGACCTAAACTGTGATCTGCAAGCACAATATGCTATGGCAGATAAGGATAGTTATTTGCATTTTGACTAAATTTATAGTTGAGTAGAACGGTACCTTCTAGGTAAGGATGTACGCTACCGTTCCATCTTGTGCTTATTTTTGTCTGATATGCAGGCACTTGTGCAAAGCATATCTGAGTACACTCTTTGATACTGGCTGTTAATCATGCATGGTTTAACACTGGAAAACATGGTACACCTTGCATGTATCACACTTAGGTTCTAAGGAAACATATGGTTTTTAGTTCTGAGTTGTATCACACAAACTCTAATTAAATTTAAAGATACTTTTGATAGCTTCCTGATAAATTTTAAAACTGCTTTCATTGATCTATCACTAGTGCATCAATAAATAAACCTGCTCCTGTTCACCATTTTAGTATAATCAGAATAGTTAAGTCTGAAACATACCACCATACAAATTAGTATTACTTTGAATTATACAAAGAAATTTCACAGAACAAGTTTGAGAACTGTTATGAACACAGGTAGTAACCCAGTTGAAAGATATAGAACTTTAATGTCAGGCAGGTTTTCAGTATACCTGTATTTATTTATTGTCTTGCACTTTTGCTATAAATAATCAAGTTCACCTGTCCTTATGTATTAGCAGGTTTGACTAACAGATTAACAGATGGCAGTAGGGTAATTAAGATTTACAATAGAGTTTGTATATTAAATGCAATTTATGCTCACTTACAAGTTCAAACATCAGACAACAGTAATCCTGATCTGCCTTAGCATAATATGCCTAAAGACAAGTGTTTATGTTGTTCTACTATTTACTCTTAACACACTGACAGATTCAGATATGGTGACACATCATGTGATGGCAGATCTGGGTCTGCGTAGTTTGCAATAGGACGTGACTTATCAATGACATATATGGGTCTGATACCTTGTAGTCCTCTATAATGTGTTTCAGTATACCCCCCATCAGCTTTAAACCACTCTCAAATAAATAAATAAAAATTACTTCATCTGATCACTGGTTAAATTAGGCATATCGTAAAGAACTTCAAATTTCTCTTGTCATGTCTGTTAACAGTTGCTTCTTATTTGCACTTTTGCAGACCATATTTGTGTTCTGACTTTGATCAAACTTTGATAGTGTGCTTGTATTATCCAGATCTCGGATGAGCTCGAAAATGTGTGAATTGTGTGCAAATTGATGAGGTGAATTTGGGATCTGTTTCACTGAGCTTGTCAACACTTTAGTCACTCTGTTTTGGATCAGATCTTTGTCCATCTTTGCTAACCAAGGCTTTGCTATGTTAACCCTATCTACACCTCGACAGATGAAGTAGGTATATTGCCCTAGCAAAATCTATTGGATTTCATGTGTTGCCTCCCTTAGTATGTAATGCCAACTAACCAGTAGCAGGGTGCATTGTATATCAGCCGAAAATGGTGGAGGTAATTGCCATAAAAAGGATACATTGTAAGCTTAAAATCAAAATTATGACTAAACCAGAGGGAAGCCAATACAGATCTATTTAGTGAAAAGTATTTGTGCAAACACAGACTGGTAGTGGAAAATTGCTGTGTTCTCCCTATGTCTCGATCATGAAGGAACAGTGTTGAAAAATTTGCTGCTGCATCCAATAAAATTCACAGACACAAACCACAGAAATATTTGCTTGATACGCCAAGCTGTTGATTAAGTTATAAGTGAAAATGATGTGGAATTTATTATAATCAAGAACTATAAATTTTAACAATGTGATTTTGCATCTGATTGGCTGACCAGTATTTTGCAAGTTGAGAGACAGAATTTATGACATAATTTTAATAATAATACTAATTTTAACCCCAACTAGCTACATAGGCAGGTATAATAAAAGTGTTGGAAGAGTTTAGGCCTATTTATAATTATGTCAATTTTCATCTTCTTGGTAAAGGTTGTTTTAACCGCTCTAGAAACTGGAATTTAATAGGACTTGGTTGAAAATTTATTTTCAGAGAGTAAATGCAGTTAATTCACGGATTAATCTCCGTGAAGCTCTCTTTATGTAAAAATAATTGAATGTACTTTCAACAACAAAATTATTGATAGAGATGGAAAAGAAGATAAAACAATGTTTCGAGAAAGGTAGCAAAAAGTAAGAAAATTGTGGAATAAAAGAGTCCTTAGGATCATGTTGCCATTCTCATATACTTTGATGAAAAGCATATAATAAGGGTGCTTTATCCAGGATATCAACCAGAGGGTAGAGAAAACCTTTTTTTATTACATTTCGTTCCATATTAGGCTGTTGTCAATGGTACATTCAGTTTTAACCATCACCCTGCAGGTGTAGGAATCTGGTATAGACCCATTGTGCCTTCTGCATGTTTCAAGAAGAGAATAATGGAGGCAGTAGCTGCAGTGAATCGGAGATTAACCTGCCAGACTGTTGACCAAAAGGGTACGAGTGTGCAACCCGCCCATAGATCAGCCCGAGTGCATCCTTGTGCAAAGCACTTTACTCCTGTGGCCACAGTAGTGAAAAACCAACTTGTGTTGCAGAGTGCCAATAAAAACAATATGAAAAATTTGGTCATCAGAATTGTCTTTGATATATGTAGAGTCATTTCATTTACATTCAATTAAGTTTCAGAGATCATTCAGTTCACCATGCAAATTATTTTATTGTACAGCTAAAGAGAACTGCATCAAAGAGTGATCTATCTTCAGAACGAGATCTGCAATTGTAACATTATTTTCTTAAGAGCCAAATCATTAACAAAGATTAATAACAGGGGTGGACCTAGTTTTAAATCCTGGAGAACACTACATCTTGCAAATTGATCACTTGAGCCTACCCAATTTACTTGGATCTATGCATATTCATAAGGTATTCTTATAGGCAAGGCACTCTACTGAACTTGACTCTGTGTGATATAGCCTTTGGAGTGTATCAGAGTTGTAAATGCAAATCACCAACCGAACATGTTCCAACTTAGTAGATAAACTTTTATCATCATTTTATTAGTATCTGTAATAAGTGAGGTAAGCACATATTAACAAGATGCCTTGTTAAGTGTGGCTGTGCTTGTTACCTTCTAGAGCTAGAGACTTTTTTCCTCATCCACTTTTAGTAAACTTGGTAAATAGTTTTATATCATAAAGATTTCACATTACATTGTCAAGCATACTAACTGTGCTTTTATCTTTGGAAAGAATTTCATCAGATTATAGTGACAGAGTGAAAATTACCAGGATGTAAAGTTTGGGAGATAGCTAATATAGATTGTTTGGTTGTTTATTTTTATATGGTTTAATGCCATTTTTCAGCACACGGTAGGCTATATATGTCGGCCAGTATTATTGGTGGAGGGAAAACCCCAGGAAAGAACCACCAACCCACGAGAAGAAGCATTCTCACATAACTACATTAGCCGAATCTTAGACGCGAACCTACGCAGACAGTGGTGAGATGGCAGTGATCCATAATGGTCAGCACTTTAAACCACTCGGCCACTTGGGGACTCCAGATATAGATTGTGTTCTTTCAATAATGCCTAATGCTACTTCATGAAACAGTCAACTGTAAAATTATGCATGAAAAGTGGGCAGTAACAATCTACTTGGATCTCTTGCTGTTCTTGGTTCCTTTATATTTCCATTGTCTTTATTTCATGTGTCAACCTTAATTATTAATCTTCACATAGCCTTTATTTATATATCTGTCTGTATTATCAGATTTGATATTAATTACATTGTATACTCATTCAGCCCCAGCACTGTTATCAGTATCACTGCTATGCACCAGCAGCACTAAGCTGTGTCAAGATGCTTGTGCCCCAGAAAGGTTTTACCTGTTTATATAATTTTGTAAATGTAATGCACATACATTCACTCTTACCTTAATTTCTCTTTCTAATATTCAATTTTTTAAAAATCCATGAAATTGTCACCAATTATTCTAAATATCTAAACAGTGATGTAATTTTTTTCTTCTATTTGTCGAAGTCTTTCACAACTTGTTTATTCACTTTTTACAAAATTAAGATGATCATTCTAATCTGCTAGATCTGCAAGAACTCTTATCATTTCTGTCAGCATCCTCTTCTAACAATTCAATCTCTGAAACTTATGTCTGAATCTAAATCTCACAAATATCCAAATGCCAAACATATCTTTCCTCTGCTTTCTCAGTATTTTCGAAATCAAACCCAAGAAACTCCTCATTTTCATTCTCATTGTCATCAAAAGTCACTCTTATGTCCGCCATCATTTTCGATTTTTCAGAACACGTGTAGTGAAATGGCTTTCAATTAGTAACCCTTGGTTTCATAACAATTCAAATTTGCACAGAGGAAAGTAAAATCATTTCTGATTGGTTAATAATGGTCTGATTTTGTAATCAATCAGATAGATATCTAATACATATTCAAAGCAGCTGAAGACAGGGTTGAATGCATTCGACAAAGTGAGACTACTGGTGGGATCAACCATTGAATGCAGAAGCCAGATCACAGATACAGACGGGATCAGGGCCGAATAAGTTAAGAATTCGCACCATCAAAAGTAGCTGAAAGAATATAACGAATTTCTTTTATCTCTAAATTTGTTTCCTAATGTATCATCTACCAATTTATCAATCATAGTAGTTCATATTGAAAACAAAAAGGCTACACATCATCATCATCATCATCATCATCATCATCATCATCATCATCATCAAAACCACAACCACAGTGGTATTAAAATTATTGCATCATAGTGAAGGTGGCTGACATGGTCTTTGATAATTCTTGTTTTATCACCATTGCATATATATTGTCAGTTTGTTTTATATTTCCGGATCATCTTCATTTAGCAGTGGAAAAATATCCATATATGCTTCTTTTATAAATTCGTCTCCCTATCTCCTCATTTCATAGCCTAGCTACTATTTTTATAAATATGTTTAAAAATAATGACAGCTAAAACAAAAATAAAGCATAACTTTCAAGTTGTCACCTGTTATATTCCCAATTCATCTTCAGCATAAGCAGTATCATTTACTCTACTGGTCATGATGGGTTTGTCTGTCTGTCTGCTGCCCATGCCACCCTTAGCATATGTTTATTATCACTACTACTCCTAAACTACTTTACAAGATTGCCTTGAAACTTTAGAAACCTGTACACACACACACAGACACAAACACATACACACACACACACAAACATGCACACAAACCATGGTCTAGTTGGTGATAAATGAAAATGATGCTGATTAACAGCCAATATGGCTGCCAGTGTCCATCTTTAATCCTTGTTAGGACGATTCTATGTGGAAAAAAGTCATATTGACTTTTACTTTTCACTTTGTATGATATTCAGTTGGTCTTTACTGAAAACTGGTGCCAATCTTGAATTCAATATGGCCACCATAGCAGCAGTCTTGTAAATCTTGTTATTATTACACACTCCTGGATGGGATGTCAGATCTTGAAGATCTTGGTCCTCGATGAAATTGTTTCAGTTGTACATTCAATATGGCTGACATGACTCTTAGAAATCATCAAGAGACTACTTTTCTTGAATGGAGGATGATTATTATGACATGGTGTAAGACTTCTGATGATATCCACTTTGTCCTAAATGAAAATGATACCAAGCTGGCATCCCATATATGTGCCCCAGCAGCTAATTCAAAAAGTCTTGTTATTAATTAAAAAAAATATCCAAGATGCTTTGAACACTTGGCAGTTAATAGGATGAAATGGTCATATCTTGAACTCCTAGGTATTCTTTTCAGCCATGAGAGCACTAGTCCCTTCGATGGACTCTTGTTATTATTATTGTGATGGTTGCTGTAGTGACTGTGATAAATCTTTTCAATAGTATATATTGTAATATCACCTGCTTATAATCTCCTTCATCCATTGTTTGTCTGTCTGTATTATCAAGACTTTAATCATCATTCTTCTGGAGAATGATCAAGGCTGGCTTCCATTGGAGGAATGTCAAGAATTTCTTAATCTCTAAATCTGTCTCTGAGTTTCCTATCATCTACAACATTTATAGACTGTTGCTGCTCAAAATAACCTCACCAACAAGTTGTTATCACCTGTTTCTGCCCTCCAACTCATTATAGCTAAAATAACAACTTGCTACTTGACTGACTCTAGTTGGAGAGACTAATGCCATGTAAAATGTTTGTTACAGCCACCTTGACATTGTACCAGTCTACCAGAGAGAATTACACTAGGCAAGAGGATACAGGTAGACTTTGCATCAGTATTGTTACCATCTTTTTAAGTTTGGCACAGGCCCCTTATTCTGGGGAAGACCCTAGACAAAATAAACCCTTTGGGAGCACAAATTCCAGTATTATTTTGTCTAAATTGTGAATTTCACAGGATTCAGAAATAATTCACAGTTAAGAATGAAGCCCATATTTGGCCAAAATAAGCCTTAGATAATTGCTATTTTCAAGTTCCCAACACCAAATGTACTGGTGATTAACTGTATTAGGGACAGCTGGCGATAATTGAGGAGATCACTTTTGAGGCTACAGTGTCTACTAAATGTCTACTAAATGTCTAAATATATGCCCAGTGACTGGAACAATGCCCTTTAATCAAGTCCTTTAGAATCTCTATCTTTCTTCTTGTCTGCATGACGGCAATATATATGAAAGCATACGGTAGCTTGCTCAGCATGGAATTGGTTTTTTTGCAGTGTCTTTGACCTTGTATTATGGAATGATTTGGTTTGTCTTTGTTAAACAAATCTGACATTCTAGGTAAAACAGCCACTGGATTGTACTCATCCTGCTAAATACATGTACATACATATCAAGAAGAAAAATGTCAGTTATACAGGAGGTGGCAAAGTTGAATGAATAAAAATGAAATAAAAAATCATCCAGTGTCATTCATCCATTGTGCATGGTACATTCAGTTTCTGTTAACAGTTTGCTTTAAATTCCACAGAAATTGATGGTGATCCGCGATAAATTGCAACCATTAATAATAATATACAAACTTTTTAATGGCTTCTTTTTAAAATTCAATTGAGATTTAACCAAATTTGATATACGATCAACCTTTCATGAAGCTTTTTGGAGTTTGTTCAACAATCTGCCATCAAATGTATCCACCATTACGAAGCAAAAGAAAGAAAAACCTTTAAACAGCTTCTTAAAAACTACTCTAGAATTGACCAAATTTGTTCAAATGATGTTAATCTCAAATAATATTTAATACTGATAAGAGAAGATTATTTTAATAAGTTTTTCTTAAACACTGTTGAATTTTATACACATCAAATGTTACTACAAAAAATAAATCTAAGATGATTTCTTCTCAAATGCAGCTGAACAGAATTTGGCAGCATCCTATTATAAAAAGCTTTCAGAAGAAGTGATGTTAAGGTTTTTCGCTTTATAATACTGGTCATTTTAATATTTTATTACTAAGAGTAAAGAAATCCATGACCTTCTAAAAAGAACCTGAGAAATTCAGTAATTAATCCAGGTTGTAAATATGGTGGGACTCGAAACTGTAACCTTGATGTCAGGTGTCCAGTGATTTACCGGTAACCATTAGCCTAAAAAAGCTTTCATGGTTGCTGATCTTGATGATATTAAAGTTCCAAGTTCAGAACCAGAGGTAAGGGCAGACCCAGGAATCCATGTACCAGTAGAAGTGTGTACAATTTAAGGTTGGGGGTGTCCGGTATATTAATTATGACCATGTCCAGTGAACATGCATTAATGGCTCATTCTCTTTTGTGTCCAACAATTTCATCCAATATCTAGCTGAATGTCACCTACATTATTAGAGAACATTGCAACTGGCTGTGCTCCAAGAATTTAATTACCATTAATTAATTATCATCAATACACAAATAAACAGAAGCAGATGTGAGAAATATCAAGCCCACTAACACTTGGATGAGGGAAATATTTTATTCTCTCCCATGAATTGTTATATAGAGTTTGAAAGAGAGTTAGATAGGGAAAGAATGTTGTCGGGGGGGGGGGGGGGGGGGGGGCTTCATATTTGTAATTACATTATTGATTATCTCAGCAATCTGTCTGAAATTTATTTTTTCAGTTCCAACCACTGAGCAAGATCATCTTGAAAGAAAAAAAATGCTTGTAATTGGTTTTTATCCATTAGGTTCGGTTGTCACCTAGTTGCAAGCAGAGACTGATTTTCCAAGCAAATGATGGTAATTGTTGGTAGAACATTTGACTTTTAAGGGTTGCAAATCCAATACTCATCCAGGCCAGACTGAATGAGCTGCCCTTGTGTGGCCTCAGAGAAGCATCTTTGCTTCCATTTCCCTGCCATGAAATGGCAGATGTATTGAAAAAGTGCCATTAGAACAAGTTAGCCAATCGAATATATGACAATTGAAGCAAGTGATAAAGGAGATGTTGGATTATTGCCCTTGTCTTGCAACAATTGGGAGAAATTCAGAGATACAGAATAATTATGTACACTTTGAGATTTGCATATATTTAGCAAGTGAATAATAAATATAGTGGATAATTAAGATTTTTGCATTATTAATGCTAATATTTTGATGAAATGAATAAATAAAAAATTATGCAATTGATAAAATTGATCAAAATCTTTTCAGATTTTTGTTAAAGACATAGACATAACATATGTCGACACAAACGGCACTTATTTTGGTGTAGAATCTTGAGGTTAGAATTTGTATTACATGAAACTTTGTTTGAAGCCACCAAGAGAAGAAACTAAAATCTGCCCTGGATATAGATATGTTAGTTAAAATAAAGATCATGTATATTTCACACAGAAAATACTTTGAGCACTTTATTTTGTTTAATAACAATCCTTGATACTGTTAATAGATTCTCATGGGAAATTTATATATTTATTTTCACAGTTTGGTTGGGAGAGAATAATGTAAGACATGGTTATGGCAAAACACAGTGTTCTAGTTTTTGTTAGCCCATAACTCCAGCTGTTGTAGGAAGTTGATAAAAGTTTTAGGGAGTGGGATTGCACTCTTACTTCACCATAGTGAATCACAACCCAATGAAGGGAAATTTTAGAAGAGGTCAAAGGTCATAAACTTATTTGTATACATGTTTGATTGAATTTGGTATAAATTTACAATGATGAATGCTTTTATCTTTTGATTTATCTTTGGAATATTGCATAGGTAGTTACTCAACTTTCCTGTTTTTAAAGCAATAGTACCCCATGTCATGCCCCTACCTCTGTCCTTGGTTTAGTTTGATGTTTTACAACACAGCATCACTTTGAAGGTCATGCCGAGATTACTAGTATGAAATGTGTTTCTCAAAGACATACAATTTAATCTTAATTAACTGCATAGACAAGATCTGCCTACACATCATGCAATATCAGAAAATCTTGGTATTGTTTTTCCTCCTAAGCAGGAAGTGATATTGACATTGGGTTGTTCATGAGAAGACGTCTTATGATGTCTGGCTGGTCTTAAGAGAGCTTGGTTCCGATTTGATGTCTAATAAGTCCACCATGGGAGCCATCTTGAAAACCTTGTTAATGTTACTTTCCTAAACAGAAAGTCTTATTGACATGTGGTTTTCACTAGAAAACCTCTGCTGGTGTCTATTTCGGTGAAAGTTAAAATGATAATGGTCTGATGGCTACCATGGTAACCACCTTGAAAACGTTTTAGTGCTACTTGTGAATGCATGAGAGTTCTAGGTAACCAAGATTGATGTTGCTTTTAAGAAATACTATGATTGACACTTACTTACTGGCAGCAATTAATGTTATATACCTTGCATTGGAATAAATCACATTTTAATTTGTTTTAATTTTTTGTAGTAATTTGCCATAAATTAATTTAGCAAATACATGACCCATTATTACATCTGCCTCAGCTATTTCATTTAGCATAACATTCATAATCAATTTAAATATTGCAACTTCATTTGTCCCTAAAATATGGAAAACTGCAAAAGTAATGCCTATTCACAAATAGGGTTCTAACGACCATGCTGATAACATCTGGCCAATCTTGATGCTACCAAACTTTTCAAAATTGATGGAAAATCATGTCCATAACTTGTTCAAAATTGATTGAAAAACTTGTTCTTGTCATATTTGCTCAGGGATGTGTCCCATGATGATGTTCTAGCTGAGGTATTAACTTTTTAAAACAAATATAGTTTGAACTTGACATTTTAAGGAATTTACCTGTTTGACATTGTCTTTTGTTTTGTCTTTAATTGAGATACCTAAACTTTTCACTTATTAGTCAGGGTTATGCTGTTGTGCCATTAAACCATATACATACATACATACATACATACATACATACATACATACATACATACATACATAACTCACACGCACACACACACACACACACATACATACATACATACACAACTCACACACGCACACACACACATACATACAGAAATACATACATACATACAGAAATACATACAGAAATACATACATACATACATACATAACTCATGCGCACATACATACATACATACAGAAATACATACAGAAATACATACATACATACATACAGAAATAAATACATACATACAGAAATAAATACATACATACAGAAATACATACATACAGAAATACACAAATACATACATACATACATACATACATACATACAGAAATACAGAAATACAGAAATACATACAGAAATACAGAAATACATACACACATACATACATACATACATACATACATACATACATACATACATACATACATACACACACACATACATACATACATACATACAGAAATTCATACAGAAATACAGAAATACATACAGAAATACATACATACAGAAATACATACAGAAATACAGTAATACATAGTCCTTGTTAGATGTGTATGGATTTGTGTTATAATTTGTGTCATTCAGTAATACTTTGTCTTTTTGAACTGAGTTAATTTATGGTTTCTTTAATTACTACTTCATATCCATTATGGAATTCTCCCAAATCAAGTTGTTCTCTGAAATCTAGACCAACTGTATATTCTCCACTGTACATAATTACATAACAGTAGTCTCTTCAGGCCTTTTCGATGACATTTTAATATCAACTGAGTTTACTATTAAATAATTCTTATTTAATTGTCACAACGAGGTTGCAAACTTGTAAATCTATCTGTGCATAGTTAATTGGTTCAGGGTGCCATTCTACATATAGGTAAGCCAATAGTCTGGTTCTCAATGTATACAAATTAAGCTTCCATTAGTAATTTGACACATATTACATAAGCAGTTAAGGAAATTTATAAGTGCTCAACCCTGGTTTGAGGAAACTCTAGATTTAAATGGTTTACTTGTTATAATAACCAAAATTATTAAATGATACACTAGATTTTTTTGTATCGGATGACAAAAATTATTGACTTCATAGATTATGCATTAATTTATCATATTGCAATGTTCTGATGTCTTTGTCTTTAAATGTCACAGCAACAGATTTTATGGAGTCATGTATGTGAAATGCCATTTTCACATTTCAGATACAAAATGAGTAAAGGTTAAGGTCACATCAATATTTCCATCCTTTTTCATTCTGCTTTAAACTATTTTTAGCTACTTGCAGTGAAATGGTTTAATCTGTTACATGTATATGCATACACCATTGTTGCATACTAAATTGTGGATCATCTTCCTTGTCAAGTCAAGGTTCAGTATTATAGGTATTCAGTCACCTTCTCTGTATAGCTCTAGCTCTGTTTTGAGATTAAAGGATGATGTTGTTGTTGTTGTTGTTGTTTTTCAGCACAAGGTAGGCTATGCATGGTGGCTTGTAGAAATGGTGGTGGAATTACCTGGTGAAAACCCTGGAAAGAGCCACTGACCTACGAGAAGCTACTGTCAAGCTTTCTCACATACCTGGTACCCACATTGGCCAAGGGCCCTGAGTGGTCTATAGTGCTCTCCATTACGGATCACTGCCATCTCACCTCTGTCTCCGAGGATTCAAGTCTAAGATTCGGCTAATGTAGTTATGTGAGAAAGCTTGCCTGTAGCTTCTCGTGGGTTGGTGGTTCTTTCCAGGGGATTCCCGGGTTCTTCCTCCACCATTAATACTGGCCACCATGTATAGCCTATTTTGTGCTGAAAAATGGCATTAAACTATAACACATTGGCCAAAGCCAAGACTTGAACCCATGCAGACAGGTAAATTGGCAATGATCCATAATGGTGATTGCTTTAGACCACTTGGCCACTCTGGGCCCCCCCAGATTAAAGGATGAATCTTGTATAATCTATATCTCCTGTAAAAAGCTCCTGAACCCCACCGACACATATATGCCATGCGGATAAGCCTAGTTTACTACCCCAGCCTCGCTTATCTTGGAATATAGTCATTTGTGTGTGGATAATGACTGTTTTGAGGTACCAGTCTCAACTTTGTAATTAGAGTGTGGATTTCATTCATGTTTTTATATGTACACATGTAAATATTGGATTTATTTTGTGGGATTCAAAAGTTTACATGACTGGGATTTCTTGTATGATGGGATGTAGGAGTATATGAAGTGGAAATATATGAATAACAGACACTATACATTGGTAAACTGGTTTTTATTTCACTGAAATCCAGCAAAAACTAATGAAAAAATGAATATAAATGTAACCATGTTCTTATTATCAGTTTCTTTGGTCAGCCTTGATGATGCTCTAGTATTCAGCTTAGCAACCATTCTCAGTAGTCTGAGTAACTGAAATGGTAGCACTCGGCAGTAGTGAAACTGCACAACAACTGTAGTAGGGTTAAATAAGAGTAATTTTGAGACTATCATCACTATGTGTGCTTTGTGCCAAATTGAGCGTCTTCACTTCAAGGTCAGTGTCCATAGTCTGTATTTTAAGTTTTCTTCCATACTTTAGTTTCCATTCTGTAATGTTTGTATCATTAGAGAATAAAAGGTTAACATTAATATATCTTTTCACTTTGTGGGTCTCATCTTTCAAAAGTCAAGGTCACAATCCAGTATTACCTTATTTTCCGGCGTATAAGTCGATACTTTTTTACTTGAAAGTCGGGACTTCGTCTTATACTCCACATCAACTTAAATATGGATTGTGTCACTGAAATTGCATCGACTTAGTTTTTATAAGTTATGTACGTAACTACAGGTAATAGAATGAACAACAACAAGGATATGCTTTCAATTATAATAAAACAAACATGGACTGTTTATTCAGCTGTGTCAGTTGATAACATAAATAGCTGTGATTTGTTCAGAAGTAAAATCACAAGCATGTTATCATCTGTAATGCAATTTCATGATTGCCGGTAATATGGATTATCATACATTGATACCATTACTAGTGTAAAATACAAAGCCAAGATATTGACCTGGCCTCGTCTTATACTCCGAATCGACTTTTATATGGACGAAGGATGGAAAATAAGTCGAATTGGTGAATTCAGCTTATACTCCGCATCGACTTGTAGGCTGGAAAATACTGTATAGATTTCATTGACATTGTCCATACTGCTGTGTAACTTGTGAGCTTTCCAAGATAAACAAATGAAATTTACTTTGCTTTTCTATTCCTACTAGAAAATTTGTTGCATTCCACATATGGGATCTTATCTTCAAGGTCAAGAACTAAAGTATATGATTCATGATTCCTTGTTTCTGCTTTATATTTAAAAAAAAAAACTGCTTGATGTTCATGAATGAAGCATGGTATATTTACATTCTCTATTTGATGGCATCTTGTATATAATAGTGAGAATTTTTATATCAAGGGTACTGTTACATTTCCCTATTTCAACACTTACTCATGTCCTTTTAAGATAGAACCATAAAACTTAGTTGCTTATCATGTCTGTGTAGTAACTCTATCTTGAATGTCAGAGTCAGCTTTCCTGTCACAGAATCTAGTTTATCCAACCAGGAGATCTACAATTTTGATCAGTAAATTAACTGCAGAAGACTTTTTACTGACAATTTTATATCTTTTTTGGTTGGGGGATAATGAAAAGAAAACTAGTTAGTAGCTTCTCGTGGGTCGGTGGTTCTTTCTGGGGTTTGTCCGGGTTCTTCCTCCACCATTAATACTGGCCGCCATGTATAGCCTATATTGTGCTGAAAAATGGCGTTAAATCATTATAAAAAAAAATTGAAAAATTTTAAAAATAGTTATTTTTTTTAAACATAATATGTAATCTCAGTATGATTAAATGATTATGGTTGGATATATATTGACGTGTAAATTTTCACTTTGAAAGACAACAGTGATCATTTAATCACTCTGGTTCTAATTTTCTTCAACTCGGTCATCATATTGGCAGATTTCATTAACAAAGCAATCACTTTTAGTTAGCTCTTGGTTTTCTTTCATTAGCTTCTTCACTGAGCCAGAATATATAGCCCTGTCTTCTCTAGCTAAGAGCCTTTAAAAATATTGTTTTTTTTTATATGCCTGCAGTGACATGGAGTACACCATCAAGACCGCTCCGGTGGCCTAGTGGTTAGAGCGTCCACCAGCTGCCTTGTTTGGCACTCAGCATTAAGAGGTTAGTGTTAGGACTGGTCAGCCTGGTGTCAGGATGTGACTGGGTGGTACATCATGTTACACATTTGCGGCATGATGCCCCAGTGCTGGACATCACTATAAACTGCCTCACTGCAAACATTGTAACGATATGACTGAAAAGTTGTTGAAGCTACATTTAAAATTCTAATCAAACAAACAAATTTCTAGCATGACTCTTTATATACAGAATGCACCTGCACCACCGCCACCCTCGCAGCCACCCACTTTTTATGGCCAGAATCCAATGGTGCCAACAAATTTGTGTTCAGAAGTACCTTTCAAAAATGGCCACCCCTCTAGCATGACCAGCGGCCACATTTTATTTTAAATATGTCCAGTACCAATAATTCATACGACAGGGTGAGTACAGTATAATCAGATTATCTCTACTGAATCATCTCCCAATGTCCGGTTTCCATTAATAAAAAATGTTGCATAAGGAGCATAATTAACACTAAGTTACTATTATATCATTATCTGTAAAAGCCAACATTTACATGAAATGGGCTCAGCAGAATTGTAAAAGAGTTTTGGGCTTCACACAGTTGTCAAGTTTTTCTCTTGGATGATTACAGCTGGATGTAATTGTCAAGATTATAACATGGTCAGCATAAGCTAAATATAGATTTTGTGGATTAACATGAACAGAGAAATTAAACTTGTACTAAACCGAGAACCAGACAAAGACCAAAAGGTTATGTGACGATACATGTATCACTTCATTTATGAAAAATGCATTTTGTCCACTCTACAAAAATTTTAGGGATAACACCATTTTTAAGCATACTATATATATAGGCTATACATGGCAGCCAGTATTATCGGTGGAGGAAGAACCCGGGAAAACCCCCAGAAAGAGCCACCAACCCATGAAAAGCTACTGGCAAGCTTTCTCGCATACCCACAATGGCCGAATCTGAGACTCGAACCCACACAGAAAGAGGTGAAATGGCAGTGATCTGTAACGGAGAGCACTTTATGCCTCTCAGGGGCTCCCCTCAACAATAGTTTTGTTTTGCAAGTAAATCGCAGTACATATCAACATAAGAATAAATCTTTACAAAATGTTAACTTGCCATCATGTGAACAAAGCATTACTGTCAATGAAAGTCAGTTATTCAACTTGACAACATACAAATTCAAAGTACTCAGATAAGCAATATCGAGTTTTGAAAAATGAAATTTTTGAATGGTTTTGCAATAACCATGAAAACATTAGCCAACTTGCATTTGACGCCTCAATCAAGAATGTGAATTGTTATTATTAATGTATGTTGAGTTGAAATAAGTCTTCTTTTTTTTTCTTCAGAAGACAAGAAGAACCTTTTAAGTGCTACTTTTAATGAAGATGTTAAATGTTTGTAGCTTTCTTACTACGTACATGTACTTTTCACAAGTAGATTTAGACCCCCTTTGAAAGGCCACCCATTTAATAAGGCCACTGTCCTTGTGTAGAAGTTAAAGTGGTGGCTGTTTAAGATGGGCCCACTGTAATATTATAGGGTAGAATGTCAAAGTGGGTCATGCCAATGATCCCAAAACTTATTACGGACATTTTTTTTATATATAAAAATTATTATAGTTATTGTAAACCAGTCTATTTCTTTTTTCCCAGCATTATGCTTGCATTTGGGATGTGGTGTTTTAGCATTCTTGCTTTCTACACATTTCAATCTTTCAAAATGCAACAAGTTCTGAAGATTGGCTTCTAAAGCCTGACTTAAAAGGTTGAGCATTTTTGTGCAGAAATATCTGTGTGTTGTTTTCACTTATAATTCATTATTTTAATCTGGAGATTCTACATTTTGACTGGAAGTCACAGGGATTTGTGTTTTGGAGGGCTTGTTATATTTTGTGTAAGGTATAAAAGATGAAGTTTCAATAAAATAGAAACGGAACCAAAAGTTGTCCTCAGACTTGAACTGATACGTAAAAGAAAATTCTAGATCAGTATCATATGACCATTTATATCCAATCATGTGACCATTTATATCCAATAAGATTTTTAAAAAACTAAACCAGTTTATTAAAATTGGAATCACTTTGCAATAAGATAGCAAATTTTGTCAGATTCTGATAGAAAATGATACAGTAATAATGAATAAATACTCATTATTTCATTGTTAGTTACATGAACAAGGATGCGATGTGTATCTCACAGTTCACTTTAAAGATTTTTATATAAACCACAAGCATTTTAAATTTTCATCTCATTATCAATGAATGGTGATGACATTCATTGTGATGATTGTTTCACACCTTAGTCTATCAGTAGTTATTTCCCCTTATAGTCTGTCAGTAGTTATTTCCCTTTGTAACTCTATCTGTACTATCTTTTAAGTTCAGTCCAGTGTAAGTATCGAAGATCCTGATCTGCCATTGCATAATGTGCCTGCAAATTAAGGTTTATTCTTTTGATTACTTGTGACAAACTGTACAGACCCAAATCTGCTGATGCATTATGTGTAGTTTGCAGTTTGACTTGTAACCAAGTATACATGCCACAATTTGATAAATGATGTCTGTTAATGTATGCTTAATATATTGGATGATATATATCTGAAACCATTGTTTTTGTCTTTCTTTATTACATTTTTTGTATCCACACCTCTCCTTCAGCTCAATAAGAAAGTAAAGTCACTCAAGTTTCTGAAAGATTGAGATGATAGATCACTCAAGTCATCATTAAAATGTAAATTTTCAAACTTTAAAATATTGCAGTCTCTTTTGTGTAGTGCTTATTACACAAGAAAACAAATATACAGTGAAGCCTGAAAATGGGGGGGGGGGGTGGGCGTTTTCCACCCATATTCTAGAAGCATTTATTTTCACATATATTTTTCAATTTCAATTTCAATTCTTTTTTCCCTTTGGAAAAAAGGGGGTGGGGTGTCAAGTAATAACCAAAATTTCTGACCAACCCTGTATATTCTGAAATTCACATTTTTTGGGGGGTCTGTAGTAACAAAAAGTCAAATATATTGATTTGTATATAATGCAGATACTAGGGTTTTAGTGTATTCAGGGATGTAATAAATGATAGTTCTCGTTCTAATTTTATTCTATCATAATAATGTCCGTCATAAAGGGTATTTTGAGATTATTTTATCGTTTTGTAATAACTTTCAAAGTATCTTGCATTAGATTTAGTTCAAAAGCAGCATAATTACAGCTGTATAATGATCAGCTGTTGCCATGACAACACTTCTGTCTAAAGTCAGGCTCTTGTTATTACCTGAAGACGAGTTTTATAGCTGAAACAAATATGTGTAGTCGAAATTATATTTTCCATTGGTATCAAATTTACTCGTTAATATGAAACAGTCCAGTTTAAGTTTCAGCATGCTTTTCGACTCGGCCTTTATTTTATTTTGTAAAAAGCAAAACAAAAGTCACAATGGTATATGTATTAGCATCTGCATAGTTGAAAATGTTACTGTCATCTGGTGTATTTGCTTACCCGGCCACAAGGTCTAGTGAGCTTACTGTATGGCCATGTATCTAATGTGCATCATCCTTTTGCTAGTTTAACTTTTGAATGCTATAGGGTTTTTAAATCTTGATTTTGATCAAACTTGCATGCTAGGTTTATATCAGCAATATTTCGGACAGGTTGAAGCATGAGCATCATCTATGTATAATAACGGGATCTTGCATCTTTTGGGCTAATCTGGTGGCTATATTTTGGATTGTTTTTTTAAAATTAAAATAGTGTTGTTGATCTTGCACCTAATTGGTTATTCCTGTTGCCACTCTGGCCAAATTGATGCATATTAATGAGGTGATCTTGCACCTAATTGATTATTTCCGTTGCCACTCTGCCCAGATTGATGTACATCTATATTAACGAGGTGATCCAATGCACCGAATTGGTTATTCATGTTGCCACTCTGGACAGATTGATATATATTAATGAGGTCATCTTGCTTCTAATTGGTTATTCATGTTGCCACTCTGGACAGATTGATATATATTAATGAGGTCATCTTGCTTCTAATTGGTTATTCATGTTGCCACTCTGGCCAGATTGATACATATTAATGAGGTCATCTTGCTTCTAATTGGTTATTCATGTTGCCACTCTGGCCAGATTGGTATATATTAATGAGGTCATCTTGCTTCTAATTGGTTATTCATGTTGCCACTCTGGACAGATTGATATATATTAATGAGGTCATCTTGCTTCTAATTGGTTATTCATGTTGCCACTCTGGCCAGATTGATACATATTAATGAGGTCATCTTGCTTCTAATTGGTTATTCATGTTGCCACTCTGGACAGATTGATATATATTAATGAGGTCATCTTGCTTCTAATTGGTTATTCATGTTGCCACTCTGGAGGCCAAATTTCTGATCCAGTTTTTATCAAACTTACAAGATTGATTTGTCATCAGGATCTTGGATTTGATGATGGGCAATGTCCATGCATAATAATGACATTATCTTGCCTCTGATTGGCTGAGCTTGTTTCCACCTGGGATCAGGCTTGGGGTATGCTTTTATCATCAGGATCTTGGGGTGTTTCAGTAATGAGCCAGATTGATGCATATTAATCAGTTGATCTTGCATTGGATTGGTTTCTTTTCCACAACTGAAGCCATAGTTTTGACCTGTTGGGTTTATTGGCATCATTATTATGAGCAATAAATTATTATGCCTTTATGTTTAGAAATATAATAGAATAGTTAAAATCAAAATTAATTAATAAAATCAATTAAATTAAATTAAATTAAATTAAAATCAAAGTTTGGGAGATAGTTCTTACATATCCACATAAGCCTGCTTAGTGAAATGATCAAGTTTTGAGTTAGGCAAGCAGGTGAGAGATCTTAGGCTCACTTTGGTCCCTTGTTATATTTCTGATCCAGAGATAAAGCTAAGGAATATATACTTGTATCATCAAGATTTTGAACAAGTTCAGTTATGAGCAAGTTATAAAATTTAAAGAGGTTATTTTGCATCTGATTCTTGTTGCCATTATGGAAGACATATTTCTGTTTCATCAAAAAGGAGCAAGATCCGTTAATATTAATGTGATGTTCTTGGATGAAGCTTTTACATTTCTGTATTACGGCGTTATTCGGACTAAACTTGGTCAACAATCATAAAGCATCATTATGTCCATGGAGTTTTATTATGAGCAAGATCTTTACATATTAACAAAATTCATTCCTGTTAGAAATAGTTCTTATACCTCGTTCAATTTTTTAAAACTGTTTTCAAAATATGTGTTCTCTTTTACTCATTCATGTAAAGCCAGGGATATCCCTCTCTCCCTCACCCCACCCCCCATTTATACCTGTTGAAAAAATGGAAGAACTTTATTGTTGTATTAGAACATGTTTGATTCTTTTGCTTGTTAAATAATGCATTAATCAAGCATTTAAATTCATTAGACAGATATATTTACAAGATAATGTGTCTTGCCTCTACTGGTCAAAGAGTTTATGGGATGGCCTGTTGTCCATCACATATGTCCTTCCATTTTAAGCTGAAGTTGATTATTGCTACTTCTTCAAAACTAATTGGAAGATTGCCATGAAACATTACACATGCATGCAATCATTGATCTAGTCTAGTAGATCTTAATTGAAAATTGTGCTGCACAGACAGTCCACAACAGCATTCCCATCTGGAAAATCTTTTTATTGCTACACCTCCTGATTAGATGATCATATCAATGTGATTATCACTAATAGATTTCTTATGATGTCTAGCTGGTCATAAAACGAAGATGGTGCCAGTTGGATAACCAATATGGCTACCATAACATCGATCTTGAACATTTTGCTAATCCTTTTAAACAGAATGTTTTACCAAAGTCTTTTGGTTCCTAGTGCACACATTGACAATCTTAGCAATATTCCCTATAGATGGAAAATCGTGTGAACACCAAAAAACTTCTTATGATGTCATGGTTGTTACTAAATGGAAATAGTGCCAATCTGACATCCAATATGGCCACCATGGCAGCCATCTTAAAATACCTATTTTTGCTAAAATCCCTAGAAAATTAAATGATATGTGGCAGTTGATTTGGGAAAAGTGGGAAACTTTATTCCACCAGTAACTAAAAATGAATAATTGTAAATCAAATGCATATTTTATAGCATCATATTAAAGTATACAATGTATCATTGTGTTTGTATAATAAGCTAATAGGTAACAAAAAATAGTGTGTATGTCTCAATGGCAAACAGGACTATAACATGACAGTCAATCTCACCTCCTATTTGTATGTGTCTTTCTAAAAAGAGATTGTGTACTATATGAATGTGTGCTTGCATGTGCGTGTATTTTTTTCCACACTATATTGTCCCAAGATTATGTGAGATTGTAAGATGACTCGGTCTCTGACCCACTGTTGAACATATTATGTTGACCAAAATGCAAATTATACCTCTATCTAGCTGGTTCTATATTAAAATGGTGATGATCAGTACTTGGGTATGGCTGCCACAGTGAACATATTGAAAATTTCTTACCGATTTTCCTGATAGTTTTATATGTGTGATTAGGATTTTTAATATAGCTTTTTAACAAATTCAGTCATATCGCTACAATGTCTGCATTGAGGCAGTTTATAGTGATGTCTAGCACTGGGACATCACACCACAAACATGTAGCATGATGTCCCCCATCCAATCACATTATCCTGACATCAGACCGACCAGTCCTATAACACTAACCTCTTAATGCTGAGTGCCAAGCGAGACAGCTATTTTTGTAAGTCTATGGTATGACTTGGCCGAGGATTGAACCCACAACCTCCCGCTTTCATGGGTGACGCTCTAACCACTAGACCACCAGAACCGTCCTGATGGTTTTGTCAACATGGGGTTTTCACAAAAAAATTCAACAAGAACCTCATTCTTGTTAAAAGCCATGTACAAGTTTATAAATTTATTTGCAGACAATTATTGTCTAGGCCTTTGGCACTTTTGAAACTGTTTGAATGCAAGTTTTACATATTTGGTAAAATCTTTTGAGAGTTGCCATGTTACAGTGCCCAAAGTATTTTAGCACATGTACATTATTTCATGTTATTTCACATATTCAATGACTTTTTTGCAATTTTCTGGGAATTTTGTATTCTGTATTTCTAACTTTTGATTAAAGGAAAGAGCCCAGTATGCTTTTTTTTCCAAATACTTACAGATTTGATCACCAGGAGTATATAAATCCATGTCTTAAAAAAAAAATCCCAAACCCACAAGTTATAATTACCGGTACAGCCAGTATGAAAAACAGGTGTCTATTTACTACAAATTAACGCTTCGTATGTAAACATGACTTTTATAGATCTTGTGTGACTTAGATTAGGTAAAGGACTACAGATTAATTTTGTATTTATCTTTGAAAAGAATTTTTATCAGACTATAATAATAATAATAACAATAACAATAACAATAATAATAATAATAATAACAAATGTAACATCTACATGATTTGAAAGTGGAAATAGTTTACATAGGTTGTGGTCAATATATATCGGTATCTACCTGCTTAGTGCAGTGGTTAGCTGTGAAATTACATCTACTATTGAAGAATATCAGGTTTAGTTGATATTACTATGTTAACGTATCATATTGCGCTGACAGTTGATATAGGATTAAATGATCGTCGTTGGGTATTTATCAATGTGTAAATTCTACCTAATCACTCACAAAGTCAATTAAGTCCAAAGGACATGATGTTAATTTTGTGAGTGATTAGGTAACATTTACACATCGATAAACACCCAACCATGATCATTCAATCCTTATAATTCCAATTTCATCCTTTCTTTCATCCAATCAACTTATTCCATCAACAATGCATTCTAATTTAACTAGCGCATAATTTCCTTTCATTTGCCACTTCATTTGTTACCCATAACCTGTACAGAATCACACGAACATATTGATAATTCTGTCACAGTTTTGTTTATTCGGAAACTTCATACTTTACATCTTAGACAATGGCTACTGGTGATTTCAACAAATTCAGTTTATTTACAATATTCTTGTTTAATTTTAGTAATCTGTTATGTCTGATTAAATTTCCAATCAAACCTTAAATCATAATGGATTTTATCAGTGAACAACATGGATATATGAACAAGATGAGGCAATCATGCTACCCATAGTGTCGACACATTTCATTCTTTTTTAATTTTTGTATGTTCTTTACAAGAATAACATTTTATATATTTTTCATCAGCGTTAATATTTAACAAGACTCAGTCATTTATCTAATGTTAAATTAAATGTGCAGTCTTGTCAAATGTAGAGTTACTTGTAAAACCGGCCATGTTTTGTTTGGTTGCATAGTTGAGTGCTGGAAGGAATTAGGGACTACACATCCAAAATAATTTAATTGAGCAAAATAATAACCTTTATTATGTACAGTTTTCAATGGTGTTAAGTCATAGTGGTGGAGATGGTAGTTTTACCATTTAAAAACTTTATTCAGTCTTTGAAAAGTGGTCTCATAAATATTTGTTTTTATTTTTGTGTAAGTGGTCGAATTCACATCATGAAACCAAAACCCCACACACTCTTTTTAAACAAGCAATTAAAATTAAAATTCGCCAAAAAATTACCATTTTGTATTTCGTTTAATTGCCTTTCAGTATTGATTTATTTCAATATTTTTTAATTCCTACGATAATTTCTTGAATCTTGGTTTATATCCCTCAGCGGCCTCCAAATTGACTGGCCATTCCCACACTATTGTTGTTGCTGTGTACGGCTAGGTTGACTGTGATCATGGGGTGCTGTGTGAGGGAATTTATCTCTGTTCAGTTCAATTTTCAGCGTTTATAACATCTATCGTATTCTCATCAAATCCATCTTCATCTGCTTCAATTGCTGCTATTATTTCTTTTAACTCCTTGTCATCTGACCACCCTGGTGTTCTAGTGGTTAGAGCATCTGCCTCAGATGCAGGAGGTCGTGCGTTCGATCCTGGACAGGTCTAACAACTGCTTCACTTGGCATTCAGCATTAAGAGGTTATTTGTTAGGACTCGCTGCCACTGTGTGCCCGGTCAGCCCAGTGTCAGGATAATGTGCTGGACATCAACATAAACTGCCACATTCCAGACATCATAGCAATATGACTCAATTTTTTGTAATGCTACGCTAAAAATCCAATTACATCACTCCACAGAAAATTCAGGTGAAAAATCGCTGTAATCAGCCATTTTGTGCGACTATGTAGCAGACGAACATCAAATTATAAACTATGTTTTTCAATCAAAGACTATCTGAAAAAGTATAAAATGGGTATAATTTATATTTATTTGCTTGACAAAAAATTTAAAAGATCAAACAACTGTTTCAAAAAGATGCATCTGTAATGTTTATTTATAATCAAACAGTACAAAAACCAAAAGTAGTCCCAGAATTCATCGATGTGTAAAAAATTCCTGATCAGTATCACGTGGCCATTGACAGCCAATTGTATTGCAGAAAATCTGTTCCATTTTAAAAAATTGGAATTACATGTAGATGTGATTAAATTTAATGATCTAATGGCGAGACAATAAAGTAGCTCTAGTTGATTGTTTGAAGAGAACTTATTCTGTTGTAAACATAATGTTTATTTGGTTGGAACTTCTTGACAATATCAACACAAAAAAAGTGAATAAAGTGTAAGCATGTAGTTTTCATTCTTCTTTTTCAGGATTCTGGCATCCACCCATACAATGCTTTATATCGATCCATGGGGTATCCAAGCCCTGATTTGTACACATCACCATCCATGCCAAATATTTCACTAGGAAGGCCCCCCACATCAGTGAGTATAATGCCAAACTCTCATAAAATGTATACCATTATCATTTTTAACTCCTCTGGCCACAAGGCAAACTGAAATTTCAGAAAGTTGTAAGAATGCAACCTACTGACCTAGATTTCATCGTCAATTGCCTTTGCACTTGGGACTCTTGTTTATAACACCAACCCATTTGTAAACAGCTTGAACCCAGATGTGCCATAGTGTAATCAGTGTTACTCTTTAGTGTAGTTATTCTTATTTTAATGTGTATTTATCAAAGCTTGATATCAAAGATTTAGTCAAATGGGCCATCTATGGCTGGAATAAAAATTTATTTTTAATATCGGTCATTTTTATAATTGATTATAAATAATGCAGTGAGGACATGACATTTTGGAAATTCCTGGGCTATGTGTATTTATCAAAGTTTGATATTGAAGCTTTAGTTAAATGGGCCATCTACAGCACACTGATATCCATGGTTGGAATATTAAAAATTTTTTTATATATCAGTCATTTTTATAATTGATTATAAATAAATAATAAGACATTTTGGAAATTCCTGGGCTATGAAATATGGAGAAGGCTTGAGTCGTAACTTACTGTACAAATCTTTATTTGTTATTGTCAGTTTTTATTTTTGTTAAGAATTTAAGTTTCTTGCAAAACGTAACAGAAAATAGTTGAAGACAACAAGCTTTGTAAAATTTAACAAATAATTTATTTCTCATGAATATCAAGTGAAAAATGAGAAAAAAAAACTTACGGTTATACAAACCAAATCCAAAAATAATGCAAGAATTAAAATTTAGAAGTCATAGTAATAATGAAACTGAGTTCAAATTCCGATGAAATCCAAAATGGTAGACGATGATATCTGTTGTAACCTGCCAAGTGCTGTTATGTCAACAGTTTCTTGTTGAATCACAGAAAACATTATTCCAGTTTTAATTTTGTATAAATTTCAGTGAATGTCTTTGTCCAAGAATTTTGTACGAGCACTTATGTATTTCCAGGGAAAATAATCACTTAAAATTCAAATACTTTGAAGAAAATAAAACAATTTGCCCAAATGGACATAACATAAACCAACTTGACTTTGCAAGTGTTAAGGCACAACTGAATGCCAGACTAAAATGAAAAACAGATTCCTGGATGGAGGTCAAGAGCTCACACTTCCAGAAGGAACAGAAGCTGGATACATGTTAATTATAAAGTTGTCCAGGTATGGCCTTGACTTAACGTAAAAATTCTTACTCTGAGAAAGAAGTTTAAAAAATAAAAAGTAGTTTTCCAAAACTATCACTGGTTCTGAATCAAGGTCAGAAACTAGATACAGTGTTTTTTTCTATTATTAGGTGTTTATCAATGAAATAAAAAAAATAAAACAAAAAACAGAACTTAACTGAATTTCTGGATAATGTCAAATCCAGTAAACAAAATGACATTACAGTTGCATGTAATGAATTTTTTTTTAAAAGTTAACACTAACAAATTAATAATTAAATAATAATAATAATGAGTACTTTGTATAACACCTGATCTTTAGAAGCCCTAAGCGCTTTACAACATTTATAATGATATGACTGCAAAAAAAAAACAAAAAAAACATGAAATTGGAAAACACAAAAAATGCTGAAAATGTTTAAGGTAGGAAACATTATTAGGTCCTTAAGTTTGTTCTTGCAGTCAAAAAAAGTTGAGTTTTAATGTCATGTGGCATTAAAACGTGTATCTTTACCTGATTTTATAATTCTAACCAGTAGATGTCTAACATTTTGAATTGGCGTGAGCCATTTGACCTACTCAAAAACAAACCTTGATACAAAATTGCTGGCAGAACAGAGTCTATGCTGTTCATATGAAAGAAAGAGCACAGTAGTTTTTTTTTTTCTGATGATGGATTATGTGATGGCTTACTGAAAGGGTGTACACTGTTCACTGATTGATTAGACCAGTGTTATGAACGAATACAAAAGTTGTTGGGTGTACCCAGTTCAATAGAGCGGTGTACCTTGAAGAATTCTGTACTGCAGTATTTCTAAAAATACAGCAGTACAGACCATCTTATATCACAATTATATTAGGGACTAATAATTTTATTTTCTTGGGCAGAGGCCTGTGATTTTTTAAAATTTTAGCTGAAAAATATCTTATTTATCGCAAGCTAACACCTTGTTATATCAGCAATGTTATTTAAAAGATGAAGTATCTTGAGATAAATTTTTAAAAATGTCCAGCTCAAAGGAAAATTTCAGCCCCCCCCCCCAATTTTACATGTCAGTTTTACATGGTCAGTACTATATAGTTGACGAATTTGCTATGTGTATGTTAATTGCTGTATAAGTTGTCTTCTTGACAATGGCAAGTAATTAATTAAGTTAATTAAGTTTACATTATATGACACTCTGTAAAACATGTTGATTTTTGAGGGTTTGGTGATAAAAATAGGAAGTATTCACACTTATGCATATAATTTACTGAGCTATTAATGAATAGAAAGGAAAACTTTGAGCTGTATTTCAGTACCTAGTTAAGACATTTATCAGAGAGCACCAGTAACACAGAGACTCAATGAGAATCTATAGTGTGGGCTATAGAAATTATGTACATTCAAACAGCTGTTCTTCTGAAACTCTTGAGATGATTCTGTTTTACTAAGGAATACATGCACTTCATCTGTAGTCATAGGCTAAAAAATAACTTTTACAGAATAATTTTTTTCTCCTTTTTTCAATCTAAAATTTTTCCACAAGTTAGATTTGTCCAGAATATCTTTCACAACATCCCTTTTCAGCTGCCATTAGCACAAGTGACACATCATACATGTTATTCAGTGTTTATAAATATTTTTGTTTTTGCTGTTGTCCAAATTAATTTCTGACAAATGCAACTATTCTATAATTTTGGAATTATTTTCCATGAAAAAAAGATACTAAAATATCATTAAATTCATAGCAAGCTTACTCAGGAATTGTGGTACATACATTACTGACAGAAACTACCAAGTACCATACAGTTAAAAATTACCATGACACACCGCTCCAGTGCTTGAGTGGTTAGAGCGTCCGCTGTGAAAGCAGGAGGTCGTGGGTTCAATCCTCAGCCGAGTCATACCAAAGACGTACAAAAATGGTACTAACGTCTGCCTCTTTTTATTGATGCTCAGCATTAAGATGATAATTCCATGTTCATAGATGGACTGGACCTGATGAATATTATTATTATTATTATTATTATTATTATTATTATTATTATTATTATTCACTTGTATGCTCTTACCGTGAGGATTACTCTTATATCTTTAATAATTAACTTTCAACATGTAACTCAAACATGTAAGATAATATCTCTGCTCCCAGAATTTAGTATGCTGGGGTTTCTTGGGAGTATCAGAGATGACTTTAGTGATCAGCATTAAAAAGAATTTAAAATATAAAAGGAAACTGTATTTTAGTTGATTCCTGGATATTCTTTTCGCCCAGAAGAGCATCTGTCCTGTTAGGGATAAATATATTCCTACCTTGAAATCAGTTTGATCATAGCAGTAAATTGTTGCTATTGAATTTTTGTTCTTTATTTCCAAAACAGTAAATTTTTATCTCTTTGTGATTTATAAACTGCTCCAATGGCCTAGTGGTCCGAGTTTCTGTCTCAGATGCAGGAGTTTGCAGGTTCAAGCCTCATCTGAGTCATACCGAAGACTTGCAGAAATGGTACTTATATCTGCCTCGCTTACTGCTCAGCATTAAGAGGTTAGCGTTTGGACTGGTTGGCCTGGTGTCAGGATAATATGACTGGGTGGAACAGCATGTTACATGTCTGCTTCATAATGCACCAGTGCTAGATATCACTATAAACTGCCCTCTCTGCAGACATCATAGAGATATGACTGAAAAATTGTTACAGCTACATTAAAATTCCAAATCACACACACTCATTGTGATTTTGAATTACTATTCTGTTAATTTTGTTCTTTCAGGGACCTCCTACATCATCATCAACTTACTCAGAAGCAGAGCTACGGGCCATGGGTTCAGCTCGTTTAGGCAACTTGCCCATCCCACCACATCTGATGGGCGGCTCTTTACCAATGTACCAGCCCTCCTTACCAGGTTAGGAAGTGAACATGTATATAGAAAGTCATTCATGCATACACTCACACAATAAAATATAAATTATCCATACACCAATAATTCAGACTTTTCACTCTTCAAGATCAGTGACATGTCCATTGGGATGAAACATTTCAATGTCCAGCACACTCAAAAAACCAAATTCACTGTTGGGCTGGTAAACTTGATTGTAAATGGCCTAGTTTTGGTATTGAAATGTGAACAATGTTCAAATTATAAAACCACTTTCCATGCATAATCCATGCAAAGCAAGTAATTCAATATTGTAATTGCTGCTCCCTTCATCCTCTGGATCTACAATTTATTCTTTATTTTGATTATTTTTATTACTACTATTATTTATTTTTTATGCAGCTGATCATACATGTTAACAGAATCTCATGAAAATTAATTAAATTAACTTATATCCAAAATAAAAAAAATTGCAAATTTTATATCATGGCCTTCAAATTGTATGAAAGTCATGTTTTGGGGGGAACATGACAATGTGGTGGGAGTCAAAAATCTGGATTAACAAGATATGTTATATGATGACTATAAAGTCATTAAAGCCATTTTGATTAGCTGTCTGCCTTAGGCAGCATAATGTTTTCCTTGAACCACATATAAAGACATTTCAGTTACAGTACATACAAGTAAAATTGAGGCATGCCAAAATTCTCTCTACTGCTCGTTGCAAATGCAATCAATTTCACCTTGTACCTGTACCTTTTTCCAAATTCTTTAATAACTGTAGAATGGAATCATAACAGTAGGAATCATAACAGTACTGGACACACATATTTTACAGTAATATGCAGAGCACCAGTCAAACCCTGATCTTTGTCCATCAGGTGTTTGTTATTCCACACCTCAGCTTTATCCTTTGGGAACTTATCAAATGTACTAGATGACTTTGCTTAAGTATTGATTTAAATAGTCCAAAATCAAGTACAAGAAATAAATTTGCAACTAGCTTTGATCTTGCTAGGTTTACACATATTTTTATTTATGTTCTATGCACTTTATTTCCTCCAGACCACTGCTTGCCATGTGTAGACTGGACAGTGTAGGATTCTTTTGGTCCATGAATGAAAATCCCCAGTAGCCATTGTTCCAGCAATCATTTCTTGATAATAAAAAAACCACTTAAAATATAACTGCTCACCTAAGAAAAAGAAATCTTCAGAGTAATGAAGAGGCAAAGTAAAGAAACAAAGATTTTACAAGTTTTTCTGCCACAAAATTGATTTGATTGTAGCAGTGACAGGGTTCTGAATACAGGAAATCTAGCGTGATGTGCAAAAATATCAGTTGAGAGTATTATTGGTAAAATTTCATTAATTAGTAAATCTTTCTCAATTCCAAGGTTATTCCCACTTTTTAAGATCACCTAGCTGTAAGACATGCCTTTGGTCTGTTTTAATTTTTGGATGGTTTTAACAGCGCCTGTAATATTATTGGCTTTCCCAAGGGCGGATCAAAGCAGCCGATCTTGGTGAATATTGATCTTTAGAGTTAGAGTATAATGCTTTATCAACTAAGCTGCATCATATGTTATGGCCCTGCATTTATTGTGTATTGTACACCTGTCATCAATCTGCTATTTTGAATGTCTGCATAAAATCAGGACCAATTTTGATCAAATTTGGCACAGAGTATGTTGACATGAAATGCTTTCAAGTTTCTACGACTGATGCATATCTGCCATCGGATATGGCTACTGTTACTAAAAATGGTAAAAACCCTTTAAACAACTCCAATTTTCAAGAAGACGTTTCAATTTTGCACTAAATGAACTTTAATTATGGCAGCTGTTAGTAAAAAAAACAAAGAAATGACACTGTTACTAAAATGAGAGAAACCTTGTTATGACCTTGACACCATTGAATAGAATTTTACCAAGCTTTACAGAAAGTATCCTTGTGTAAAGACCTTTCCAACTTGTTCTGTTGATCCTGATTTGTCTTCAAGTACAGTGATCCTTAAAAAATATACAAAACAGAGAACAAATATGACGTTTCTAAACTGTTGAACAGAATTTGATCCTATTTTAAAAAGGCATCCTGGCACAAAGATTGTTTAAACTTGTACAGATGATGCTGACCTGCCATCAGCTATGGCTGCCATTACTTCAGATAGAAAAACCTTGAAGTGATGGTATCGTTGAATGTATTGACCAAGCTTAAAAGAAAGGATCGCAAAGTGACTATTATTATGGTCACTATATTAGCAGTAAAGAAAACTTTAACTCAAGTCTTTTAATTAAAAACTGCTCAATAAAATTTTACCAGAGCTTCTGGGCATTAATTGCTTTTTAAATTTACACAACTGATGCTGTTCCACCTTCAAATATGGCAGGTATTACTAAAAAATACAAAACTTATACTGGCTTCTTCTTGAAAACTACTGAATATAATTTTTTTAAATTGACAGCATATTAAAATGAAAACTTTCAAATATATGCCAGTAATGCTAAACCATTATCTGTTACTAAAAATAGAAAAAATATGTAAACAACATCCTCTCAGAACTTCTCAACAAAATTTGATCTAAATTAAAAGCATCCTGTCAATGAGGGCTTTTAAATTGGTACACAACTACAATCATTTATGACCACTGTTACCAAAAAAAAACGTTTAAAGACTGCTTTTCCAGAATTGCTGAACAGAATTCGATCTTTCAGATGTATACAAATGATTTAAACCCATTGTCAGGTATGGCCACAGATGTTAAAGTGAGACAACAAATTATAAACAACTTCTCAAAATCTTTTCAATATAATTTGACCAAATATGGCAGAAAGCATGTTGACATAATTGGGTTGCAGATTTCTACAACTGGTGCTGATCAGTGTCAGATTAAAGTGCGGTTACTAAAATAAGAAAACCTTGAAATGACCTCTTCATAAAACCATTTTGTAGATTCTAACTAATCGACAAACCATCCAAGCATGAAGAACTTTGATTATCTGTTAGTAAAATTAGAAAAAGCATCTGAACAACTTCTCCAAAACTCTTTAAAAACATGTGAATAATAGGTCACTTATGTTCATTACTTATAAAGGGCTTATCAGTTATGTTTCTCATAGATCACGTATAAGTGGAGGATTAGGACTTGAAATGCAGATTACCGTAGGTTAACTGATGTATACTTAGCTTAAAAGTGAAAAATAACCTATTTACTTTCTAAACTTTTAGCTCACATAACAGTGGCATGTAGGTGAATTAGGCAGTTCACTTGCAAGTAAAGTGTAAATCATTCGCATACTGCACTTTAAAATTGCATAAAATAGAATTTTCACTAAATTCAATGAATTTTCAATTTAAAAAGCCGCTCCATCAACCTCTCCCGCCTGACAGGAAATTGTTTCATTGTATAGTCAGTTATATTGCTAGCTATAAGTGCTGGCCTTATACAAATTTCAAAAATTTCCATGTAAATGACCGAAATGATATCCAACACATTAGACTGACATTTGAAAGAACTTGCTTAGTAGCGGATTGTTAGCTAAAAGACAAACAAGTGATAACTATTAATATAATTTTTTCTCCAAGTAATAAATACAATTTTTCTATAAAACATACATTTCAGACTGAATCTGCCATTATCAAGTCACCCTCTACAACTGAATTCAAAACCAGATTTCTTCTCTTATGGACAGCATTTAAATTTTATTTCAGAACTCAATTTCCTTTCAGCTTCAGCTGGTAAATGAAGGCTGTTCCAAATTCGATTGTCTGCATGTGAACTCAAGAATATCAGTAGATACTGTATGATGCTGGAAACCACAATGAACAAACAAAACAAAATCGCAATAGAGAATAAGCTAGCATGACATAATTGCTTTGAGAAACAGAAGCATGGCGACATCTACATCTTGATGGTGTTTGCGACAGAAATCTTTGTGCTCTGGATTGTTGCCATTTATAAACATTTTTCAATGTCAAATACTTTTTCCGTGTCCAAATTTAAATTATTTTCATATGATTTCACTTAAGTATACACAGTCTAGTGTTTGATGCCGAATAATATTGTTTGAAATGAAGTTATTAAATTCAGAAGAAGCCTTTGTTTACATGTTGTGTCTGATATACTTGGCTTCGGATGCTCATTCGTGTCACCATTTTGCTATTTACATGTATTTCTTCCATCTCTCATACTTAAGATCGATGAAAGTTGGAAGTTTTATTTCCATATTTTTCTTTTTTCTAAATCTTGGTATATATTTTCAAAGACTGTGTTTGTCCGTGATTCCCTGAAAATGAAAACTGGTGGGAAGTTACAAATTTTGGAAAACAAAATAAATAAAGAGAATCAAGACACACCAAATGAATGTGATCTGCCATCAGATTTAAAATAGAGAGCACTTTGAAACAATTGTTATTATAATGCATTATATTTCTTTTCCAACTGCCGTTACATTTGGTTATTATGCAGATGTCATCCAGGTGAGTGACATCAATCCCTCTTGGGCCTTTTGCTTGTACTGTAAATTCATTTATATTTTCAATGGTTACAGGCCTACCAACTGTCCTGATTTATCTTGGACTATTCTGGATTTGCTTGGCAAACACAAAAATAAATTAAAAAAATTATACAAGAAACTTATTTTTGCATATCCCATATTTGCTGACTAATTTTCTACTCTGATTGGTGGATATTGTTTAACCAGGAGCGGTATAACCAATTACAACAAATAAGAAATCAATGTAACATTTTCTTAACGTGCAGCAAACCAACAGCATAGTTTTCAAATCAACCAAAATAGTCTAGATAGAATGCAAATAGAAACTTCATGCAAAAGTGATTATGAAAGGATGAGTAAAGTACTTCATTATACATGTATTTGCTGGGTTAAGATAGCATGAAAAGGTAGGGAACAGATTTTTGCAAAACATGTCACTTTGTGTTAACATGTAGATGGCAAGTGGGTATACTCAGATAATCTTTTTAATTTTTGCTAAGAAACATGAGTGTCTGTGACTGAAGATGCTGTTTCAGATGGATTATAATTTTACAGAATATAATGAAACTAATAATAATTATTCAGACTGTTGAAAACTAAAATGCCATGCATACGGTAAGTATCATTTTGTATTGATTCTCCGTCTCTTGTATCGATATGTGCAACATTTCAGCAAAAGTATTGATGCATCGATATATGGATGAATCATTTCACCTCTAGTAAACAGCGTATATACTTGCGTACAGATCAATTCAAACTGCAAAGATCCTGATCTGCCATAGCATAACGAACCTGCAGATCAGGGTCTTTGTTGTTTGTTGTTTGAATACTCCTAAGAAACTGCACAGACCGAGATCTGCCATTGCATTATGGGAAATATGGGTCTGTGCAGTTTAGAGGTGGAATCTTTTAAAGCAAGTATATATATCTAATTATAAGGCAGTCTTGATAATGAAATGAAACATTGTTTTATTAATCAATAAACCAATCATACTCATACTGAAAAGTCTATAATTGTATTTATTGCTTTTAATGCAGATGTATTACATTTATTTTGTTATATTTAACCATTGTGAGTGGTAATATTCGATGAGTTGTAAGTAAAGACATAATCCATGTTAATAGTCAGATAATTTTTTTTATACCTCAATCAAAATTCTGTATTAAAAAAAAGTGTAATAATTTTCATAGCAAATGAAGCTTTAAATTACATATTGTAAAATAATGATATCAAATGTAAATAAAGTTTTCCAAAAAATATTTATTTCACGCTAAATTCACACATATGCTTGTGGTGTATTAATATGTTAAAATTTTTGAAACACTAAATTGTTTTCCGTATAATGTTGGACAGATGTGCTGGAAGGCTTTTTGCCAACACTGTGCTTATAACAGCTGTCCCTTATTATAATATGGTTCTTTATAGTTTGGTTTCGGATACAACATGGTACCAGTATGGGCCATACTAAAAAGTACAATCATACATGGTATGACAACATGGTTTGAAAGAAAACAGCGTGAAGTATGGTCTAGTACCTTCATTTCCTTTTCACAACATCGTTATTTAAATAAATTTTACGCTGTCCGCTATACCAATCTGTGGTATATTAAGGTATTCTCCATATATTAGCGTTCTGTACATATCTTAGTTTTAAATATGAGATATGGTACATGATGCAGATAGCAACTACTATGTTATAATGAAGGAGAGGTGTCCTGATAATTAATTTGATTAGAAATTAATTCCAACTTTTCTGTTCTCCACTTAAAGGTTATCTCTAATCTTCTTTGCTAGTAATAGATGGTGACTTTCCCATGTCATCAGGCGCCTCCCACTTGCCTGCCCATATTTCTGCATTAGAGGAAGCCCGGGGCAAGCTAGGTACATCCCCACTTGTTGGTCCTGCCTACCCAGGGGTACCAACCAGTTCTCAACCACCAACAGAGGGCCAGCAAGCCAGAATTCATAGGTATTTGAATTTCCTGTATACAGCTCTTACAAAGAAAATATATATTCAATTTTATCTTCATTAGTAAGTCTGTACATGTATGTTCTGTGTCCTTCTGATTGCCAGGTGGCTGTTTTTTAAAAATGGCTATCTTTCTTAAATTTTATGCAATTAATTTTTTTAATTTTTTTTATGAACTTTATCATCAGTTGGCTGTGCATAGTCTCTATGTGCTGAAAACACTACCACATACACATTTTCTATTTGCTTGTCAGCATTTTTATTTCTAATTTGTCTATCTTAAAGCCTATATTTCCGTCTTTAAGTCATGTGTGTATGTATGATTGGAATTTTTAACAGCTTTAACAAATTTTCAATCATATTGCAACAGTGTATGCAGTGTGGCAGTTTATAGTGATGTCAAGTACTGGGGCATCATGCAGACATGTAACATAATGTCCAACCCCTTCACATTTTCCTGATACCAGATCGACCAGTACCTACACTAACCACTTAATGCTGAGTGCCAAGCTAGGCAGCTGTTTGTTCCAGTTTTATAAGTTGTTTTTGTAGGACTCAGCCGGGGATCGAACCCATGACCTCCTATATCCGAGGCAGACACTCTAACCACTAAGCCACAGGATCAGTCATCTTTTAGTCATTGTTTTGATTTCAATTCTGTCATCTAATATATATATATATATATATATATATATATATATATATATATATATATATATATACATACACATACAGGTATACAGTACAAGTGTATGTGGAAAGTGCCTTGAACCTGTGACCATAAATACTTACTTGTAAGTAGAGCCCAAATGCAAACTGTTAAGACCCAGATCTGCCATTGCATCATACACTGGTTGATCTGGGTCTGTACAGTTTGATAGGTGTAATCCAGCACAACAAACGAAATACACCCAGATCTGCAGGCGCAGTATGTTAGGGCAGCACAGGATCTTTGTTGTTTGCAGTTTGACTTGTCTTATTAGCAGGTACATATGGTTCCTACCAAGAGTGCTTAACATTCAAGCTGTTTAAGCAAGTGTACTGTTTAAGCAAGTGTACCCAACAGGTTGCTCCTGCTTTTTATTATCCATGATCATTGACCATTCAAAGAAGGGGTTTTCACCAGAAGACATTTTATGGTTTGGTTTTTCCCAATTCAAAAAGATGCTGGTCTGAGTTCTGTTTTGGCTGCCACAGTGGTTGTCTTGAAAATCATATCATTGCTACACCTTCTAGATTTGATGGTTCTATAAACATTGGGTGTTCTCCTAAAGACTTCCTGTGATGGATGGTTCTTACTAAAAAATGAGTATGGCCAGGATTATTTGTTATCTTGAAAATCTTGTTATTGCTACTTTTCCAGAATAAAAAGTTGTATCAGTATGAGGTTTAAGAAAACATTTTTATAACGTCAAGTTTGTCATACATGAAAAGATGCTGGTCAAACATCTGATAGTCACCATGGCAGAGACCTTGAAGATCTTTTCTAGTCATTACTTTTGGATGGATTGTCATTTTCACATGGGTTTTCACCAAAAGACTTTTAATGACGTTGATTCTCGATAAAAATTCAGGTGTCAGTCTTGTATGGTCACGACTATGGATAATTTACAAATGTTTTGTTATTGCTATATAATGTCAGATATGGTTTCAGCTCTTAACAGTTACAAATGAATTTGACTAAATTTGAAAGAGAGCATCCAAGCCTAAAAGTAACAGATGACACTGGTATGGCATCATATATGGGTACTATAAAAAATGGTATTTTTTGTAAAAACTATATAGTTAAAAGTTTTTTAACAATTTAAACTTTAGAAAATTTGATATAAAGTCTCTATCCTTTAAGATCTTTCAAATTTATACAGTTTATGCTGTTTCGCCAGCAAATATGGCCACCATTACAACTGGTAGAAAACATTTATACAACTTTATCTCGAGAAACTGCACAACAGAATATTGCCAACTTTGACTGAAAAGTATCATGGCATAGAGACTTTATAATTGGACTAATGATGCTAAGATGTGTTTTTTTTTTTTATAATGCATTCAATCAAAATCACTGAAAGAAATTTTTACATTAAAAAACATACTGACCCAGATTTCTTGGTTGACTACTCTTAATTTGGCTTATTTTGAATTATATTGATCAGATTCCTAAAAAAAAAAGTCACAAAGCAGAGTGGACTTTATCATTTTGAACAGGAGTTCTCAGTGTGGACACAGATACAGTGGAACTCTAACCCTGTCTTAATGTTAAGAAAACAAACTAAAAGGACTATATAACAAGAAAGCAGCCATTTACATAGGTGAAAAATCTCAGTAGAGATGAAAAGAAGAGAAATCAATATAATTGACAGGGAAAGATGAAGAGAAGAGAAATCAATATAATTGACAGGGAAAACCAATGATTATGGCTGTTGTTTTTTTTGGCCAAACATTTGGAAGATATTCAGGGTTCTGGAATGGGAAGAATGCATTCACAGAGACCATCCTGGGTCCCAAGAACAGAGAGACATTTTTTGTTCCTTTTGGCAAACCAGAAGACTTTACACATTTTCAACATTTTAAAAAAGAGTAGCAGTATTAGTAGTTGCTGCTGCTATTGTTTAACTTTTATTTTTACCTTTTTTATGATCAGGGTAAAATATTGAAGTTTATTATCGAAAATTGGCAACATTATCAGATACTTTATCCTCATCCTATTTCATGCAGCTGTTCTTTCTGGATAGACTGCCTTATATCCAAGAAATCGAGATTTGAAATATTGCTATGCATGCTCAGGGGTCAGCATTTCTGTTGGGTACGATTTGTCATTAGATCATTTGTCACCTATCATTTTTTTGTAGACAGCCTTAATTGATAAATTGATCATCATTATTGTATTTTACACTTTGACTTTGCACAAATGAAACTGAAGGTGCTTGGATCATTTGACAATTTTCAAATTAAGGGTTACAAATTGAGGATTTACTATTAAATTTTGAGTTATATTATCATTATGCAATAGTATATATTTTGTTTTATCCCATTTCAGACATCGACCTCTTGGTCGAACTCAGTCAGCTCCATTACCAATCGGTCATCCTTATCTTCAACAGCAAGGTATTTTCCTACAACAGCAGCAGCAGCAACAACAACAGCAACAACAGCAAGAGCAGATTCTTAAAGATAAGCTCCTTGTAAAACAGCACATTCGACAGGCAGTCTTGCAGCGAACAAGTAGTAAAACACACATGGAGAATGTGGATGAAGAAACAGAGGCCAAATTAGCACAGGTACTCTTTGGACATTTGCTGTATTTGGTGAATATTATTATTTTTAATAAAATAAAATCTTGGTTTGGCTTGGTTTGTTGTTATACAGCTCAGCAACACAAGGTAGTTTATATGGCATCAAAGCAGTTAATTGTGCCTTGCCCAAGTATACACCACAATAGCCAACCCAGGCTGATCTTCTGGTGGCTGAGTGGTCTGAGGTACTCACCTACCTGTACAGATCACTGACATCTCACCACTGTCCACTTTGGTTCAAGTTATGGCTCAGCCAATATGAGAACGCGAGTGCCAGTGGGTCAGTTCTTCCTGGAGTTCATCCAGGTTCCTGAATGCCATTGTAGCCTATCATGTCCTGAAGAATGAAGTTGTCTCTGAATTCAGTCATTGTAAATTTCAGCACATTTTCCCACCCAAGCTGCTAGTCAGTCCTTTGAACTTGCCACCCAGTTATTGCATCATGTTTTTTTGATGTACTCTAATAAATACAGCAGGCAGAACTGGCTGTATTTTATTTAACCAGTGAATTATGTCACTGTTAAGCTTGGCAGTTCACTTTGATGATAAACAATGTACTTAAATTAGTTGATTTATACACCCTTTTTTTTGTGTGTTGATTATTGCCAATCAGTTAAATAGGCATTTAGGGCTGCATATGACAGAAATCAGAAGTTAAGTTGTGTAAAGAATAAATATCCTGAATGTGCCTAGCAATGTTCCCTCTAAGCGAATGGTAGATGTGCGCGCAGTGCTCGCTGCACTGTGCAAGCATTATGGAGACAAGCAAAATTTAACGTTGGATTGAGCAAAAATTGACAATTCAGCTGCACGGGGATGCCTGAGCAGCTGCGCACGTGCACAGCTTAGAGGGAACGTTGGTGCCTAGAGACAAAATTGACACGCTGACCTTGTCTAATAAATATATATAAACAGAGTTGCCCCTCTTGTTATAAGGCCACACCTTCCACAGCATCATAGTGGCCTTATAAATGGTTTTGATCACAGAGATATGAATAATAACTATGTGTAATGTACAAAAGACATTACTTAATTTTAAATATCTATTGCATTTAAAAATCACTGGTATGTTTTGAGGTTATTTACTTCATACAATAAAACTTGTATCATTGCTATTGAAAATGTGAATAATCATCAATTTGCTGAAAAACTGCTTTTATCAGCAAAATCTGGACACAAGCACTATTCCATTGCTTCTGTTTTCCCACACTCAGCTATAGTTGCCTATATATAGACATTGGTTTTTTTTATCTTTCGCAAATCAGATTTCTCAGTAGTGGTCAATGGACTTTTTTCATTTAATCAAATTCCTTTTAATTTTCATTCTAAACTGAGAAAGTCTGATGATTTTTTGCACTTTTGTAACAGATTGTTCCATCATTGGCAGTTGGTTGTTATTGCAAAGATGTTCATTGTTTAAAAAAGGATTTGAGTTTGTCATGTGATAAGCTTTCTTTGTTTTTTAGTTTGGTACTCTTTCCAGCATAATTTATAATCTATGAGAGAAGCATTTGTGGCATTTTACTAACAGGCAACCAGATATCATGCTAACTTGAACTGAACAATACTCAGCCATTTTCCTTTGTCATCATGATAATTAGTGGTAGTAATAATAGCCAGTTATTATCAGAGATAAAATTCTGGTATCTAAGGAACACACAGCAGAAAAGATAATCAGGTTGCTTAATTCGTTGTATGGATTCAAGTTAATTCATCAGCATGTTGGAACCTGAATTAGTTTGTTGAGTTTAGTAAGATTTCTATCTGTAATGAACCTTTTATTGACTAATTGCAAGAGTAAATTTGGCCATTTTGAGTTGAACACATCTTCATCGGTGCCGTGGTATTCTGGTTATATAAAGTAGAAGGCTGCTGGTTGAGGCTTATTCAAGAAGGGACCGTCGTAGAATTTAAGAATACCGACTTGGATGGCCAAAAACGTGTAGAGCATTCACGGTATCAATGCAGGCATGATAAATGTAACAATACTGACATGGATGGGCAAAAACACATGTAGAGCAATCTCGGTATCAATGCAGGCATGATGAATGTAACAATACTGTCATGGATGGGCAAAAACGTGTAGAGCATTCTCGGTATCAATGCAGGCATGATGAATGTAACAATATTGACTTGTAATACTGACTTGGATGGGCAAAAACACATGTAGAGCAATCTCTGTATCAATGCAGGAATGATGAATGTAACAATACTGACTTGTAATACTGACTTTGATGGCCAAAAACACGTGTAGAGCAATATCAGTATCAATGCAGGCATGATGAATGTAACAATACTGACTTGTAATACTGACTTTGATGGCCAAAAACACATGTAGAGCAATATCGGTATCAATGCAGGCATGATGAATGTAACGTGGATCAGTTATTGATTGTAGGGGTGACATAGTAATGATTTGCTTTGGCCATCAGTATGTCACAGACACTTTGCACTATTTTAGAGATAATTCCCAAACCTGCGTTTCCTAACTGAATGCCATAGATTTGATCCTAACAGAACAAAACAAAACAAACTATATGGATATTATAGATATGACGTATACAAGGACTGTTGAGCAATCAAAAGCATAAGATCCTAACGAACTGTATTTCTTTGCATTTAATAAGAAAAGAGACACTAAATGTTGGTGGATAGAAGATATACAAATATATGGAATCACAAGTTGTTTATTACAGAATGGAACTGTTAATCTGAATAATTAATTTAGTTAGACATAAAACGTCTAAGTGAATCCAAATAATTGATACATTCTTTTGTAATTTATACTTAAAACCAGTGTCATTAAAGATTGCATTTTTCAGTGACAGATCATTGAAGCATTTTATAGAACGTCGGGACCTATAGTTGAGAGATCATCTGTTTTGAGGAACTACTTTTTGTCGGCACAATAGATTCAGCTGTTTAAAATTATTTTAAGTGATGTAAAGCACAGAACTGTCAGGAGTTTTACGTTTCTGTGAGTTTAATGAGGACACTAACAACTTCATGATTTGTGATATCTAATGAATGAAATGTAGACTCAATTTTGGGTCTCATTTATATAAGAGTATTGAATTTCTAAATATTTAATTGTAAACTTAAGTTTTGTATTTGATTTATTTGATCTTGCAGGAAATGAGGGAATCTCAGGATGTTGAGGAAGTTGATGTGATAGAGGTCAAGGAAAGCAAGATGGATGATGCTCAGTCAGCATCAGAAAAACTATCTGAGGACCCAGAGAATTTCAAATCAGCCAAGCTTCGTGATGGGGTAAAACTTCGACACAAGGGGCCTTCGAATCACCGACCCCTAGCCAGGACCCACTCCAGCCCTCTGGTCACGTTTAAATTGGCTGCCCAGGCCCAAGAAACAGGACCTGTCAAATATCCCTTTACTACAGGTAAGGTCTGTTTGAGATTGAAAATCTTGTGAGGACTTTAGGTACAATAGAGCATCGATATTGCAGGTTTGATACGCTTGCTTTATACCTTGGTGGTCCTATATTGGACCCTCTATGACCTGGATTAAATCCAGGATTGCATCATATACAGGTGCAAGTCTTACCTATCATATACAGGTGCAAGTCTTACCTATCGTGGGTTGTTGTTTCATTGGGTTTAATACATGTCCATGACTTCAGAAGACCTTGTCATGCCAGCACATCAATAGTAGTTTCACTAATTATTAGAGCTGGTTGTACAATATGAAATGAATGAACTGTTTTAACAGATTTTTACTTATATGCCCAGGTTGGCAAGTACTAACAAGCAGCCATATTTAGTACTTACCAGCCTTACATGTTAGTTGTTATGCCCTACCGTTGACATTGGTAATTGTCCATCTATTTATCCATCTGTTTGGTGGAGAGGAGGGGTGCAGATGTCTTCCATGATGTTCAACTCAGTTCTAGTTCTCTTTTTAAAAATGTTTTTCATTATCCAATTGTTGGACAGTTTTTAAAGCAAACCAAAGCATTTTCATCATAATGCAGTTACATTTTTTAGAATAAAAAGTCTTGGTATTGAATACCCATAGTTTTTCACCTACATTTATTAACGGTTTATTAATCTCAAAGCAAATCAATGGCAGTGGGTTCCTAGATAATTAGTCTCAAAACGTAATGATGGCACTGGGGTCCTGGTTTTTTACTCTCAAATCAAATCGATATCAATGGAGTCCTGGTTTATTAGTCTCAAAACAAATTGCTAGCAAAGGGATCATGGTTTATTACTCTCAAAACAAATCGATATCAATGGAGTCCTGGTTTATTAGTCTCAAAACAAATTGCTAGCAAAGGGGTCATGGTTTATTACTCTCAAAAGAAATCGATGGCAGTGTAATTGTGGTTTATTAGTCTCAAAACAAATCAATAGCAGTGTAGTCATGGTTTATTAGTCAAAGCAAATTGATGGCAGTTTGGTCATGGTTTATTAGACTCAAAACAAATCGATGGCACTGTAATCGTGGTTTATTAGTCGCAAAACAAATTGATGGCAGTGTGGTCATGGTATTTTACTCTAAAAACAAATCCTCAGCAGTGTGGTCGTGGTTTATTAGTCTCAAAACTAAAAAATGGCAGTATAATTGTGTTGTTTTTTATTAGTCTCAAAACAAATTGATGGCATTGTAATCGTGGTTTATGAGTCTCAAAACAAATCAATTGCAGTGTGGTCGATGGTTTTTAACTCTCAGAACAAATCGATAGCATTGTAATCGTGGTTTATATTAGTCAAAACAAATTGATTATAGTGTGGTCATTATTTAATAATCTCAGAACAAATCAATGGCAGTGTAATCATGATTTTTTAGTCTCAAAACAAATCGATAGCAGTGTGGTCATGGTTTATTGGTCGCAAAGCAAATCGATGGCAGTGTAATCGTGGATTTTAGTCTCAGAATAAATCAATGGCAGTCGAGTCATGATTTATTAGTCATAAAGTGTGTACTGACAGTGGATCTGGCTTTATTTATATTTATAGATGCTTGGTCCAGATTTTTAGGTCAAGTAATGTTGGCACATATTTGTCTTGTGTGATATATAAAAAGAGGGTATATAACTGGATACATGCCTGTTCGTCGTGAATTTTTGTTATTGCTTAAGAACTATTCAAGAAGTTAGTTCATAATTTAAATCAGATTTTGGACTTGTGTTTAAAAGATGATTGGTTTAGTTTGAATTTGGACTTGTGTTAAAAAGATGATTGGTTTAGTTTGAATTTGGACTTGTGTTAAAAAGATGATTGGTTTAGTTTGAATTAGGACTTGTGTTAAAAAGATGATTGGTTTAGTTTGAATTTGGACTTGTGTTAAAAAGATGCTAGGTCCAGGTTGATTTTGGACTTGTGTTAGAAAGATGCTAGGTTAGTGTTGATTTTCACAATTTTCTGGCATAATATATGGAATTTCCCTTTTATTGATATTGTGATGTTTACACGTTTCTGGTTTTACTTCTAGACTGCTTTAGATTGATTCTCTTAAAGCAACAAAAGAAAGATATTAACTAAGCTAAGCATTATTCGGCATAAAATACTGTTAGATATTAATATTTACCTTTGACAGAATTTATATGGAACATTTTATACTCTTAAGAAATTCTTGTCTATAGAGAACAGCAATTAAAATATTTGCAAACTTGTTTTTATTTAAGCAGAATTCAAGTGTCCAACAGATAGTTGGACACTATGTATTAGTGTGAATATATTTTATGGATTTTTATGGTTTTCATTATTGTTATGAACAAAGAAACATTCTTCTACGGAAACACAATGATTGTAACGTTGTCGAGCCGACCCTTTGAGACTAGGTAGGGTTTTAAAGAAATAACAAACACGTTCGGTTAAATAAAAATTATATTAAAAAAATCAACATGATAGGTATATATACTATAGGTATATATTATATATGTATATAATGAGCGCACAATACACAAACGAATCTACTACCCTACTAAATGTCTGTAGTCATCCACTACTGTACTATATATCTGTAGTCATCCACTACTGTACTATATATCTGTAGTCATCCACTACTGTACTATATGTCTGTATCCAATGTACAAAACGTAGCATTACATTGACTATAGACGCGATATTCGTATCTCACACAAAATAGTCAATAAATCAAATCATAGGGTTCAATTGACTATAAACACGCTATTCGTGTCACACACAAAATGGTCAATAAAACAAAACATAGCATTCAATTGACTAAACACGCTATTCGTGTTTCACACAAAATAGTCAATAAAACAAAACATAGCATTCAATTGACTAAACACGCTATTCGTGTTTCACACAAAATAGTCAATGAATCAAAACATAGGGTTCAATTGACTATAAACATGCTATTCGTGTCTTACATAAGATAGTCAATAAAACAAAACTACGGACGTTAACACGGCACTTCTTTTCGGTGCGACAGTAGTTCATGTTTGTCCGTCTCCACTCCACCGGTTAACATTGGACTGGAATACTCATCTATTCACTCGTTGACCGGCGAGCTGAATATAAAAATGGACAGTTTTCCAAATAATAAAACGAATTAACACAATACACAATAAAACGAATGTGCTATTACGAAACTGAACATTTGACTGAAACATTAACAGAAAAGAACGCATTTGACTCACCCAACTTTTTGGCTCTAATTCCCGACAAATGAAACATTTAGAGATCTGCTCTAATGTCCACTGCGTCTTAAAATGACCCTGCACTATACCTATATAATAGTATGCTGTACATGTAAAAAGTGATTCGCGCGAAACCTTCATTATACGCGCGGCACGTACGACTCGCTGTACAGGACAACTCACTTAGAGGAGTATGGTGTACCCTCTATGCCAGATCGGGTATTTCGTAACAATGATCCCATCCCCAATCAGCAAATAATAGAGACTGTTTACATACATGTAAAGATTTATATATAGAAAGTTCAAGTGAAGATATTATGTACTTACATTAATTATACAGTTAAGTGTATCACGGTAAGGAAAAGGCATCTAGAAAATGGAAACTTGACTTAGCTAAACCACAAAAAAGTAACCCACATTATCGTGACTGTAGTAGAACATAAATGTTGATACATATGGGCACACTGAAAGAAGTTATCAGGGTCAGTACACAGCAGGTGCTTCCTTGTTAACAATTTGGTATACATGTATACATTGTACACAAACTGTATGTTCTGTTTTGCTACTATGTATGGAAATGTTACCTGATGATTATTTTTTTGTACACCTCTCATTCAGTAAGCATTGAAGTTATGGTAGGTTAATTAGGCTAATAGGCTAATTTGTTGCTTTTTACATATTGTGCTGGTTTATTTGTCTCCCATTGTGTCAAGGCAACTGCATACACAATTGGGACAAAATTAGGTTACACTTTCATGTCATCCACGCACCAGAACTGCTTCTCTGTACCTAGGGAGAGTATAATTAACGCAAAGTATGTCATTTTGTATATAGTTTTTTATATTAAAATTCATTCATATATGCAAACAGTTTCTTTAAAGTACTGTCAATTTTTTGTGTGTTGAATGATTTCCTCATTACAGATACAGTTAATTATGTATCGGACTTTGTGACAAGTGTCATCATTACTCTTTAGCTGAAATAATAAGAAAAATATTTAACAAAGTTAAAATTACACAATGCACATTACAGTTATCATCTGTACATGCTTGTAAGTCAGATCCAAAACAACATATACACACCTGATACACCCACTTATTACAGGGTCTATATGGTTATTATTATTTTACAGTAAACTCGTAAAATAAAGGATACATTTAAACTGTCATAAATAATGACAATATTTTTGTCATTTGCAGAGAATTTGATACAATGCCAAGTCAAAAGATCTGAATAAACTATTCTTAATAAACTGTCTTATTTTGTTTCACAGGTGTGGCTTATGAAAGTGTAATGTTAAAACACCAGTGCAGCTGTTTAAACAATTCTGTTCACCCAGAACATGCAGGTAGACTTCAGAGCATATGGGCCCATTTACAGGCGCAAGATCTCATTTCCAAGTGTGCAGTAAGTTTTCTTTTTAAGTGCACCACATAAATTTAAATCAATTTTATGCATTTAGCTCTTCAATAAATATAATCATGTAGGCAATACATTCACACATGCTGTCATTCATATGTAATTGTCATTTCACCTGTTGTTGTTGTAGGGCTGAACGCCATTTTTCAGCATACAGTAGGCTATACATGGCAGCCAGTATTAATGATGGAGGAAGAACCCAGGAAAACCCATGGAAAGAACCACCGACCTTGGGAAGCTACTGGCAAGCTTTCTCACATACCCACATTGGCCGAATCTGAGACTTGAACCCACAGAAGTGAGTGGCAGTGATCTGTAACGGATAGCGCTGTAGGCCACCTGGGGCCCCTTTTTCACCTGTTAATATATACATGTAGTATTTAAAAAAATTCAAAAAATAAAATCGTGCACATTTGCCCAGAGAAGTTTTTATTTCTACTGATATTGACAGAATACTTTGTTGGATGGATTGTTGTCCATCATCCAATGTCCATTGATCAATGATCACAAATTCGTTAGCCCAGCAAGTAAACTATTTGGAGGATTGCCATGAAACTTGACACACGTTCATCAAAAGTCCTAGTTGGTCCTAAAATGCTGCTTATTTATCCAATCTGCCCACTCTTGAATATAGTATTCCTACTAATCTAAATGGATGGTCTTCTCATTATTGTATTTTTTACTTAAAGACTCCTTATGATGGTCCCAAATAAAAATGGTACCAAATAAGAATGGTCTCAAATAAAAATGGTCCCAATATGTGGTAGACTATGGCCACTACAGCAGACATAGTGAAAATCTTGTTAGCATGTCCCCTTAGTGTAAATTAGTTTTGCCACAAGTGTTTGGACCTGTCGACTTCTAATGATGTCTTTTTGTTCCTAATGAAAATGGGTTATGCTTGGACATATAGTAGCCATCATGAAAATCTTGTTTTCGCTTCTCCATGATGGTCACATAAACATAGGGTTTTCATCAAAAGTTTTTTTATGATGTTTTGTTGGTCCAACATAAAAATTATGAAAATTATATTCAATATGATCATAGAGATTAATCATCAAGTTATCACTCCTTCTGAACAGAATGTTTATTGTAGGGCTTAACACCATTTTTCAGCACACGATAGGCTATACATGGCGGCCAGTATTATTGTTGGAGGAAGAACCCGGACAACACCCGGAAAGAACCACCGACCCACGAGAAGCTACTGGCAAGCTTTCTCACATAACTGTTTTAGCCGAATCTTAGACTTGAACCATGCAGACAGATGTGAGATGGCAGTGATCCGTAACGGATATCGCTTTAGACCACTTGGCCACTCAGGCCCCCCTCTGAACAGAATGTAATATTTGCATGGTTTCACCAAAATGGTGCCACATCGACATCCAAATTGGTAACTTTAAAAATCTTTTTATTGCTACTCCATCAGAATGAATGGTCATATCAATATGAGGTTTTCATTACTATTGTTCTGACAATGTCTTGTTAGTCTTGAAAATGGTGCGGTTCTGACATCCACAGCATGGCTGCCACAGCAGTCATGTTGAAGATCTTGTTATTGCTACTTCTCCTGAATGTCATATCAGCATGGGATTTCAACTCCGGGCAACTTACGGCATCTAGTTCTTCATTAATACAAATTGTGTTTATCCAATATGGCTATCACTGTGGCCATCTTTAAAATAATATTGACCTTGACCAGTACCAGTGTTAACACTTTATCAACATAAATCACCTGTGCAAGTTTGAGTATGTGTTTATTATTGTCTTTTAATCAATCAATTTCATGGTTAAAATCATCCTGAAAAGCATGGGTCAATTAATTGTTAGTATTTAACAAGATCAAGATAATAAATAATTACAGAACTAATCTGAATGTTCCGTTCAGCATGACGAATATGTTAAAGGTGGTACTCCTATTTTAGCTAATGGGTTGTTTCACTTTGTAAAGTTTACCTAATATGCAAATTAGCACACTTGACTCCCCAAGGGACTAAACTCCTCACCCTTCATATAGTCAACAAATTTGTAATCCATGAAATGGTGGTTGATTATATCTGACATTTTTGCCTTTTAATTGCCTCTATGACAATTTGCTTTATAAATAGCCCCAAGGATAGTTTTACATGAACTCAGAGCATGGCTATTTACCATTTACACATGCTAGATGTTACAAGCATTTATTGAAGTGGGTTTTTTTTGTGTGAAGACTACTAAAAATACTTTAAACATGGCTGTGTTTAGAAATACAAAAGCATGTTTTAGCGTGACACATCATGTTATGGCAGCTGTGCCATGTTAGATATTTGGAAAGTTGTGGTCTGGTCAGAACGCATTATGCATGATGAGTTAGAATTCACAGAAAGCATGCAATCAGAGATCAAGCCATATCATCATGTAATCAGTTATCATTCCTTTTTTTTTTTTGCAGCACTTGTCGTGTAGAAAAGCATCAATTGAAGAAATTAAAAGTTGTCATTCGGAAGCATACTCGTTGTTGTATGGAACTGACCAATTTTATAGGCAAAAATTGGATCCAAAATTATTTGGTAAGTTTGGAGGAGCCAAGAGGATTTACTAAAATACCAGAACTTTCAGGAATGTGAAATAATCAATTAAGCCCCAGCATCAGGAGAAGATTTGATGACATGGAGAAAATTTATGTGCTGTTAACTGTTGATATGATGATACGCTGGCTTTCTCCACTTGTATAAAGTAACTTTTGTGGCAATTTACATAATTGTTTATGGCTTCTATTTCACTCAGATTTTCACAGAAAATGTCACAAAAATACAGACTGTGTTTTAAGTTATAATTGTTCTGAGCAGAGTTTTTTCTGCAAAGTTACAACATGCCAAAGTTTTATCAATTTATTAGGCATTTTAACAATTTTACTGAAACACTTTAGAATAGTATATTGCAATAAATTAAGCAGCTTTAAGATTATGAGTGATGTGAGTATCATTTGATGATGTGTTGACATGGAAAATAAAGCATTTAATGCCTTTGAATAACAGACAAAATGATGCGTTTAGAAATGAAAATATATACCTTGCAGTTTGTTACAAAAGGATTTCAAAAAAAGATCTTTGTATGTGACTTGCAATAAATGCTACAAGATGGGAAAATCTTTTTAGTCAAGGCGTTTTTTTTCCATTCCAGAAAATTTACCAACAAGGTTTTGTATTTTACCGTGTGGTGGAGTAGGTGTGGATTCTGATACAGTTTGGGATGACTTTCACACATCAACAGCAGCTAGAACGGTGAGTTGTCAAGGCAGCAGATGTGTAGGCAAATGAACGATCCATAGAGGGAGGGCTGATATAGCCAGAAAACACACATAGAACATGCTTTCATTCTCCAGGAAAATTGAAACTTCATTTTCCGATTTCAAAACTAAAATCGAAACTAAATTTGTAAAACCACACATTTAGAGAGCAGTGATGCACAAGAGAACATGCAAATTAGTTTAAAATCATGTACATGAAAATAATTTCTATGTGAGATATAATTTTAAGTGTTCACCCATTAAATTCATATCACAACAGAAGTCATGCCAGTACAGGTATTGTAGTGCTTGTCATGACTTCTGTTTTTTCTCCAGTTGGCAACTGTTTAAAATTATGGGTTCTTTTGTTTGACTTAAATGGTTGTTAAATTTGATTTGGCACATTGGGCCCAGGAACAAAAATTGTGTCATAGTTTGAACCAGGCATCAAAGAATTTGTACAAATGCATCTTTAAAAGTTGGGTTACCTTAAGAATCCAAATCATTCAGTAAATGCTGTCTTAATATAGTGATGATGACAGTGGTTTTCAAAAGTTTTGAAGTATATCACATTACTGAAGATGGGAAGTTGTTGATAAACCTGAAAATGGTGTTTAATACAAGTCTGATCACATGTGTGAGACATTTTAATAATAAAATATGATGAAAATTTGTGAGAACATGAAATGATCTTATGTGTCCTATTAAATATAGTACTGACAGATTATTTCATGCAGTCACAGCATTTATAATACAAATAAGGTTTGATTTTATTGCCAAATTTTGTCATATTTCATTGATAAAATGTAAAACTTGTGTGGTCTGATGTACATACTTGATGTAGAAGGAAAAAAAAGCACTTACTGGTCAGCCCAACTCAGCCTTCAGCAGTGTAGCAGGGTTGTTAGGGTTGTAGTAAGGTGCTCCCAATATTTTAGTTAAATTACTATAGAAGTCTAACCCAGGCTCATTTTTGTAGCAAGTGAAATTAGTGACAGAGGTAAAGCTCTGAGCCCTCAGTCAGCAGTGGCAACAGTTAAATTATTGAGTACACAAAAGGTGAGATTCAAATAAATAAGAATTTAATACTACTCAATAATAATGACAATAATTTCCCAATCATATTTCTTCCTCTGGACCCTGTAACAGCCTATTACATCACTTGATATGAAGTGTGAGATAGTTTTCCACTTTGTATTCTTCTCATCTGTGTATTATATCCTATTCCTCCAATTCCTTCTCCTCCTCCCTCTGACTTCTTTCTCCTCTCGACTTCTCTATACTCTTCCTCCTCCTTCACTTCCTCCTCAACTCTCTCTCCTTCCTACTTTGTTGACTCTGACTGTTCTGCCAGTCTCACTTCCGTCTCTCTTCTTAGAGACTTGGGACTAACTATACCTGAAGTCTGAAAGCTTCCTGCAAAAACACAAGGATGTTAGCATATTTCCTTAGCCATCTCATCTCACACTAACCAATAATCAGATAAAGGCTATTACGTTTTTCGGTCACGCATTTGTGCACATCGAAATACCCATACATTCTTGTATGGTAAACAACATCGTAATAAAGGCACAGCAATATTAACTACTTGTCATACAGACATCAGTAAATTGCATCACATCAGTATACACACAATGAGACGCATTTCTGTATATTACACTCCTACTAAGTGCACACAAATATTCAAATATCCATGCACTGATAAATTCTTACATACTTATTAACTAAATTTACACACTGCAACCATTTTCCAAACTTATTATTCAACAGTTGCAAAATCTAGAATATCACATGAATAAATGCATTTGCTACAAAGTAGCCAAATAGAAAATTACATTATTAATTCTGACAACGAGCTAGCAGTCTACATAATTCTTTACATAATCATAACTCATTTCTCAAATACACGTAAATTAATCACTACAAAGGTAATTGTACGTACTAATGATTCTAGTAATGATAGTATACAGAATTCCAATTACAATGCCAGAATATTCTGCAACAATCGAGCAAGCAACTTACTCACCTTTATGAATCTTTGATGTTGTAGTGTTTAATGCCATTTTTCAGTACACGATAGGCATACATGGCGGCCAGTAAGAACCACCGACTCACGAGAAGCTACTGGCAAGCTTTCTCATATACCCACATTAGCCGAATCTGAGACTCGAACGCACACAGATAGAGATGAGATGACAGTGATCCGTAACGGAGAGTGCTTTAGACCACTCGGGGCCACTTATGAATCTATGTATTAGAGTATTGCTTTATAACGTGTTCCAGCACGATGTTGGGCAATTACTGAGTTCCTAGGTTGAACTGCAAACTGCATAGACCTATATCTCCCAGTTGCTCAATGTACAGGCAGAGTTAGGTCTTATCAATTTGTTAGGAGTAATCAGAAGAGACTTTGATCCTGATCTACCAGCTCAATATATGGTGGCCGATCTAAGTCCTTTTTTTTTTGCAATTGACCTGACCCAACAATAATACACTTTTCATGAAATCGATTGCATATCCTTTTTTCTAGAATTTAAGATTTATCTGTCAGTGCAATTTCTTTTTTATTTAATTATAAAGATTTGGTATTTATTACCTTAAATGTTTATATAATGTGTAAAGAACCTCATTTTGTAAAGAAATCTTGTTATACTACATATTCTCATGGGTTTATCCATTTTAAAAAATAATAATTTATGCTTCGGTTCTATATGGAGCCCCAAGTGGCTTAGCGGTGTAAGGTACTTTCCTTTACAGATCACTCGCATCCCACCCTTGTTCACCTGGGTTTAAGCCTTGTCAGCTTCCTGTGCATTAGTTGTTCTTGGGGTCTTTCAGGGCTCTTCCTTCACAAGATACAATGGCTGCCATGTAAAAGGTGGATTGACCACCCCCCCAAAATTTTTTTTTTAACAAATTATAAAATCTTTAAATATCTTTATCTTTTCATTATTAAAACATAATTGTCATTGTATAGCTTGTATTGTTCTGATGTGCTGTTAAATCTTATACATATTTATTAACAGACAGAGAGTTGGGTTACATAATGATATAGGTTTAGTTGTGACATCAGGTTTGCAAAATACTTTTTTAAAAATAGTATTTTGCTATTTAGAACTGCCTCATTGTCATGCCTACTTCATCATTTAATGGACGTAAATTGGACACATTGTTCTGCAGAACACTTTTATATAGCTAGTGTGATTCAGTAACTCTGCCGTTGGCAACATTTCACAAATTGGGAATGATAATGCTTAATCTTTTTTGAAGAACATTTTGATATAACTTTTTTCAGAATAATAAATGGACTGGTAACACTGCATGCATCGGTCTTGTACTTAAAATCAAGAATCTGTTTGATAACTAGTCTGGACGACTGAAACTTCTTGAAGACCTGTGCTTTTACTTTAATTACATTAATAGCTTTGAAATGAGAAATTTTATTTCATGATCTAAAGATTTCTGATAGTGAGTCCATAACACCACTTCAAAACATGTCTGTTAAATTGCATTTCAATTCCTCACTCATTAGGGGGAGATTATATGTAAAGGTACTTTGTATGTATTGATAGATAAGCCAAAGGTGTTACGGTGGTGGCATCAAGTACAACTGCTTTAGCCCAGCAGGGTCTCCCCAGGGTGGCTACTTTATCAGCAGGCAATTATTGAAATGGCACCATGATGTTTACCAATATATCTGTTGAAGCTTTCAACCAGTCATCTAATCTTATTGGCATTTGGAAAGCATTAAGTTTTAAGTGCAATGGTCAGAGATCATTCTATAAATATGTATTCAATCCTGATAATGGTCACTGTTATTGTGTCAAAACTCTTGTGTCATCAGTTCTATCCAATCAGCAGATTTGTATAATTTGCAAATGTATAGCTTGTTTAGTCAGACAAAAAATTACTTTTATTATCACACTTGTTTTGAGAGAAACCTCATGTGGTTACTGAGCAAAACCTCATGTGGTTACTGAGCAAAACAGATTTTTTTAATTTCCTAGGATTCCTTAGAATTGCAGAAAACATATTTGACTTTCTTTGAGTGCAAAGAAAGATCCTTAATACTTTTAGGCATGCTATTAAATACCCATCTTTTTCTGCCTATGAACAAGTTCTGATCTCCAGTTCAGGTTACTGGAAAGTTACCGAAGATGAATAATCAGATAGGTGCATTTTTCATTCATTTATTTCAGGCAACCATAGCACAGATTAAGATTTACCAGATTCCAGGCGTGTCAACTCTAGTTTGATTAGCATAGGCTTTGATGTGATCAGTGTAGATTTTAATTTACCTTATTTCAATTTGTGTAAACCAAGATTTGATTAGCGTATATTTTGATTTACCTTATTTCAATTAGTGTAAACCAAGATTTGATTAGTGTATATTTTGATTTACCTGATTTAGTGTAAATGCAGATCTGAACAGCAGAGAACTTGTATACTAAAATTTGATCAGTACTGGATCCAGATTTGTCAGTTTTCAAGCACTGTAAACCTTGATCTAATCAGCACAAACCTACTTCTAATCCGTATATACCTAGATTTTCCAGGGGCCTCGAGTGGTCTAAAGCGCTTTCCGTTACGGATCACTGCCATTTCACCTCTGCGTGGGTTCAAGTCTAAGATTCAGCTAATGTAGTTATGTGAGAAAGCTTGCCAGTAGCTTCTCGTGGGTCGGTGGTTCTTTCCGGGGGGGTTTTCCCAGGTTCTTCCTCCACCAATAATGCTGGCTGCCATGTATAGCCTATCATGTGCTGAAAAATGGCATTAAACCCAACAACAACAACAACCTAGATTTTCCATATTTCAAGCTTTGTAAACCCAGGCCTGATCAGCCCAGACCTTGATCTAGCAGTTTGTAATCACTATAAATAGAGTTAAGAGTACCTCGATCAGAGCACATCTTCCCACTGCACTGTACCCTACACTGGCTATTCATCTGATTCTGAATCTAACACAAAATTTGTTCTCTGTGCTACATTTCACTGATGGACTCCAGTCCAGCATACCTATCCGGCCTCACCCATGTGTATACACCAGCAAGATACTTAACGCTCCTCTTCTAACAATCATATGCTCGTTATTCCAACTATGAAAACGAAGTCATATGGACAACATTCCTTTGCATACCAGGGCCCATCAACACAGAATGAATTGCCCATTAAAATTAGACACAAAGACATAGTGATCCCTTTCAAGTGTGCTCTTAAAACTTGCCTTTTCTGACTGCAGGAACAAACTTGAAGACCTAAAAATGTTTCCTATCTTAAATATTTTCAGCATTATTAAAAAAATGTTTTAATTTCAGGGATTTTTTTTGTTGTTGTCAGATCACTATATACGTTGTAAAGCACTTGGAGCTTCTAAAGATTAGGCGCTGTTCAAAGTCCTCATTATTATTATTTCTGATCAGCATAGACCTTGATCTAAGAGATTTTAAGCAGAATAAATCCAGATTTGATCAGCATAAATCGTATGTGTTAGAGTACAAGTGAACAGTAATCAGATTTAAAGGAAGCAGTAACATCAATCTGGCCAGCATAGACCTACTTCTGCCTGATTTCTAACCATACAAACCTAGATCTGTTTGATTCCTGGTCAACATGGACCAAGGGCTGCTAGATTTCTGGCTTGGAAAAACCAGATCTAATTGACATAGATCTACCAGATTTCTGGCAGTGTGAATCCAGATTTGATTAACATTGACCTAGAACTTCCTGATTTTGAGCAGTGTAAACACAGGTCTGATCACTTGAATCCAGATTTGATTAACATTGACCTAGAGCTTCCTGATTTTGAGCAGTGTAAACACAGGTCTGATCACTATGAATCCAGATTTGATTAACATTGACCTAGAGCTTCCTGATTTTGAGCAGTGCAAACACAGGTCTGATCACTGTAGACCTAGATCTGACAGTGTAAATCCAGATTTGATTAGAATAGACCTTGCTCTGTCAGATTTCTAGCAGTCTAAAACTAGACCTGATCAGCAAAGACCTAGATTTTCCACATTTCTAACAAGTATGAACTGAAATATGATTATCATTGACCCAGATTAACCAGTGCATTATGCAGTCTGTTAATGTCCCGTATATGCTGTCCACAATCAAGTGTATGTTTGTTACACATGGATAAATATCGTAATATTATTGCATTAATATTTATACACATAATATATTTGTTACACATGGATAAATATCGTAATATTATTGCATTAATATTTATAAGTTGCATGCAACTGCAAACTTCAGAGACCCAGATCTACAGTTGAATAATGCACCAGCAGATTTTTTGTCTATGCATCTTGTTAGGAGTAGTTTGTGGGACTAAAAGCAAAGACCCCGATCTGGTACATTATGCAATGACAAATCTTGGTCTTTGTTGTTTTGCAGTTTGTGGGAATGTAGGTAGTACTTTTTATTTTATTACTGATTGCGGTTGGGATGATGCATCTTGATTTATTGCTCCTCTCCATCCATCATAAAGTTTGTTGTCAAGAATATACAAAAAGCACTTAATGTAGCCCAATGAAATTTTATTAGCATTTTTTGGTCCATCTGTAAATGACATGATTAGATTTTCAAGCCAATAGGCATAAAAGCAGGTATTCAATAGTTTTACACATTTTAAAACATTATGGAAAGACTTATTTTTTGGGTAAAAACAATGTTAGCACATTTAAAGCAAAGTTTCTTGAGCTAGACAAACGAAATTTGTAATTCATTTTTTAAAATAAGTATGTAACTGACCTGATGAGGTTTTCATGAGTACTGTCAGTACTTGATTATAAGTGGAGTCAAACTGCAATAAACAAAGATTCTTATCTGCCATAGCTTAACATGCCTGCAGATAGAGGTATCTGTTTATTCTACTGATTACTCTTAATAATCTGCATAGACCCAGATCTGCCATCACATAATGTGCAGACAGATCTGGGTCTGTGTAGTTAGCAGATGGACTCGACTTATAAGCAACTATATATATATATATATATATATATATATATATATATATATATATATATATATATATATATATATATATATATAATATGAACCTTTTCAGTAATTGGACTTTGTTGGGCAAAACTTTTGCTAGCTTAATCGGTCTAAAGTCACATGAAGGAAACTGATGATATTTTAAATTCTGATTTGTTTTCATATTTAATGACCTGATTAAATTTGTCAGTTTGTCACATAACAGTTTGGTAATAATTTGCACTTGTGTTTTTATTTTTTTTTATATTTGGAACTTTTTAGCACACTTGCCAGCATCTCAGCATGTGGCATGAGAACAATGTGACTGAAAAAGGTGGTCATGCATTCCTCTGTATGCACATGTACCTTGGCATCATTGGGTTTTCATGCCATTGTTGCAGTTTTTTATAATTTTATTCAGATATGTGGACTTAATTAAAATTGGACTTTTTGAACTAAAAGGGGGAGGGGTATGAGTTTTGCAAATACAGATGTAATGTAAGGTGGGAGGGAGTCCATTCAGATATAATTTTGGAGAAAGTTGACGATTATTGCAGAGTTATTTTTTCTCCTCAGGCTTCTGGTTGTGTCATAGAATTGTCAATGAGAGTTGCAAAAGGAGAATTAAAGGTAATGTATACCAGGATCAATTGTGTTGTATGTATAATTATTCATAGAGTTTCATTCAATTTCATGGTCAGTGATTTTCTTCAATCATAGGAGCCAGTTTTCATTGTACAACATTTTTTCAGTTATTATTTGACCATATTATATATATGTATTATATATCAAAGATAATTAACAAAATATAATGAATTACAACAAGAATTAGAAATTTTACCTTGATGCTTTTACAGCAAAATATAAAGTTACAAGAAGAATTAGACATTTTACAATGATGCTTTTACCCTTCTTTCATTTTTTACTTTTCACTACATTCTGCTTAGACCACACTGAAACATTGAACTTGTTTCTAAAAACCATGATTGAACTTTTTTATTTTAGTTTGTTCATGAAATAATGAATCTTGAAAATCAGAATAGGTGATGCATGAATTACGATATGGAAGTGAATTCAGCAAAGTGAACATCATTGTGTATGCCCAATTGATTTTCAAGCCTCCCATATCCAAAGCCCTGTAATATATGAAGTTACATCCTTACAATTACGGCTATTTCTGAAAATAACAATAATACCTAAGAAATAATTAATATAACAATAGTTCATCCATTGTTTACAAATATTGTCAAAGCATACACTAAGGACACATGAATACATAAGTTGTATGTTATCAAAGGAATCTTGAAGTCGTACATGTTTTTCTGTTTGTTATAAATACTGGATTTGGAGATTATTTTTTTTTAAAATATACATCAACTTTACCACAGATTTAACTGATTGTTTTGTGTGCAAATTTTTCTCAATAAGAAGTTTTAATTTTTTAAAATTAAGTTTTGTATTATCTTTGATCCTTGATGTTTTCTTTACAAAGAGGTTCTTACATCATCATGTGACAATATGGCTAATTATAGAAACATCGAGACCCCTTTTGTGAATGTAGCCAATTTTGCATGTTTTGAACTAATAGCTTCTGGTTTCGTGCATCACATGATGTGATTTTAACCAATCCAAATGCTCGTTTTTCAAAGCTTTGTAAGAATGTTTATTATCATTTTTCAAAACCAGCTAGTGGAGCAGTATTAGTGGAAGCAACATTTGCTTTATGTGCTCATCTTTACAGGCTAATATGATATGACTGCTTTCTGTCAATATAGTCTTCCCTTAATATTTACTGAGATGGGTCAGAAACTTTGCAAGCATCTTGGAGACATCTATGAAACTGAACTGTCCAGATCATTTTGTGGAAACTATAATTCCATGACCTGGGTCACTGGCTGGTTGTTGTAACTTTTAAACAACAGAAGAAAAAAATTATTTTGATGGTATTTGACGGGGATATACATCATGGCAGGACAATGTCACATATAATAGTCACATCCATAACTTGAAGGTCAAGGTCATAGTAAGGGCAAATAACTGACTGAGGGCTGTTCTGTTTCATATGCAGAGAACCTAGTGAAATCACTTCTTTTGACCATACTGGTATTGACCAAGAGTTTGTCTGATGGTCTGTTCATCCATTGTTTGCACACTTGTGTGTGTTGTTGCGACACCACCTAAACATACATTCATCCTATGGTCTAGTTGGTTTTAAATGAAAAATGAACTGCTTGACATTTAATGTTGCCACCACCATCTTGAAAATCCAATCATAGCTACTCTTCCTGAGCAGAAAGTCCTATTGACATGGGTTTTGACTAATTGTGATGTCTAGTTGATCCTAAATAAAAATAAAGCCAATTTAATATCCAATATTGCCATCAATGTGGCCATGAATAATATTTTTTTATCACTACTTCTCAATGAAAAGTAATATTGCCATGGGGTTTTCTCCAGAAGACTTCATAAGATGTCTAGTGGATCTCAATGAAAAGTGTATTACCATGGGGTTTTCTCCAGAATACTTCATAAGATGTCTGGTGGATCTCAATGAAAAGTGTATTACCATGGGGTTTTCTCCAGAAGACTTCATAAGATGTCTAGTGGATCTCAATGAAAAGTGTATTACCATGGGGTTTTCTCCAGAATACTTAATAAGATGTCTAGTGGATCTCAATGAAAAGTGTATTACCATGGGGTTTTCTCCAGAAGACTTCATAAGATGTCTAGTGGATCTCAATGAAAAGTGTATTACCATGGGGTTTTCTCCAGAAGACTTCATAAGATGTCTAGTGGATCTCAATGAAAAGTGTATTACCATGGGGTTTTCTCCAGAATACTTCATATAATGTCTAGTGAATTTGAATGAAAAGTATTGCCATCGGGTTTTCTCCAGAAGACTTCATGAATGAAAAGTAGTATTACCATAGGTTTTTCTCCAGAAGGCTTTATAGGATGTCTATTGGATCTGTCTAGTGGATCTGAATGAAAAATAGTATTGCCATGGGGTTTTCTCCAGAAGACTTCATATGATGTCTAGTGAAGCTAAATGAAAATGTTACCAATTTATAAAAATGGCACATCTTGATTGTTGTTGTTATAGGTTTTTATGCCATTTTTCAGCACAAGTAAGGTTTTACATGGCAGCCAGTATTAATGGTGGAGGAATAACCCAGAAAGAACCACATAAAGGAGAAGCTACCGGCATGCTTTCTCACGTACCCACATTGGGTGAGCCTGAGACTCGAACATATGCAGACAGGTGAGATGACAGTGATCTGTAATAGTGATCGCTTTAGATCACTCTGCCACTTAGGGCCCCAGCAGCCATGAAAATCTTTTTATTGTCAATCTACCTGAATAATGCAATATATCTTTTTAACAGAAGAGTTCTTACGATGTAACCACTATGGTGGGTATCTTTTTATTATTGACTGGTCATGTCAGTACGAGGTTTTCACAAAAAGACTTTTTATGATTCCTAGTGGATTGTAAATGAAAAGGGTTCCAATCCAACTTACCGGTATGTGTGCCATAATGGTTAACTTTAAATTATTGTCACTACTTGTCCTAGATGGCTGGTCACACTGACATTGTGCTTTCACCAAGAAACTTATTGTTATGTCTCATTGGTATTAAATCTAATGTGAACACAGTGGCATCTTGAAAATGTTGTTATTGTTGCTCCTCTAAAGAGTCTTAGCAGAATGGGGTTTTCAACAGAAGTCTTCATTCTTACTAAACGATGGTTCCAATCTGACATGGAGCTAATTCCAAAATCTTGTTATAGCTAACAAATATCAGAGATTGCTTAAATACTCGGGTGTTAGATGGAAATTCTTATCTTAAATTTCTATACATGGGGGGGGGGGGGGCATTAGATCATCAGTCCCTTTGAGGGACTCTTGTGAAAAATATATGCCAGAGTAATCTTGTTACTCAAAGAGTTCATTTGAAAATGAAACAAAATTCTGACTTGGATGAATACTGCACAGTAAACATGCCTTCCCTGGGTCCCAAGTATATTTTTCTGGCTTTGTTTATGTGTGACCTGGCCTTAAATTCGTGAAACCAAATGCAACACAGAGACCAAGAATTTGTCAGCTCTCTTTTCCAAGCAATATTAAGAAAGTTTTGCTCTCATGGAATTTTAAAATGCAAGTCTGAATCTAGCTTAGAAAGTTTTCTGTGACTTTTAAACTACCATATGTTCTTGCTTTAAGGTCTAGCCAGACTGCTAACAACAATGACCCTGGTCTGCCATAACATAATGCCCGCAAATCAGGGTCTATGTGGTTTGTTCTACTGATTAATCCTAATTAACTGCACAGACCCAGATCTGCTGGTACATTATGTGACAGAAAATCAGAGTCTGTGCAGTTTGCAGTTGGACTTGTAAGCAAGTATATACAGTACTATAAATATTTTTATGTTGCTTTACCTACATGTGCATCATGACTATGTGGTAATGCAAAGTTAACTCCATTGTGTACAGGTCCAGGTCAAAAAGAAAGGAAAATTTATGGAGATATTTTGTTTAAACTACCCACATACACGAGACAAATGCTGTCACACGATAATCAATTCCGTAGAGAGATTGTCAAGATCAACTGAAGGGTAGAATGTATAATTTTAGATATTATTGTGATTCTGAAACTTCTTTTTTTTTTTCAGAATGGTTTTGCGCTAGTTCGACCACCAGGCCACCATGCAGAGTACCAGCAAGCAATGTAAGCTTCATTATAAAGAAAAAGAATTCACTCACCTTTACCTGAAAAAGAATTCACTCACCTTTACCTGAAAAAGAATTCACTCACCTTTACCTGAAAAAGAATTCACTCACCTTTACCTGAAAAAGAATTCACTCACCTTTACCTGAAACTTTAATACAGAAATGAGATGTTTTTCACAAACCCAAAGATGCCAACATTCAAAGTTTGTGGAGATTTTCCCTTTTTTTGTAATGCAACCACCATACTGTCAAATATACAGAGTTATATTTCTGGTCAAGCATTTTCAGTTTTGTAGTATACTTGTTTCTGTTCATAAACTTTAAATATTTAAAATGCATATCTATTCAGAATTGATTCAATTCAGACAGTGTAAAAATTGTTTAGTGCTATTACATTGGAATATAAGAGTTTATGCAGTTTTTTTCATTTGGAATTAAGCAGAATTGAACTAGAACCATTATAATCATATATGGTGTACATATTTAATCATTCTAATTTCCTTCCATTTCAGGGGATTTTGCTATTTCAATTCAATAGCCATAGCTGCCAAACAAGTTCGTGAGAAATTGAAGTTGAACAAAATATTAATAGTTGATTGGGTAAGTAATGGTAATTTTTTCTACTTACCATTTCCTTAAACAACTGAAAGGACCCACCAATTTTGGATAATATAAAATGTAATCATTGCAGGTCAGATCTGCAAACTGACTGGTTCATGTTTGATCCAGATCCTGTTTTTATATTACATGTACATGTAATTCTTTGCAGTGGAGTTGGTCAGGGAACTAGTCAAACCTTTACAGTATTAATTTGAATGCTTGAAACAAAATGCCAAATGCCTGCATGATCATGCTGGTACAGTGTTCTTATATCATTGTCTAGAAATTGCATTGAATCAACAGGAATACTTTGAAGATGAAAGGGACGGTAAACCTCAGAAAATGTTTCAGTGTTCTGCATTAAAAGTATAAAAAAAAAGGAATATTAGGATCTTGTATGGAAAAAAGGCAGGAAAAGTAACAATTTCATCTGATGGACATCATAAGTTGATTGAATACATCTCATTGTGGAAGAATCGATTGCCATCACCACTTGAAATTGAAAATAAAGAAAACCAAACATACCTTTTTTAAGATTATATCAGTTCAGAGATCTTGCATGAAGCCTTGAACTACACAGGGTTTGGATCTGCAGTTTCTAAACTGTCCTTGAGGAAATATAAGATATAACTTGACATTTTATTACACCTTAGTGAAAAGTGGTCTGACTGGCAAAAAAGAATTTTGATTGCTTTGTCGAGAAAGTCTTGTTAGATATGGCAGGTTTGCTTTTGATCCCTTGGTATCCATCCTTGAGGGAAAAGAAAAAGAAAGTGATTAGATTGTTTTTTTAGAAAGGAACACATGCTTTCATCCTATTAAAAGAATAAGTTTAGATCAACAAAAGGGTACACTCAAAATGGGTACACTCAAAATGGTTAAACCTGCAACAAATAGAGATTGATGAGACACTTTAATTTTTTGTGCACTTTAAAGATTGTTCTTGAAAATTTGTGAATATCAGCTGTATCTAAATTAGATGGAATATTTTCCGAGGTACTTAAAATTTACAAGATTTTGATCAGATAACAGGCTGTCATTCCAGAACTTAGAGGACACAAAAAAGAAATGAAAATTTATATTGATGAGAAGTTTAGAAAAACATTGATCAGTTTGTAGATGTATCAAAATATATAATTAGTGCCAATGTATAAGTACATGTATGCACATGCAGTGTACATGCATCATTATTGACCTGAGTAAATAATCACTTAACTTTTATTTTCAGTCATGTTTCGCACAATATCAGTGACTAGCATGGAAAATGTATCAGCAGTAAATAATACCTTGTGTTTTGGTTAGTCAATATTTAGGTCATCATATAAGATCATACATGTACTCAGCAAATTTGAAAATCTTTCCCATCCCATCTCTTTTTTTCTTTCTAAGTACGTATCTATATTAAATCTGTGTTGACTTCATAATATAAATCCTGTACGTTCATAATTAATTGGATATCAGTGATGATGTATGTTGGGTTGTTGATGACTTTCTCCACTTTTTCTTGTATGTTAAAAGAAGAATCATGCTGATTTCAAGTATATTTTTAATATATTTATGAAATGTGTCTTAATATTTTCATGATTTCAATGAATTACTACCTATATTGACTTTTTCTGAGTTGTTAAATTTTGTCATTTTCTGTATATTTGAGTGAATACAAAATATTCAATCAAAAGAGAATTTGGATTGAGAAATGCTAGATATTGCCCACAAAGGAGAAATAAAAAACCTCAACCCAGAAAGTATCCTATATCTGAATCCAGTGTGTCCATCCAAGGACATACCTTGACAGCAGCACAGCAGGTATTTCATATACTTGCTTAATTACAAGACCACTTCATGTACAAACTGGGGGTCCTGGATAGCAAGGTTGTCCATGTCTCTGGGTTCAAGTCTCAGCCTGGGCAATGTGGATATGTGAGAAAATGTGCCAGTAGCTTCTCATGGGTCAGGCGTGTTTCCCAGGTTCTTCCTTCACCAAACATTCTGACTGCTAAGTATTGCCCAACATGAAAATGGCTTAAACCCATAAAACTAAAACCCATTTTCACACAAATGCAGATTGGCCATCATTTTAGATCTGGTTCTATGCAGTTTGTTAGGAGTAATCAGTTGAACAAACCACATGGAACCTGATCAGCCTTTACATTATGTGATGGCAAATGAGGGTCTTTGTTGTTTGTAGCTGGACTTGAGTTATAAGGTAAGAATGTAATGATATTTTAATCTTAATGACCATTGATTTGGCAAAGCATTCTTAAAATAAAGCCTAAAACGGTATTTGTATCAATATGCCCACCTATTTTGCAGGATGTTCACCATGGTAACGGTACACAGCAGATGTTCTATGAGGATAATCATGTACTTTACATATCAATACATCGTCACGACAATGGTAACTTTTTCCCTGGGACTGGGGACCCTGAAGAATGTGGAGAAGGCGATGGTCTTGGCTTCAATGTCAATATTGCCTTTAGTGGAGGTCTGTCTCCTGCTAAAGGGGATGCCGAATATTTGGCAGCATTTAGGTAAGTGTCGTTCAGATGAATAAAGACTGTGGATCAAAACATTGCTGGATACCATTCTGGAATCCATATTTCTAATCCAATTTCTATCAAACTTGGAATGTGGGCTTTGAGTGTTTATCCTTGCACTATTTTAAATTTTGTTAAATGTTTATCTTAAAGTAAGGGTCATTAAATAGAAAAGTGTGGGATAAAAGTACCACATCAATAATTGTCCATAAAAATATCGCTCAGGTAAAAATTAAAATTCATCAGATTTGTTGAAGATCATGGATTCCTCAGATAGAACAAGATGAGATATAAAAATAATATTGAGATCACATTGGTTTTTAGCAAAAGAAAGCATATATATTCAATTTATGCCTGTAAATTACTGAAGAATTCCATCTTGACTACTTTTAATTGACTTCTTATTTTGTTTAAGTCTTTATGATTATATAATTATAAGAGACAGATGTCACATCTACAGTACTTTCTCATTAGAATATTTTCCGTGTGATCAGTAGAGTATACTACCTAATACTGAGTGTGCCTTGTGTATCCCTCATTATAATGTACTTAATGGAAGCCATGAGTATATCACCTTATTGTGAGACTGCCTTATTATGAAGTACACAATGCAATACTCATCATTACAATGCTGTCCATAGACTGTACCACCTTATAGTGAAACTGCCTAATAAGGAAGTACATGATAAAGATTCCTCATTATAATACCATCAGTGGGAGTCCTACAGTATACCACCTTATAGTGAAACTGCCTAATAAGGAAGTATATGATAAAGATTCCTCATTATAATACCATCAGTGGGAGTCCTACAGTATACCACCTTATAGTGAAACTGCCTAATAAGGAAGTACATGATAAAGATTCCTCATTATAATACCATCAATGGGAGTCCTACAGTATACCACCTTATGGTGAGACTGCCTTATAAGGAAGTACATGATAAAGATTCCCTCATTATAGTACCACCAATGGGAGTCGCACAGTATGCCACCTTATAGTGAAACTGCCATATAAGGAAATGCATGATAAATATTCCCTCATTATAATACCATCAATGGGAGTGACAGTATACCACATTATAATGAGTCTGCATGATGAAGATTCCCTTGTTATAATACCATCAATGAGAGTCATACACTATACTACCTTATAGTGAGTCTGCATGATGAAGATTCCCTCATTATAATACCATCAATGAGAGTCATACACTATACCACCTTATAGTGAGTCTGCATGATGAAGATTCCCTCATTATAATACCATGAATGAGAGTCATACACTGTACCACCTTGTAGTGGGATTGCCTTATAATGAAGTACATGATGCAGTACTGCCTTATTATAACAATGTCCATGAGAGCCATAGATTACAGTGAGACTGCCATATAGTGAAATACACTCATTAGGATGATATTCATTGAAGACTGTATACTATCTTATAGTGAGAGCACCTTATAATGAAGTATATGTAATGGTACAACCACTACAGGAAAATGCGATCGCTGACTATACCCACCTTTTAACAGGATCCATATTATAATGAAGGGCATTAAAGTGATGTGTTATTTTATGTCCAATCTGTTCCCAAGTTGATAGTGTATGATGCAAGTTGGTTGAATCACTTGAATCTTCATGTAATGATTACCCCATATTAAGCTGTGCAGTTATCTTGGATTTTACAAAAGCTTACTTACAAAAATTTAATGGGAGCCCCAAGTGGTCTAAAGCGCTCTCCGTTATGGATCACTGCCATCTCACCTATGTCTGTGTGGGTTCGAGTCTAAGATTCGGCTAATGTTGTTATGTGAGAAAGCTTGCCAATAGCTTCTCGTGGGTCGGTGGTTCTTTCTGGATTTTTTCCCAGGTTCTTCCCCCACCAATAATACTGGTTGCCATGTATAGTCTATTGTGTGCTGAAAAATGGCGTTAAACCCTACAACAACAACTAAAATTTAATGTAAACATTTAATTAAATTTTGTATTCACAAACTTTGATAGTTGTACACAGTATGTTAAATAAATTGCTCCAAAGTATATGTTCACAACTTGTACTTACATGTGAAGATGTTGATCACAACCATTTATGACGTTGACATTCTTTGTTGGAATAGAAATACTTGCCAACCCTCTTTGTATGTTTTTTGTTTTCTTCATTTAAATTGAGAAAGCAAGCTTTTTCAACAAAGCCCATTCTCTAGCATTTTCATTGGTGTTATATGTTATTTTAAATTGTTACTGGCTTAAGAATTTTATATTTTAGCAAAGTTTTTTTTTAATCATTCTTCTCCAGGACCATTGTCATGCCTATTGCCCGAGAGTTTGCCCCAGAACTAGTTTTAGTGTCGGCAGGCTTTGATGCAGCACTAGGGCACCCAGCACCATTAGGTGGCTATGAAGTGACACCAGCATGTAAGTTATATAATCATAATTAATAAAAATCTTCATTTTAAAATAATAAGTCTATTTTGTTCATCAACTATTTTCTTTGGAGTCCTGTTTTTTTTTTTTAACAGAAATAAATGCTCCTAATAGCAAACAATTATATATATACACACACATTAGCATGCATGCACATGCACAGTGTGTAATTTATAAATATTGTTCAGCCCTGTAGAGATATTGGAATTTCCAGAAGGAGCAGATTTTGCATTTCATGAAAGGGCATTCCGGATCATTGCATATGATAGTGAAACCTTGGAATGTGTTCTCATTAGAGATTATCAATGGGATGCTCCAAGAATCAGGGAGCACACACCATAGCATCTGATGATGGTTATAAAATGAAGAAGAAATAAATGGAATGATCTTCACTAATTTGTTATGTTAGATATCCAAATTAGGTTGTTTTAGAATAATAGAAATAGTTTGCATGGAACTTTTTAATTGGATCCCATAGTCATGAAAGATTTTGGTTGGACATGTGTTCATTAAATGTTTTGGTTGGCCATGTAATCATTAAACGTATTGGTTAGCCACATATTCATGAAACATTTTGGTTGGCCATGTATTCATGAAATGTTTTGGATGGCCATGTATTCATGAAATGTTTTGGATGGACATTTATTCACAATATGTTTTGGTTGGACATGTGTTCATTAAATATTTTGGTTGGACATGCATTCATGAAATGTTTTGGATGACCATGTAATCATGAAATGTTTTTGTTGGGCATGCATTCATGAAATGTTTTGTTTGGCCATGCATTCATGAAACATTTTTGTTGGCCATGTATTCATGAAACATTTTGGTATGCCATGTATTAAATGCTTTGATTGGCCTATATATTCATAAAACATTATGCATTCATGAAACATTTAGGTAGGCCATGTATTCATGAAACATTTGGTTGGCCATGCATTCATGAAACATTTTGATTGGCCATGCATTCATGAAACATTTTGGTTGACCATGCATTCATGAAATGTTTTAGTTAGCCCCATATCACACAACCTTTTGAGTACAAATAGCTACAGTTGAAGCATAAGATGCAAAAATCTGATAATTTGAGTGTGTTCCTGCCACTCAGGCAGATGGATCGAGGGTTGGAAAATCCTGAACATTTTTTTTTAATAGTTTTTTCTATTAAAATTACATAACAGTTTAAATTTTGAGCTTGAATATCATGCACAGTCTTTCAGGAACGTTGAAGTTATTAAATGTTAACATGGATTTTGCATGTGTTTAGTAAAATTTCATCCAGTACTATATTGAAAATAATTTCTTCAAGAAAAGCAAATTGACAAAACTTCTGAATTTTCTTTGTTTAGTAAAAAAAGAACCACACGACAATTCAGTGCCTAGAGCTTTGGCCAGGTTATTTCAGTTGACACTTGTTTGAGGGCAATGAACAGTGTTAAATTAGTAAGGCTACTGATAGGGAAATGAGAAATGTAAAAAAAAAATCAATTAAGACAGAAAAACAGGAAAAATACAAACAAAGAAAATACAAATATCCAATACTGTATTAAATTTACACAAACAAGAAAAGAAATGGTTTCATTTTTCAATCCACTGATGATCATAATACCAGTAATTAATTTGGATTAATGATAGAGAACAAAAGCAATATGTTGCCCATTACCCAAAGCCAGTGTTAGGGTTTAAATAGTTAACAGGAATGTTGTTGGAAACCAATGACCAATCCATCAGCACTAATCAGAGAGAGCCACCAAAACGACAGCTTGTTAAGAATTATGCATTAAGCAGAAATATTAAAAATAGATCACTGATGATAAATGAGTAGATTAATGGATTTAGAATTATAACCTGTATAATGAGTATTCTTTACTGAATATATGCATTCCAAACATTGATAATTATGTGCTTAATCCATATGTATTCCTTGAATATTCAAGTTGTTAATATTGATTTATTGGATTGATAATATCAATGAAAAAGATGTACTGGTAATTGTTTCAGCTGTTGATTGCTTCACATAAAATACTAGTAAATTAAATATCAATGGATCTATATAAAATGTGATCAGGATATGATAAAATGAACGAAGAATAAGAAAATCTGTTCATTTTTTTTTTCTATTTCAGGAACATACAATGCTTTGTATAAATACAATACACTATTAGTGTCTTCATGTCCTTTCAAATGTGATCTCTCGAATTGTTTTCTTTTATTTCATGTTGGAGAAATCATAAAATGCAAGCATATACATAGCATAGCAACAAAAAAAATTGTAAAAGCAGTCATATTAGTTTATAACAATTTATTGACATGGTAACGGAACAGGAGTCAGTACTGATATGTGACTTGTCTTTTTATGTTACCCATTTGATCTTATAATCGCTGTTTTACCTGTACTATATTTTAATGACTTAATCCATATAGATGTTGACAAGATAAAGTCCAGAGTTCCAGGTAACAAAAAGTATTGACCTGTAGGCTGCAGAATAGGCTTATTTATTTATAGTTGTTATTTACTGGCTCCCATGTCCATAAATCATAACTGGCCTTGTATTTTAGTTACCCCAATTGGCCCTCAATGTCATTAAAATTGTCTAGTTGGCCTTGTATTAATTAATCATTTTAGTTACCCCAATTGGCCTTCATTCTCATTAAAATTCTCTAGTTGGCCCTGTATTAAGGAATCATTTTAGTTACCCCAATTGGCCCAAACTCTTATTAAAATTGTTTAGTTGGTCTTGTATTCACGAATCATTTTAGTTACCCCTTATAAAACATTTAGGTGGCCCTCATATTCATGAATTGTTTTACTTGGCCCCATTATTCATGAAATGTTTTAGTTAGCCCCATATTCATGAAACGTTTTAGTTAGCCCCATATTCATGAAACCTCTAGAGTACAAAAGCTACACTATCATCTGTTGAAAAATAGTGTAAAACCCAAGACAACAACTCTACAGACTTTGCATGTGTTTGGTAAAATGCTGTCCCGTACTGAAAATCATTTTTGAAAAACAAAACTTGGATCTGTAAAGTCACATTTCTTTTGTAAAAACACTCTTGGGTGATTTTTTTTCAAATTTAATCTACTCTTAAATTCAGTTTTTAGCGTGTGTGGTCAAATGAGCTTACGGTATAGCATGGTCTTTAATTTTTCTTCTTTGTGTGTACAGCTTCATAAAAACCGACTAATTTTCGCACGATTTTACAAGGAGCATATCATCAAAGCCTTCATGCTCATCTTTGGCCTTTTTGTTTTTTCAGGTTTTGGTCACATGACCCGAGAACTTATGTCACTGGCTGGTGGTAAAATAGTATTGGTGTTGGAAGGAGGTTATGAATTAACGTCAATATGTGATGCTACGGAGATGTGTGTCAGAGCATTGCTAGGGGAAGAGGTAACACTCTCAATTTTGTCTCCCCTGCATGTTGAAATAATGAGAAATTGGTTTTTGGGTCAGATTGCAATATTTTAGTTATCTATGTAAAACTACATAGAGTCGGGGATTTTTATATTCATTCATACCTGCCAACTCCCTGATTTATCTGGGGATGTCCCTGATCAACATTGCAAATTTTTTTTAAAAAAAGTCAAATTCTGTTTTCTGAAATCAGCAGTTGCCATTGTGAGGTCCATTTGAAACACATCTGGTTTGTGCTGTATTCCATTTATTTTAATAATATAAAGCATAATTTGGACCATGAACATTCATCTATGATAAAATTTAAATGTAAAGTCCACTAGCAAAAATAAGGAAATAAATTAACAGAAATTTCAGTTTATTCAGTCCAGTTTGAAAGATGTCATTTTCCACCTTAAAACCACTCCATGAAATCCTGTCCCTGATTCAGTTTTTGCAAGCAAATTGGCAATAAATTTATAGTATTTACTAAATTCACTAATCTATATGCACATGATATGATGAGTTGCCATATTTCTGCATATTCCAAGTCTTCAAAAACTACCATTGCATGGTAATCTGACTAGTCATCCTCATTTGTTCTCATCTTTTAGACAAATAAGACAAACCCCTTACCTATTACCTCCCCTTTACTAATAGATGCAACAGGTTTTAAGCTTTCACTCAGTACTATCAACTTTAATCCTGCAAGATCTTCTGAAATTCTAAAAATATTTAACTCTCAATTCAGAAAACAAGTATGTTAGTGTGTCATAAGGTTTTTTACTACTTGTGATAAAGATTATATTTTACTTTTGATCAATATTTATGTGAATTTTTTGTTGACTTGGTTTATTCCAACCTTGTATACGCACTATTGGTGCATTTTGCGGTTTATTTGTGCTCACTGCATATATATTGACTCTTAAGTTATGTGTTGTTATTGAGATTTGTGAATGCTCTTTTGGTTTTTTTCCAGATTTTTTTCTTTTTTTAAACAGTGGTGTGGAAATGCAGCAAACACAAGAAATCAAAAACTAATGAGCAGATGTCTTCTGCTTGCTTTTTTTTTTTTTGTCTTCCTCAAAATGCAACATGTTTGCATTACACAGTCAGAAAATATCTGAACCAGTGTTTATAAAAATGTGGAGAAATATGTGAAGTCTTTCATGTCTGACTTATTTCTATCACAGAGAGACATCATGATGATTCTCCTTGCCCTGACTAAAATTTGATTCTCCTTGCCCTAACTAAAATTTGATTCTCCTTGCCCTAACTAAAATTTGATTCTCCTTGCCCTAACTAAAATTTGATACTCCATGCCCTAACTAAAATTTGATTCTCCTTGCCCTAACTAAAATTTGATTCTCCTTGCCCTAACTAAAATTTGATATATGATACTGACTGCAAGAGCTACCTCATTAGATTACCATTGAACAAGGGTTGCACAATTTCTGTCACCACTTTCTTCATACATGTTTTTCGAGCTGCAGATGTGTTAACTGCACATTCGATGAGAGCGCATTTGATTGCTCCAAGACAATTTTTGTCAGTATATGCAATGCAAACCCCCTTGGAGAATTTGGACTTGCAGGGACTTTTCCCTCTGGATATAGGCAGGCCATTGGGAATAAGTCCCTCAGCATGCCCAAGCATTTCCTTTGTTCTAGTAAGCCCAGCCACTTGGTTTTTTTTTTCTTGGCTATTGATGATCTCTATGTTTTCTTCATGCTGTACCTATTGGCCAGTAAATGGAGACCCATCACTTTGGCTAGCCATGCCAGATATCAGCCATAGTGTCATGGTAAGTGGTAATTTCACTGACCATTCTGCACCAGGCAGTTCCAGTGCCAAATGCCTAGCCTACAGCCATGATATCACCCAGCTGGTAATTGAGCCAACCTTTCACACCAGCAAAATATGACCATCCAACTCCGGGGCCCAGAGTTGGTCTAAAGAGCTCCACATTACGGATCACTTCTTTCTGTGTGGGTTCAAGTCTCAGATTCTGCCAATGTGGGTATGTGAGAAAGCTTGCCAGTAGCTAGTCATAGGTCAGTGGTTCTATCCAAAGGGGGTGGGGTCCTGGGTTCTTCCTCCACCATTAATACTGGCTGCCATGTATAGCTTATCTTATGCTGAAAAATGGCGTTAAACCCTACAACAACAACAACCATCCAACTCAAAGAAAGTCATTTGTTCAAGGCTTTTCCATTGGAATGAAATTAGGGATTATAGCAATGCCGTAGCCATGTCATCAAAGACCCTGGTGAGCATAATGCATACTGTGAGTGTAGGAATAACCTCAGTGACATTACCCACTCAGATTTCATTATATGAAAAAGGTTGCCCGCTGCATCATGTGGGTCAGTGGTTCTTACTAGACTTTTCCCAGGTTCATCCTCCACTTTAAGGGGCCCCGAGTGGTCTAAAGCACTCTCCATTATGGATCATTGCCATCTCACCTCTGTCTGCATGGGTTCGAGTCCAAGATTCGGCTAATGTAGTTATGTGAGAAAGCTTGCCAGTAGCTTATCATGGGTCGGTGGTTCTTTCCCGGGGGTTTTCCCTCCACCAATAATACTGGCCGCCATGTATAGCCTATAATTTGCTGAAAAATGGCGTTAAACCCTAAAACAACAACAACCATCCTCCACCATTTATACTTGCCACCCTATGTAACCTATCTTTGTGCAGAAAAATGGCATTAAACCCCCAAAACAGCATCAGCAAATCTGTTGGGATTTGGAGTAGATACAACAACCTGATTGTGTCTGCACATTTGGTCTCAATATCAGTCTATGGGCATTTACAAAAATGATAAACTGGATTATTATCCTGTTCCAGCCAACTTTATCAACAGCAAATGTAGTATATCTGTATGATGTTTTTCAAACAGTTATCGTTTTCTGTCATTTTTTCCTTACTTTAATAATTTTAAATTGCAGTTTTTGTTTTAGTTGGTTTTGAGGACTTCTTTCTACTATTTGATATTGTTGCTTACTGTTTCATTTAGTTGTATGATAAGTTTGTTTATTTGTTTGTTTGATTAGGATTTTTAACTTAGCTTTAAAAAGAATTCAGTCATATTGCTACGATGTATGCAGTGAGGCAGTTTATAGTGATTTCTAGCACTGGGGCATCATGCCACAGACATTTAGCATGATGTCCCCACCCAGTCACATTATCCCGACACCAGGCCAACCAGTCCTAACACTAACTTCTTAATGCTGAGTGCTAAACAAGGTAGCTGTTAGTACCATTTTTGTAAGTCTTTGTTATAACTCGGCCACAGCGGATGCTCTAACCACTAGGCCACTGGAGCAGTTAGTTGTATGAATCATTCCAATACTTCCTGATGTTGATTTTGTACTTTTTTTTATAAGCACCATTTGTGTTTGTATGTAAAAGGGAGGGAGAGGAATAGGCTATCATTACAACTAATTTTCAAAGAACATCATTGATCTCTATTGATTTTACATTTCTTCTTGTCCCAGATTCCACCAATTTCAGATGAGGAGCTATCCAGGGTTCCTTGTGGGTCTGCTCTAGAAACATTAGAATCAGCCATCAATATACAGAGTAAGTTTGTACACACACACATATATACATGCACTCTAACAGGAAGCTTTTGAATGAACTAAATGAAAAATCTCTACAATGTTAACACAAGTAATGATTTGCATTTTGAATATTGACCTTGCCATAAAATAAAATATAGTTAGGACACATGAGGGGGATAGGCGTTTAGTTAAACAGAAACTCTGTTAGATTTGTTGGGTGGATCCTGAACTATTTCTTTATGGGATGTTACTTTTGCTTTGTTTTTCTGTTTTCGGTGAGAAATGTACTGTATTTATTATGCCCTATTTATAGCAATCTCAACATAAAAATAACTTTGGAAATGCATCAATCCATCAGATTCCATTGCATGTATTTTAAGTTTGATGCCGACTTCCTTTGATGAAAGGTGTGTTTTGAAGATAGTAGCTTGTTTTGATGAAGGATGTACGTGTCATTCAAGTCACCGCTAAAAGACAGCTTTGGAGGACCAAACAAATGCCCGTTATTGTGGCAGAAATATCAAATGTAAAACATTGAGACAACTCTTTTCATTTGCTTAATATTTATACAGAACAATCTATGATTCAAAGGTAATCAGTTTTCTCTGAAGTTTCTGCAATATTGACTATTTTTTTTCTGAGTACATTTTAAAAAAATAAGAATCGCCTGTTATTTGGTCAACTGTTACGATTATTCTTCCTGCCTTAAATGTTGGATGATTGTAGCTAGTCCGGAAGCAGTGACTATTTGAGTTTATCACAGCATACAGGTACTCCTGCCAGATTTGAGCATAAGTGAATTATGATATAACAATAAACTGTTAAAATGGTTTGTTAACAAGGATCTGTTTATGTAACAATTAATTAATTAATTACAGAGCATTTATTTTTCTGTTTACGGCTTACTTTCATGGGCCTTTGATTTTCTCCACTCAAAACCCAAGATTGTGTATAATAATAATAATAATGAGGATTTTTTATAGTGCCTAATCTTTAGAAGCTCTAAGTGCTTTACAACATCTATAATGATATGACTACACTACAGAAAAACAAATAACAAAAACATGAGATACAAAACATTATTAGGTCTCTAAGTTTGTTCCTGCAGTCAAAAAAGGTGAGTTTTAAGGAGCACTCTTAAAATGTGACCACTCTGTCTTTGTGTCTAATTTCAATGGGCAATTCGTTCCAAGTCGCCGGGCCCTGGTATGCAAAAGAACATTGTCCATATGACTTCATTTTCACAGTAAGAACAATGAGTATACAATTGTCAGAAGAGGAGCATAAGTATCTTGCTGTTGTATGCACATGGGTGAGGCCGGATAGATATGTTGGACTGAAGTCTGTCAATGAAACACAGCTCAGAGAACAAATTTTGTGTTCGATTCTGTATCGAATTGATAGCCAGTGTAGGGTACAGAGCAGTGGTGAGGTGTGCTCTGATCGAGGTACTCTAAAGATGATCCGAGCAGCTGTGTTTTGAACTTTTTGAAGTTTCTGGAGTAGATATTGTGATGAACCAGACAGAATTGAGGTACAATAGTCCAGTCTTGAAAGTCCTAATGAACACACAAGTGTTTTAGTGGCATCAACTGAAAGATATTTCGAATGGAACTGATGCGTCTCAGTTACAGTGTTACGTGTTTAGGCTGTAATAAACAGTAACACAAAAAAAGTAAAAACATCATATATGGTGTATACATTTACATTACATACAATAGCATATAATAAAAAATAAAAGGAATTTAAAACTGACAAACAACATTAAATTTAAAACAAATATATATCAAATCAGATACACATAGCAACAAGCTTAAACTAAGCCAACATTGTTGTTGCCCAAAAGATCTAGAGATGGTATATTTTGTTCCTAACAAGGAAAAGATAACTGCAGTCTATGACATTGGTAAGCCCCTGAATTAACTTTTTGCCTATTGTTTCTTTCTTCATATATGAGAAAAATCCATGCCACAATGAACCTTTACTAGAAGTCATATGCATTTCCTTCCTCAAAATGATAACAAACTTTTTTACATTATTTTTCATATTTTTAAGAAGAAAGAAAAAAAAATTTCTTGTATGATAAAAACACATGAATATGAAATTTCAGGAGCAACGCCATGAGTGTTTTATATCCAAATTCATGTCATAGTGGGGTCACACTGTAAGGTAAGCATGTTTGTATATGAATACAGACAACCTCATTAGATGTTCTTGAATTATATCAATATATCAGTTTTGACTTGAACATTTGGGTATCAAGTTGGGGTCATATATGTTTTATAGGCAAAAATCTAGTAACCAGAAGAAAATGTTGAATTGCCCTCGGAATCTGCCAATGAGCTACAACCTGTATGTAATAGTTCAGAATTATTTTTAAACCAGCTTTTAGTGATGGGATGACATATTATGTATTGTGTGTAGACTAACTATTTCAAGAGATAGAGCTGTGTTGCTGACTGGTTTGGTAATGTTGTGTTTAATTGTGATATGGTCAGATATCACAGGTATGATAATGTGTTTAATTGTGATATGGTCAGATATCACAGGTATGATAATGTGTTTAATTGTGATATGGTCAGATATCACAGGTATGATAATGTGTTTAATTGTGATATGGTCAGATATCACAGGTATGATAATGTGATTTGGTCAGATATCACAGGTATGATAATGTGTTTAATTGTGATATGGTCAGATATCACGGGTATGACAATGTGTTTAATTGTGATATGGTCAGATATCACAGGTATGATAATGTGTTTAATTGTGATATGGTCAGATATCACAGGTATGATAATGTGTTTAATTGTGATATGGTCAGATATCACAGGTATGATAATGTGTTTAATTGTGATTTGGTCAGATATCACAGGTATGATAATGTGTTTAATTGTGATATGGTCAGATATCACAGGTATGATAATGTGTTTAATTGTGATATGGTCAGATATCACAGGTATGATAATGTGTTTAATCGTGATTTGGTCAGATATCACAGGTATGATAATGTGTTTAATTGTGATATGGTCAGATATCACAGGTATGATAATGTGTTTAATTGTGATTTGGTCAGATATCACAGGTATGATAATGTGTTTAATTGTGATATGGTCAGATATCACAGGTATGATAATGTGTTTAATTGTGATTTGGTCAGATATCACAGGTATGATAATGTGTTTAATTGTGATATGGTCAGATATCACAGGTATGATAATGTGTTTAATTGTGATTTGGTCAGATATCACAAGTATGATAATGTGTTTAATTGTGATAGGGTCAGATATCACAGGTATGATAATGTGTTTAATTGTGATTTGGTCAGATATCACAGGTATGATAATGTGTTTAATTGTGATATGGTCAGATATCACAGGTATGATAGTGTGTTTAATTATGATATGGTCAGATATCACAGGTATTTTATTGCTTATTCATTTTAGCTAAATACTGGCCATGTGTTGAACGTTACTTGAGGACAGTTCGCCTACCACTAATGGAAGCACAGAAGAGGGAAGTAGAAGAGGCAGATACAGTAACAGCTCTTGCCTCCCTTTCCATGGTGACTGCAAAAAGGAGGTACATGTTTTTAAATTGTGATTTTATTTATTTTACCTCATTAATTCAGCTGGATCTAAAGATGTACACCACATACTCTTGATAGCTCCAATGATGCTGCGAGTTTTATGAGTCTGTGATCAAAACATGACTTAAGATGGACATTTTCTTGCTACCTTTGTATGTGCTAGACTACGTGGAACCCAGGGTCCACAATTGTTGCCATGGAGTTAGTCATGTAGTAAGAACCAAAAAAAGTACAGTATAGGAGAATGAAATAAGAAAACAACAAAATATAATTTATAATAGAATTGGGGGGAGTTTGACAACTTTGTTTACATTATCAAAATCAATCTCTCTCTCTCTCTCTCTCTCTCTCTCTCTCTCTCTCTCTCTCTCCTCCCCCCTCCCACACACACCACATAGGTGAGATTTGCTTGGGACATTAAGAAGCCATAGTCAAAACCATTATGGATAATTAGACACATTAATAACAGCTTCGGCTACAGTCTTCCAAATAAGAGTATCCTGTTCTTGCAACAATTCTTGATCTAAAATTGTTAGCTTTGATTTATTTGAAGACACTGTTAATGCATTATTTACTATATCATACTTAGAAAATGGGAGTAGTTTTCAAGGACATAGTTTTTTTTCAAGGGCATAGTTTGGCAAGCTATCCTGGGTGGGTATGAATCCCGCAATGCTTGGAGTACAAGTGAAAGACTATAATATTTGAGTTGCTCTTGAACTGTGTACATCAGAGACTTGTTTTGAAAATGACAAGTTATTTTTGTGACACATGTTAATTGTTTTGTGAAATAATTTTGTTGGTAGTAAAACTGCTTCTTATTTATAGACCAAACCTGCAGTAATTTGATCAACAATAAAAACACTCTTTGATTGGACAAAAAAATTCTTTTAACATTAACTTGCTTGCCATATTTCACTAGTCCTCATAAAATCAATTTGATGTGCATGAACTTTTTTAATTTCAGCAACACTACAGCACAAGAATCGGAGCCAATGGAAGAAGAGTCCTAGGCATGGTCTAAGACGAGTTTTGGATGAGTTTTTGGAAGTAGCTTATTACGCTGAGCTGTAGACCTAGTTGAAATATAATTCTTCAGTCTTGTGCTAGTGGATCCCATAACCATGCAGTCTCCATATGTACATATATTATTATTGTTCTCGATTTCCAAGTATTCATCTTGATGTTGTATTTGATGGAGATATCTGTCTGGGAATCCACTGCCTATAACATAGCTGGAACCAACATATGGTATGCCATGAAGACCTTAAATTAGATTTTAATAAGCCGAATAGAAATAAAATGCCAGCCAGGTCTTGTACAATAGTTTTTTTTTTTTAATTTCTATAAGTGAGACGGAAAGATGCAGCTGGAAAAAAAATGATTCCTTTATCCTCATTCAAGACAAAACTATTTAATACATGGAATATATTTAGCAGTATGGATTTTGCTCTTATTGGATTCAATAAGACTTGAAATTTGACTCTTGTGACACCTAGATTTTATTGCTTGGACTTGATATTATTACCTTTTCACATGTTTAGATTGCCATTGAAGTTTATGAGAATGGCCAGTCGCATTGTGAAGCAAGTGGTAAATTTTGTAAAACATTAAGTAATGTTGTAAATGATGTTAGCGAGTGGAGGACCTTAAAGTGGCACAAGTATAGTTTTGACATGTCTCAAGTTGGAGGCAAGAATGGATCATTACAGATGTTTGTGTGCTGTACAGCATGGAGGCATATTTCATATGTTTAGACATTTTAAACTGTCAGGTGTTAAAATAAATTCATCTTTGTGGAAAGAATTGGAATTTTGCAAAATAAAATGCAAACATGGATTTCCCGGTATTATGTGATGGACTCAGTTACACTGCCATCATTTGTTTTCATATATTGAAGGCCGTTTAGGACATAAGTTTTAATTTTGTATCTTGATTCATGCCGTTTTCATACTTGTGACTTTTTTTTTTTTTTTTACAATTATGTCTGTATTTCATGAATTAGAAATATTTCTATCAGTCATTGAACTTTACCATGTTTTTGTCATTACCTTTTTTTTGTTTGTTTGTTATTCCATTATCATAGATCTGAACATTTGAAGCATTTGTTGTTTTCTTGTCATTCTTTATGAAACAAGATGTATATCTGTATGATTTTCATTAATCATTATTATTGTACATTTTAGATATTTCACTTGAATGTGAATATTTGTATTGTCATGGATACATTTAAACAATGGAAATTACTTGATTGTTTTCAGATGTTAATGTTTTTTATATTATCATTATGTTGTCTTTGTCTTGTTTGTTTGGATCATCAAGATTTTCAATTTTTTATACTAATCCAAATTTTGCAGATTGTATAGATTTCATAAATATAATAACTCAATTATAGCTGTAATTACTTAAGCAAATTTGTAAGCAAAAGATAAGATTTAAGAGCACTTTGAAGTTCAATGGGTAGCAATTAATTACTGTTTAAATTGAGATATATCGTATATGTACATTTTATTCTTGTGATGTCAGAATTGTAGAAAGCATAAATGAGAAGGTTATTGTGTTCAGCACTCTTTCGGCCATTTGAATATCTAATTCAGAGCTGCTTCCCTTTGCCAGAAAAGGATTACTGTTCATCAATGAAGTAACTTGAATAATATTGTCTTAGAATTCTTTACATACAGTGATAGGCTTCTTATAGTATGTTGCACACAGAATCAACTTTCACTTTTCATGTATTTATTATGAAAGGAATATTTTTACCTGCATTGTGCCTCTTCATCACTGAATTTTGGAATATATTATGCTTGTTTAGAGTCATCATCTGGTGGTGGTGTCTCTATTTTACTGGAGCAGAATCCAAGATGTAATTTATTCTTTGGAATTGATCACCAATTTCATGATTGATGACCAGTGCTAAAAGTTTTAAACAAATATGTATTATTTTTCTACGTATTTGGGGAAGATATATATATATATATATATATATATATATATTTAAAGTTGGCAGAGACAGGGGCATAAGCCCTGGTGAGATTTTTTTGTCAGTGTGTTTGATGTATTCTTTTGAAGGCTGTAACCCCCATTGTTAATGATCCCCATTGTTATTGATAGAAATTGGGATTAGTTTTGCTCATTGTATTGTGAAAGTAATATTTCAGTACTGCTTTATGGAAAACAAAGTTGTTTAATAATTATGGCAATGTAAAATGTGAAGACCTTGACTGTTATTTCCTCCCAGCTATTGACTGATATTTACCTTATGTTGCTACCAGATTTGATGTAGTCAGCTTAAGAGTTTGTGCAAATATTGTTCATACACAATGCTCACATGTCAACACGCTATTGAGTTAGAAAAAGTGAAGAACCTTCATAAATAATATATTCATGGCATTTTGTTTCAAATTCACAGAAAGTAAATTGTTAGCTGATGCTTTCATTACAGTAAGTACTTAGAACTGACACTTTTGGTCATAATTGTCCCAGTTGTTTTTTATTGTTCAGACATCTCTGGTGTTTTGTTGTGCACTCTTGTCTGAACATTTACCAAACTTGTCAGTTGTATTGCCTATGTGGTAATCATCTGCAAGATAGGTGTCATGGTTCTCATCCTTGTGGTTCCTAGCAGTGGACAACTATATTGATAATAGTAGCATGCATGCCATTTTCAAATATTTACTGAACAGATTACAGCAGTACAATGCTTTTCATTGTCAGTATTTTCCGTTAGTACCAAATCCACAGGGAACTCGGACATGTAATTTACAAATTTTATGGTCACAATTTGATTAAATTTTGAGGCAGAAAAAAATACCAGTATTTGACAAAAAAAAATTTTTCCATTCTGGAATGAAAAATTGAATTTGTATCTTATCTTTTAAAGGAAAATTAAATGTACCTTTGCACATCTTGTGTATATAATATATTATAAGGTAATTGTGCCAAACACTGGGGAAGGATCTTTCACTTGTTTTTGAGAAAAGTAAGAGGTCATGTTTTCATAGAGGTCTTTAAATTGAATGCATTTTGACCACATTCTTAATGCCATGGTTTATTGATTATACAGTGGAACCTGACATGATAGACCACACCGGTTCTGACAAAACATGATGGTCTCTCGTGACAGGTCATATCAATATATAATCAATAAATCTATACATGGAGAAGGTGGTCTCTCATGACAGGTTTTACTGTATAGCATTGTGACCGTTTATGAGAGACCACCTGTCTTGAGACCATAATTTTTGGGCAAAAGAGTTCTTTCAAGACAGGTTCTGTACTAGCATACATAATATACAACTTGACAGTAATGGACCATTGGTTACTACTTGTATAGTATACAGCTTGAGTGCTAAAACCAATGGTTACTAGCATAAATAGTATACAACTTGACAGTAAATGACCATTGGATACTAGCATACATCATATACAACTTTACAGTAATGGACTATTGGTTACTATCATAAATACTACAATTTGACAATAATGGACTATTGGCAACTAGCATACTAGTAACCAGTAGTAATAGACTACTGGATACTAGCATAAATACTACAACTTGACAGTAATGGACTATTGGTTACTAACATACTAGTAACCAGTAGTAATAAACTACTGGATACTAGCATAAATAGTAGACAACTTGACAGTAATGGACTATTGGTTACTAGCATAAACAGTAGACAACTTGATAGTAATAGACTACTGGATACTAGCATAAATAGTAGACAACTTGACAGTAATGGACTATTGGTTACTAGCATAAATACTACAACTTGACAATAATGGACTATTGGTTACTAGCATACTTGTAACCAGTAGTAATAGACTACTGGATACTGGCATAAATACTGCAACTTGACAGTAATGGACTATTGGTTACAAACATACTAGTAACCAGTAGTAATAAACTACTGGATACTAGCATAAATAGTAGACGACTTGACAGTAATGGACTATTGGTTACTAGCATAAACAGTAGACAACTTGATAGTAATAGACTACTGGATACTAGCATACTTATAACCAGTAGTAATAGACTACTGGATACTGGCATAAATACTGCAACTTGACAGTAATGGACTATTGGTTACTAACATACTAGTAACCAGTAGTAATAAACTACTGGATACTAGCATAAATAGTAGACGACTTGACAGTAATGGACTATTGGTTACTAGCATAAACAGTAGACAACTTGATAGTAATAGACTACTGGATACTAGCATAAATAGTAGACAACTTGACAGTAATAAACTACTGGATACTAGCATACTTATAACCAGTAGTAATAAACTACTGGATACTAGCATAAATAGTAGACAACTTGACAGTAATGGACTATTGGTTACTAGCATAAATACTACAACTTGACAATAATGGACTATTGGTTACTAGCATACTTGTAACCAGTAGTAATAGACTATTGGTTACTAGCATCAACAGTAGACAACTTGACAGTAATGGACTATTGGTTACTAGCATCAACAGCAGACAACTTGACAGTAATGGACTATTGGTTACTAGCATCAACAGCAGACAACTTGACAGTAATGGACTATTGGTTACTAGCATCAACAGTAGACAACTTGACAGTAATGGACTATTGGTTTATTGCATACATATTGTTGGAATCTTTATGTTATATATAAAAGTTGGGTCCAATTGCAAAGATGGATCTTGATCTGTGATCACAGATCAGGGTATGTACTGTTCTACATGCAGTTTAAAATAACTTGTATACTAAGTATATATGGTAAGTAAGGGAACTGGAGAGATACGTCATTCTTTGTTTATTGAAGTTTCATGGCATTTTTCAGTATGTGCTTTAAGACAGGACTGCAGATGAAAGGAAATTTTTAAATGGCTGTGCTGGTTAACAGACATCCAGGAACTCATTGGTCAATTGCTTGTCTGAGTAGATTAATAGCCAAGTGTGGCTTTGCACCTATATAGATGCAAGTGACTGGTTTGAAAATGCTGTATTTTTTTTTTTAAAAGTTTAACATGCTTATGGATTTTGTTTTTCCATTTGTCCCATATTTGTGCCAGTGAAAGATGGGTGGAACTTTATTTAGAAAGCTTTTAGAGTAACAAATCATTTCCATCCCTTTCATGTTGGTAATTACATGTTAATAGTTTAAATTTGAACCACTAGTTTCAGTTTCAATGTATAGAGATTAATCTGTGTAAATGTTTGTCTTTTAAAGGTTAATAATCTTTCTAATTAGGATACAAGCAAGATCTCTGTATTCTATCATTTCTAGTCACAAAAAAAATGTATAGATTATCTAAATGTCAATGAATGCAAAGATGTTGAAAACTATTATTGCTTTCCCTTTGGACATTTTAGTATATTCAGTTTGTCTAACTTGGCCATGTTGTAGCAAATATCCTTCACTTGTTCTTCAGAGCATAAAGTTCACTGGGTACATGAGGCCATTTTACAAATTGTCAGGGTCGGTGGTTCTTTCCGGGGTTTTCCCGGGTTCTTCCTCCACCAATAATACTGGCCAGCATGTAGGGACTATCATGTGCTGAAAAATGGCGTTAAACCCTACAACAACAACAAATTATCATATATGAGAAATTATTGAATCTGCAAACAACAACCAACACTTGGCTACTTTTGGAGACACCTATACACATCTATGAAAGGATTCCTATATTAAATGGGTGCTTTAAACTTCTTACACCCATTATGTATAAGCGAGTTGTGGTTCTGGTTTTCTATGCCATTTTCTTGTCATTACCCACTGAAGAACTACATTAAGATTTGGTAGTATCCTGTGTCAAATGGATCTAAAGTTTTTATCTACAGAAGCCATTGAAAGATACTCTGAGATGCTGTTATTATTCCCATTTATTTTACCTGCAGTTCAGTATCTCAGGAAGGGCTGCCAAGTGGTCACCTTTGTAGATCACTCACATTGGATCTCTGTCCACATGGGTTCAAGTATTTGACATTTGAAGTGATATTCACAACTCAACCTTTCCCATGGTGATAACTTTGAAAAACTTTATGTACTACACAGCATCATTCAGTTCAAAATAGTTGCCATCCAGGCCATTATTTAGTTAAGTCTACATGCCTTGAACCCACATATTATAACAATAAATACCTAACACAACTTCATAGCCAGCTATTGGTATTTCACTGTCAAGTATCGATGGGAGGTGTACCAGCCTCAATTTGAAGAACACAAACCTTAAACACTAGTTCAGACCATAGCCTCAAGTTAAATTAAAGCATCCCTTGGTCTTAAAAAGGGAGACAAACATCTACAGTTTATGAAGACGAGTTTTGCTGGTAGTGGTTTCTGTTGTAGATACATAACCTTGTAGAAGAAAAAAAAAAGAAACCAGTAACAGCCAAAAAAAACCAAGCTTTTTTATTTTATTATACAAGGTTCTCAAAAGAAGAGCAGTAACAAAATAAAAGGAAGAATACTCTAGAGTTTAATTTTTCAAGTCACAGCAAGTTGATTTAAGTCTTAGTATTATTTCTCGTAGCATTGTTCTTAGTAGTTATTCATCAGTCATGTTTTAAGGAAATGGAATAACTTGAATGTAGCAAGTCTTTTGTTTTATTATAATTAGCAATTTAAATTCTTAAGTTGTGATACATGTTGAATTTTTTACAATTATATACCAATATTATGAAAATACAGGATGAATGATATGCTCACATCTTTTTACTTCTAGTTCCACAGTTTAATTTGCAGCTTGATCTTGGATCTATTCATATATACAATTCATCTTTGCTTTTTTTTTCCTGCATATTCTGTATACATGTGTCAGTACTGTCCCTCATTCTTCTGTCAAATACAGAGCTTTCTGAATATTTCATTAAGTTCCAGATGTTTTGTAAGGTTTTTTTTGTAGTATTATTTTTCAGGCCTAAAGTGCTCTCCAATTTTGGGTCACTGCCATCTCACCTCTGTCAGCATGGGTTCGAGTCTCTGATTCAGCCAATGTGGTTATGTGAGAAAGCTTGCGAGTAGCTTCTCGTGGGTAGTGTGGTGAAAAATGGTGTTTAACCCTACAACAATCGTTTTCTTTAATTTTTAAATTACATTGTCACAATGATGGGGTAGTCAGCATTGGAATCGTGTCCCCTGTGTTTTCTATGTACATGCACCTAGTTGGAGTGATATAAGGCAAATGGATTAAAGTAGATATTTTAAACAGGTTTCTTTAAGGTGATTTTTTGTGCAGATGCCTTCAATTATGTGATTTTCAGGCTAAAATGCCTTCTGCCCTTAAGGTTTTTATAATATCTACCTATCGCTCATTTTTTTTTTTTTTTAACCCTCATCTTTAATTTTATGTACCTTTACAGAATTGATCTTTGTATTATGTGTTTATGTTCATTTGGAACAAATTACTTATCTTTACTTTTTAGAATTTCTTAATTGCATATTCTGCTGATGTGCAAAACCCAGTAAATAATGTATTTGGTCAGACTGGGAATATACAATGATATCTCAATACAGAAAATGCTTTAGACTCTTGTGCTAGACGACTAAACAGGGGAGACAACTCCTAATTTGACTTTCCTTATGTTTAAAGTTATAGTTGTGCAAATGCAATTGTTTCACGTCACAGACATACTGCTATATTCTCTTCTGGCAGCAGCAACTGCAAAAAAAAAAAATCAACAGCACAACAGTTTCTTATATATATAACCATGAAAATGCTGGTGACTGCTTAGTTGTAGCATAAAGCTGAATCTATTTAAAATATTGCAGATATTGACATTAGAAATATGTAAATAAAGACATAGCTGAAAGTATGTTTAACACATGACTTTCATTTGTTATATATATATATATATATATATATATATATATATATATATATATAAACTTAGTGAATAAGGAAATTGCCTTTATTACTGTGCATATATCTGTCATTGTGTTCACTGTGTAAAATTTTTATTTATTTGTACAGAATATGTGCACTTTTATTCTGATTTATTCATTTTACAGAATCTTAATGAAATGTGATAAGATGTCAGTTCAGCCATATTTCATTCACCATCTAGGCCCAGCATTTTTTCTTTTCCATTAGACCCATCAGAATGGTACCCACAATATTCTGTGTCAGTTATGGGAAATATAGCGAGCATAGCAACTCTGGTACCCAGTCTGTTTTACTCACTGCAGAAATGCAAAAATACTTGGATCATTTCCCTGGTTATTGTCAGAATCATAAAAAGAAAGTTTATCTTGCGTAATGAAATCTTTTTTTTTTAATAGAAAATTTAGCGTGCTATGCTGTAAATGAAATTCTTTTATCTTCACACTGGAAATTTTATATGATTTTTGTTTTGTTTTAAATCCAAGATCAACAAAACGATTTCATAGTAATTTAAGAAATTAAGTGGAAAGGTTGTCTTTGTTGTATTCTCTTATTTGCTTATCTATGTCTGTTTAATCTCTGTTTGTCACAGAACAGAGGAACTTATGGGATGGTCTGATTTGTTTTGCCCATAATTCCATATCTGTTATGGCAACTCTTCCTAAACAACTTAAAAGATTGCCTTAAATATTTTTACAGTATTGTTACCACGGCCCAGACTTCATTAAAATCTAGTTAATACAGATGGGCATGTGAGCATGGGGTTTTCAGTAAAACACTTGTGATGACTAGTTGGCCCTAAATAAAAATGGTCCCAATCTAACATTGAGGAAGGTTGGCATGGCTACCATCATTAAAATCTTGTTAATACTCCACCTGAACGGATGGTCTTGTGGGCATGGAGTTTTCAGTAAAACACTTGTGATCACAGTTGATCCCAAATGAAAATGTAAGATTACCATGGTTACCATCATGAAAATAAACTGTCTTGTCATTGACATGGGGTTTCCACCAGATTTATTGTATAGAGCTAGCCCAAAATGAAAATTGAGGTAAGGTGACATTAAATATAGTGGCCATCTTGCAAATCTTGTTACTTTGCATGAATGGATGATTTTTTTTTTATATCAGCAATGGGTTTTTCATGGAAAAACATTTTGTCTAGTCGGTGCTAAATGGGAGCTAATCGAAGATAGCAGTAACAGTATAAATTTTATAACTAATAATAATGATAAACGGAAATGATCTGGATTGGGTTTTCACCTAAAAAAAGACTGGTGATGTTTGGCTAGTAAAAATGTTAATTAAATCAAGTATGCCCAAAGTGATTGTTAAACTGGTTATTGCTACTCTTGAAAGGCTCAGTGACATGGGATTTCCTCCAAAATTAAAAAGATGCATGTCTGATGATAAATATCATGGCCATCTTTGTTATTGCTAATCCTGTATGGATTGTCACATCAACATGATTTCTGCTGTTATCTAGTCGTTCCTAAATGAAAATAATTCCAGTCTGACATCCAATATGGCTGCCACATCAGTCATTTGAAAATCTTACCCCAACTCCTAATAAACAAAAATTCATATGGAAATGAAGTTTTTCAATAAGATCTCTTAGGGTGTTCAAAATGATGCTGATCTGATATACAGTATGTGCACCATCTTTAAAATCTTTCTATTGTTACTCCAGAAAAGCATGATTAAATTGATTTAGAAATTTCTCCAAAAGACTTATTACATTATCAAGTTGATCCTAAATGAAATGAAAGGGGTGTCCGAGTGGTCTAAAGCGCTTTCCGTTATGGATCACTGTCATCTCACCTCTGTCTGCGTGGGTTCGAGTCTTAGATTTGGCAAATGTGGGTAAGTGAAAAAGCTTGCCAGTAGCTTCTCGTGGGGCAGTGGTTCTTTCCGGAGATTTTTCCGGGTTCTTCTTCCACCATTAATACTGGCAGTCATGTACAGCCTATATTGTGCTGAAAAATGGCGTTAAACCATAAAAAAAAACAAATGAAATAAAAACATCAGTTTACAAATCTTGCTATTGTTACTCCTGAATGCATGGTTATATAATATATTGTTTTCAGGAAATTACTTCTTGTTATATCTGGCTAGTCATAAATTAAATTGATACCAATACCGCATCCTATCACAGTGGTCATTCTAGAATATCGGAGACTGTTTTAATACTCAGCAGTTAAAAAGAAAATGAATTCTCATCTTGGAGTCTTTGTAACCAGTGGAGTATCAGTTCGTTTGAAGGAGACTAATTTTCAAGTGATTTGGTATTTAATTGTTTTTAAAAATTGTATCGTGTAGAATTTAATCTTTAATCTTTCCGTCCTTTCTGTAGCCCCTACTGTTTAGCGCTACCAATGGTGTACCGGATACCTTACACACTGGCCTGTTATATGTCAGCTCATGTCTCTTAGCATACGTTTATCATCTATGTCACTTCTAGGATGATTGCATTAAAACTACCCACACACATTCATGCCAATGTCTGGTTTGTGCTAAATGAAAAAGCCAGTTTGGACACATGGCCACCGGTGTTACTCTAGAGAATTAGATTGATATTCCTCATGTATGGATGATCACATTAACATTGTACCAAAATGCACGTGTTACATTTCATTGGTCCTAAATGAAAAATTGTGCTGATCTTGTATCAAATTAGCTGCAGTGTGACAATCTTAAAAATCATATTATAGCGCAAAAATATGAGATATTGTTTCAACAGCTTGCAGTTAAAACGAAGAAACGGTATTTTTCTAAATTCTTGGAAATTCTGTTCAGCCTGTAGAGTGTTGATATTGAGATATATTGTCTTTCTTAACTAGGGGCTTTTGTGTCCAATAAATCAAGTCTTGCTGTCAAAAACCTTTTCGAAATTTTCTTAATTAACGATGTGTGTAGGGGAGGCAGCAGCAGAAAGTGTTTCAAATGTCCGTTTTACTGCTGCCACTCATTACGGCTGGCTCTTTTTCATTGTCAGTGCAACAATTCTCACAGCAATGATAGCGAATCAGTCTAACACGCCAGATAAATCTTAAAATGGCATTTAAGCAGAGACAATATATTTGTATGTATGTTCGTCTCCAATTTTAATAAGCTTACTTTATCACTTAACAGTTGACTGTTAAAAGAAATGTTTTAGAGTAAATTTAAGTATTGGTATATAGTTCATGAACCAACTAATTTTTTCTGTGACTTACTTTATAGCTGATTTTCTTCAAGTCTGTTCAGTCTGTCACTCCTTGGCATTTATCGTCATTCTAAAGCATTTTTGTGTCTGTTATATATATATATAGATATATTGTCACATCACAGCTCATACTACATTGTGAAGTAAAGGTCTTGTTGAAATCGTTTTTACTTTTTTTTAGGGGGTGGGGTAGTTATAGACCAACTTTATAGAATCTGTGTTTAATCATAATGAACATAACCACCAATTTAGTGTGTGAATCAGAGGCGTAGCTAGAGTGTTTGGCGCCCGGTGACAATATTCATTCCCCCCACCCCACCTTAACTCTGAAACCCATTATTTTCATAAATAAAATCACCATTACCCGTTAAACCTATTTCAAGCCCATTTTGGCGCCCCCCCCCCTTTCCCCCAGTATGGCGCCCGGGGACATATGTACCCCCCTGCCTACCTAGCTACGACTCTGGTATGAATTATCAACATATCACAGTACTGACTCTATACAGTCCCGAGAAAAAGTAGCTTTAGTCGTAGTGCAGATATCTTGCCAAGATCCCAAGATTGAAAACCTCATCTTCCAAAGTAAATAGGCATTACGTGATAAATAATAAACGATAATGTTACAAAATTGTTTCCCTAAAAGACGTATACAGCAAATGTAAGCGAAAGAAAGGCGGAAGTCACTAAAATATATGGTCGAATTATTATTTGTATAAATGACATTTTCTAGACTGCTCCTGTGACCTTGTGGTTGGAGCTACCACCACGGTAGTGGGAGGTCGTGGGTTCGATCCCCGTTCGAGTCATACCAAAGACTTACAAAAATTGGTGCTAACAGCTGCCTCCTTTGGCACACAGCGTTAAGAGATTAGTGTTAGGACTGGTGGGCCAGGTGTCAAGATAATGTTACTGGGTAGAACATAATGCGGCACGAGGCCCGAGTGTTAGACATCAATATAAACTGCCTCACTGCAGGCATCGTAGTGATATGACTGAAAAATTGTTCAAGCTACGTTAAAAATCCTAATCACACGCAATATTTTCCAAAAAAAGTCCCCAACATTCTTATTTGGAACACGATCATGTGATGCATATCACTGCAGGATGATGCATATGTCCCATCTCCCGAACTCGGCAACCAATTTGGTCGGTGATTGATCAACGGAGTCTCGTACACGGGGATCGGGTTCCTCCTCGTGGACCCGAGAAGATAATTGATGTACATAATTTTTAAATCTTGAATTATTAATGGATCATGAACAAAATTTTATGATATCTACGTGGTCCTAAATGAAAATTGTGCAGATCTTATATTCATTAGAGCCACTTACGCAGCCATCTTGAAAATGTTGCTGCTCCTGAATTAAAAGTCATATTCATCATAAGACGTCTGCTCTCTAGTAGGTCTTGAATGAAAATTGTGAAGGTCTAATGTCCATCTTGAAAATTGTATCACTGCTCCTAGATGGAAAGTCTATCAACATTTGGTTTTCACCAGTTCTTGTTTAGTTGGTGCTAAATGAAAAGGTACCGATTTGACAGCTAATATGACCACCATGTCAGCCATCTTGAGAATCTCGTTTCTGCTTCTAAATGGAAACTAATATTGAATCAAGAAAACGTATTACGGGTCATAGTGATCGGCACAATGTTCGCAACCATTGTGAAAAGCTTTAAATTCATTTCGTTACCAAAACGACCCCTTATAATATGTAGATTTGTAGGTTTTAAATGAAATGTATGCCCTGTGTATCAACGATCAGAATATTGACCTATTGTTCTGGATAGAAACATGGCTAATATCAGGCGATGAGCCCAAGTGCGCGGATCTAACACCCACCGGTTACTCCACCAAGTCGTTCCACCGCCAATCTCGCACGTGGAATTGCTGTCGTCACAGAAAATTCCATGATAAAATGTCTGAAACATAACAAAACATTCAATTTGTGTGACACATTGTTTTAACTAGTCCAACAGAAACAACTTTTTCTATCCCTACTTGTATCTCATGTGAATTTAGTCTTTTTAACAATGTACAGTCTGCGACAGTACCGAAACTACTCTTTTGAAAGTAGTTAATGATATTGGATGTGGTAAAGAGTACAGTCCTCGTCCTCCTTGATTTGCCCGCAGCATTTGACATAATATACCATGATGTATTACTTCACAGTCTCCATCATTTATTTCGCATTCACAATACAGCCCTACTGTGGTTCAAGTCCTACTTGGTCAACAGGACACAAATTGCATCTGCAAATGAAATACACTCCAGCCCAGTTGATCTACGTTGTGTTTTGTTGGACAGGGGTCTGTTCTTGGACCTGTTCTGATGAGAAATCATGGATGACATGTAACAAGCTGCAGACAAATGGTGATATAACCGAGTCCATTCTGATCACAACGCAGACTCATTTACATCCTTTACCTCAAACACAAAATAGCAACACCAACATTCAATTCAGTCAGTACAAAACATAGGTGTTACTCTAGACAGTACTCTGCACATTGCACCATACTTGACGCTACTCTTCTGACAATCGTATACTCATTATTCCCACTATGAAAACGAAGTCGTATGGAAAACTTTATTTTGCATACCAGGGCCAAGCAACGTGGAACTAATTGACCACTGAAATTAGACACAAAGACAGTGATTCATTTCAAGTGTATTCTTAAAACTCGCCCTTTCTCGACTGCAAGAACAAACATAAAGACCTTGAATATTTTCAGTATGTTTTTATGTCTTTTAGCTTCAAGTTTTGTTTTAGACGTATCATTATAGATGTAAAGCGCTTAGAGCTTCTAAAGATCAGGCGCTATACAAAGTCCTCATTGATATTATTATTATTATTATTATTATTATTATTATTATTATTATTATTATTATTAAACCAAAAATACATAGCAAACATACAATAATAAACGTGTAGTTATATCTTTTATACAAAGAAAATAATAAACCAACATACCTCTACTGCTGAAGATATGCAAGTTCTTAAAGTAAACCGCTGACTGACAAGACTATCCGTAATGTAAAGAGTTGTACTTATGGTGAGGGATTAATCCACATATATCGTCTGTGTACTGGAAGCATTTGGTTTGTCCAATCAAAAGCACTTCGCTATTTCGAAATACAGCACTGCATTAATTACCCTAGGGTATCGTTGTACACAAACGAAACTCTAGTACATGTATTTAATTTTAAAAAAATAATTTATACAATTCTGTGACAATACCTCCCCCCCCCCCAAAAAAAAAAAAGTGGAAACACTTTTAGACAAATCACGGAATGTGAACATAGCTATTAAATCTTCCAATTTGAAGACTAAATGAAAATGTTCTGCTAATTACACCCTTATTAAAAATTCAGCACCCACATTTCGCTTCGATTAGAAACTATACGGTTGCAAAGACAATGTCCAACGCATCAATCATTTGTTGGCAACTTTGATTAGGATTTTTAACGTAGCTTTAACAATTTTTCAGTCATATCGCTGCGGTGTTTGCAGTGAGGCAGTTTATAGTGATATCTAGCACTGGGGCATCATGCCGCAGACATGTAGCATATTGTCCCACATCACATTATCCTGACACCAGGCCGACCAGTCCTAACACTAACCTCTTAATGCTGAGCGCCAAGCGAGGCTCTAGTACCAATTTTGCAAGTCTTTGGTACGACTCAGCAGAAAATCGAACCACGATACTCTAACCACTAGGCCACTGGAGCGGTTGCATTAGCAACCTTTGACTTTTGCAGGTTGTTGCTGCATAGAAACCGAGTGGGTTTTGGACTAAATGAATAACACAAACACAATGTGTGAAAGATGGAAATTTATGGAATTACATAAAAAGGAAAAATATATGGTGTATAGATACAATGATTCTCACACGCTCTCAACATACGATTGAGCCAATCAGTCTACACAAACATTCACACATTAAAAATAAACCGTAAAATTATATCAATCTGATATACAAATTCAAGCAACCTCATGGATTTCACATACGTTTCAAATAATGTTATGCACTGTAGGATATTCACATAATCTCACGTATAGACTAAGATTGAGATTCAAACAATCTTGAGGTATTCAAATACGTTTCAAATGATGTACTGCATTGTTAAGTGAGATTCACGTAATCTCCTGAAATACAACTAAGATTCAAAATAATCATGTAAATGAAAAAGTACCCAATTGGAACAAACATGCTTTATGACCCTTGTACAGTCGTACGATTCGTAAACTGATAAACCACACAGTTTCACAGAGTCCTTGGGTTGGACCATACTTGTATCGGCCGCTCGCACCCTTCATGGATCCACTACATATACAGTCATACGTATACACACGCACAGACAGCATACATCACTCTTGGGTAACTACGTCTACATTCGTGGCTCCTACATGTACAGACATACATACAGTCAGCTCTGCTCATCAGCTACAATAAAACCAAACTGATCATAATGAGCAGCAGAGAGGGTGAACCCTACAACCTTTTCAGACAAAAAATAGATTGAATCCTTAAAACAAAAAATAGAGCCTTCCAACGAAATCTCATGTTTTAACCCAAAAAAATAAGTCTCCATTTATCAAACGGAGACTTTACGATTTTTCAATCAATTTTGGTCGCAAAGTTGTTGTCGTTCACCCTCTCTGCTGCTATGGGTTAATAATTCTTTTACGAGTTCAACCGAATATTTGATCCAGTCCGATACGATATCGTGTCCAAGGATCATGTAAATTTATTGTTGCAAATCCGTACGGGGTTGACTGAGCGTTACTAAAGAAATTTTTTAATTGATTGAAGTCCATATCGGAACACCATGTCTGCCAAATATTTCTAAGAGTATGAGTATCAACGCCGTTGAATACGGCAAGAATATTGCAGTTATCTCTGATCACTTTTGGAATCTGAGTGTAGCGTTGAGTGACATATATCACGTCGGTGTTTTTATGCCTGCCTCGGGAAAATATTCTAGCTGGGTTTGTTTGTTTATCCAACATCACATCGTCATATACGACTAAATTGTTAATGCTCCCATCAAGGTCATCCACGGATGGTGCCTCGTCAATATCGGTTATAAAATCAATGGCGTTCTCACCCTTAATTTCTGATGCATTCTCGTTAAAATCCTTTAACACTTCATAACATCGTTGATCATCTATGCTAGGGGCAATTAAATACAACTTATCCCACTTCATCCATCTCATTATTAAATTGAGCAACAATTGCGTTTTACCGGATCCAGATGGCCCGATTATAATCATCCGGATAGAGTTTGGTAGCGCTGCATGATGCTTAACCGGTTCTCTTGCTTTAGTCGCTGAAAAATCAATTATATCCATATTTCTATACATAAATTATGGATCTATATTGTGTGAAGTGTAAAACGCGTACTGGCACAGATAACTTGACGACGATTACAACTAAAAATAACCGATCAGCGCTTTCTGGTAAATGCGTGAAATGTGGTACAAAGAAATTTAGATTTGTGTCTATGAGATCTGCAGGAAATGATTTTAAAAACGAGGGGGTGATATCGAAGCCAAATTGTCAAAGCTCCCTGGAACCCCATGGGCAAAGTACCCCGGAGAAAAGCACCTTCTAGGATATAGCTACTGTGGACCGGGAACCAGACTTGATATCAGACTCAATAATCAAAATCAGCCCCGACCCGGTGAAGAACCAATAAACGCCATTGATAAGGCCTGTCACCTTCATGATGTTGCTTATAAAAGCAATCATCTGCAACACAGGCATCTAGCAGATGTGAAATTAATTCATGCGTTAAATGCTATTCCTGATAAATCCTTCAAAGAAAAATTAGCTTCATTTTTGATAAAATCGGCTATGAAAGGTAAACTGATGTTAGGTGCCGGTAATTAATAATATGGAATCAATTTATTATTCCCCAAGAGGATACTGGAGGGGTAAATCAGCAATCAATAAACTCGCTAGCGCTGCAAAAGTGAGAAAAAAACCCACTGCGGCTCATTGGTTATCCAAACAGGCACTATGGCAAATTTATCTACCACCGCCTAAACAGATTAATTACTCGCATTTTGATGTGACCGCTCCTAATGAAGTTCATCAGGCTGATATATTATTTCTGCCACATGATCGTGGTTGCAAATACGCGTTAACCGTAGTTGATGTTGCGAGTCGATACAAAGAAGCAGAACCGCTAAAAACAAAATCATCAACTGAAGTCGCTTCTGCATTTGAAAGGATTTATCGACGAGGCCCACTACGCTGGCCAAATCTGTTACAGGTTGATCCTGGCAAGGAATTTCAAGGCGCTGTTTTATCAGCGATGAAAGATCACAATGTCGCCATCAGACGGGGGCATACTGCGTTACATCGCGATCAGGCAATTGTAGAACGATTTAATCGGACGATTGCTGAGCGGTTATTTTGATATCAATACGCAAAAGAATTCATCCAAGAAAAGCGATCCCGTGAATGGGTCAAAAGATTACCAGCTGTGATTATCGCACTGAATAACGAGATTACTAGAACAATCAACATGAAACCTATCAACGCGATTAAAAAGAAGTCTATACCTAACATGGAAATTCAAGGGATTTCACAAAAAGATTATAGCGTTTCCCAACCAATTCTTGGTAGTAATGTCACTGTTAGGTATTTATACGAACCAGGAGAGCTGGAAAGTGGCACAAAAAGGGCTACTGATCCTATTTGGAGTGTTACTGCACACAAGATATCTAGCAGCAGAGAGGGTGAATCCTACAACGTTTTTAGACAAAATTTGATTGAAATCCTAAACCGAGCCGTCTTATAATCCTATTTTAACCAAAAAAATGCAAACCCTACAACGTTTTCAGACAAAAAAATTGATTGAAATCTACATACGAAATCATTTTAACTAAAAAAATGAAAACGATTTTTTAATTAATTTTGGTCGCAACTTGTTGTCATCTACCCTCTCTGCTGCTAAAGTTTTCAGTTCTGGTTAACAAAAATAATAAAATGATTTTAACCGAATATTTGATCAAGTCCGATACGATATCGTGTCCGAGGATCATGTAGATTTATTGTTGCGAATCCGTGCGGAGTCGACTGAGCATGACTAAAGAAATCTCGAAATTGATTGAAGTCCATATCAGAACACCATGTCTGCCAAATATTTCGTAGCGTATGAGTATCAACTCCGTTGAATACAGAAAGAATATTGCAGTTATCTCTGATGACTTTTGGAACCTGAGTGTAGCGTTGAGTGACATATATCACGTCAGTGTTTTTGTGACGCCCACGGGAAAATATTCTAGCAGGATTCTTTTGTTTATCCAACATTATATCGTCGTATACGACTAAATTGTTAATATCTCCATCAATATCATCAATACTCGGTGCTTCATCGATATCGGTTATAAACTCAATAATACCCTCTCCGGATTTTTCTACCGCGCTGTCGTTAAAATCTTTTAGCACTTCATAACATCGTTGATCATCTACGCTAGGGGCAATTAAATACAACTTATCCCACTTCATCCATCTCATTATTAAATTGAGCAACAATTGCGTTTTACCGGATCCAGATGGCCCGATTATAATCATCCGGATAGAGTTTGGTAGCGCTGCATGATGCTTAATTGGTTCTCTTGTTTTAGTCGCTGAAAAATCAATTATATCCATATTTCTATACATAAATTATGGATCTATATTGTGTGAAGTGTAAAACGCGTACTGGCACAGATGATGTGACGACGGTTACAACTAAAAATAACCGATCAGCGCTTTCTGGTAAATGCGTGCAATGTGGTACAAAGAAATTTAGATTTGTGTCTATGAGATCTGATTTAAAAAAAAACGAGGAGGTGATATCGCAGCCAAATTAGCAAAACTCCCTGGAACCCCATGGGCAAAGTACCCCGGAGAAAAGCACCTCCCAGGATATAGCTACTGTGGACCGGGAACCAGACTTGATATCAGACTCAATAATCAAAATCAACCCAACCCCGGTGAAGAACCAATAAACGCCATTGATAAGGCCTGTCACCTTCATGATGTTGCTTATAAAAGCAGCAATCTGCAACACAGGCATCTCGCGGATGTGAAATTAATTCATGCGTTAAATGCTATTCCTGATAAATCCTTCAAAGAAAAATTGTCTTCATTTTTGATAAAATCGGCTATGAAAAGTAAATTGATGTTAGGTGCTGGTAATTATTAATATGGAATCAATTTATTATTCTCCGAGGGGATACTGGAGGGGTAACGCTGCAATCAATAAACTCGCTAGAGCTGCAAAAGTGAAAAAAACCACTGCGGCTCATTGGTTATCCAAACAGGCACTATGGCAAATTTATCTACCACCGCCTAAACAAATTCAATTCTCGCATTTTGATGTGACCGCTCCTAATGAAGTTCATCAGGCTGATATATTATTTCTGCCACATGATCGTGGTTACAAATATGCGTTAACCGTAGTTGATATTGCAAGTCGATACAAAGAAGCAGAACCGTTAAAAACAAAATCAGCCACTGAAGTCGCTTCTGCATTTGAAAGGATTTATCGACGAGGTCCTCTGCGTTGGCCAAATCTATTGCAGGTTGACCCTGGCAAAGAATTTCAGGGTGCAGTGTTATCTACAATGAAAAATCATAATGTCACCATACGACGAGGGCATACTGCGCTACATCGCGATCAGGCCATTGTAGAACGATTTAATCGGACGATTGCTGAGCGGTTATTTGGATATCAATACGCAAAAGAATTCATTCAAGAAAAGCGATCCAGTGAATGGGTTAAAAGATTACCATCTGTGATTACTGCACTGAATAACGAGATTACTAGAACAATCAACATGAAACCTATCAACGCGATTAAAAAGAAGTCAATACCCGTACAACCACAAAAAGATTTCCCTAGAAACGCTAGCGTTTCCCAACCAATTCTTGGTAGTAATGTCATTGTGAGGTACTTATACGAACCAGGAGAGCTTGAAGGGGGTAGAAAAAGGGCTACTGATCCTATTTGGAGCGTCACTACGCATAAGATATCTAGTATAACACGATCAACTGGTAGACCAGCAATCTATAAACTGGATTCAACTGCTCCTCAGCGAGGATTTACTCGACAACAATTACAAGTGATTCCCGAGGATACTCAATTGCCACCGCATGGTCTTAACTAGCACCGTTGCGTCTATTACACTCAAGACAAGTCAACATCACATTATTTCTGACATGACCGAGATTGTTATTTTTTCTGTCTACGGTGAATTGGCGAGGATCCTTATCCGAATACTGCCAACGCATTATACAATTGCAACTCGCGCAGTGATTATTCTGTTGTTTCTTCAAAGTGATTATTAATTCAGCATCAATATCAAATTCTCGTTGTTTTTTTTTGTCCTGTTGTTTGTAACCGGAGAGTTTTTTATCAATAATATCATCTATTGTGGTGTCATTATCATCACCAATGATTTCATCATCATTGACTTCGTCAACAACAATTCTTCGAAGTTGATTTATTTTTCGTACTCTAGACACTGCGAGATAGACTAAATTCGACCATTCTATGCGATTATCTACCATCCAAAGAGTTGTATCCGATATAGTCAATCCCTGTGAAGAGTGTATCGTCGCTGCATAACCTAGCGTCCACGGGGATTTATTAGCACGCAATGCATCTTCAACAACATTGATATCAACCAGCACAATATCATTTAATACTAAATTCTGCTTTTCATTCTGTCCTGGAATATCAACTTCAATGTTTTGTTTTCGTGTATCCGATGGCCTATAACAAAGGGGTACTGGAAGCGTTGCAAATTTTTCTTTATGCAATTCAAATAACTTCATCTGAAGTGTATCCCTGACTATTTTTCTACTTGCAATGATCAAATCGTTTGGTCTCCACGCTTCCCAGAAATCATTCATTGGGGTTTCTGAAATCACTTCACGCGCTATTTCGCATTGGATTCTATCCGGTTGTAATCTAATTAGCGCTTTGAACTCGCGTAATCGTTCATCAAGTGATCTATAATCAGTGGTGATTTCTTCATAGTAGTCTACAAAACCCTTTAGCCATTCATGTGGAGATGCACCGACAAATGGTGGTGGTTGGCCTTGATCACCGCACATGACGACTTTTGTGTTTTTGGTTAACAACCACTCAAGAAATGTTTGTAATACATCTAATGACACTGTGCATATTTCATCCCAAATTAAGAATTCAGGAATGAATTTATCACCCATTCGATCAGGAGTCCATTTGTCACCCTTCCATCGAAAGAAACTGTGATAAGTACAGGCATTTACCCCTCGTTGTCTCATTTCTCTGGCGAGTCTGTGAGTCGGTGTTAGCACAATCATGTTTGTGAAATCCGTAGGATTTTTCCCACGAAATAATTCAATTGCACGAGTTGTCTTTCCTGACCCACCACAGCCGTTTAAATAAACTGTCTTGTATCTACAGATTGGATCAGATACCGGTGGTGCATTAGAAAATTCTGTAGAAACACTAGTGTTTCCAATTTCAATACGGTTACAACAAATATATTTATCATCCATGGCAACGTCTGCGGATTCACAATACTCATGTAGCATCTCCTTTTTAAATCGCCAACGCCCCCAATTTTCTTCGGGATCTGTGAATGCCGCTACAGCTGATTTGAACTTATTGTGTATATACATCGAATCAGTGGCCACTCTAACCGCGGTATTAGGAAATCTATTTATCATCGAAAATAGATTAATAGAAGCATAGGCTAACATTGAACTTCTCAAATGTGTGTACTGGGAATTATATCCATCACAGTAGGTAACAACCGTACCTAATTTCTCACCATTGGATAGAAAAGCATCCTTACGGGATACAAGTTTTCCCTGTTTCATTAAATCCGCTACAATAAAATCGTATTCAGCGACATCTATGATCAACCGCGAAGAGTATTTTGCGTTATCGTATCGTCCACCCTGGGTAAATTTACCGATTATTCTTCTTCCGAGATCTTTTGCTTGTTCTTTTTTAATTTCAAATAACTTCTTAGACCAATTTATGATTTCTTCTTCATTGAAATCTGGAAACTGTTTTCGTAGTTCGTTGATTATTCTATCTAGATCGGGTTGTGGTAGCCAAACTTCTTTCTGAGCTCGATAGCATATAATAGCCTCGGAAACAATCAACGATATTAGCATACCACAATCAATCATATATCTCAATAGCACTATTGGCATCCAGTGTTTTTCAGATAGGTGTCTACCGAGCCAAACATAACTACACGGATGTAACCCTGTAGCTAATTCGAATGATATCACACGAGCGAATCCGGTTAAATCAAAATCAGGCAATGGTCCATTAATCGCAACACGAGTCATTTCATGCGTGGGGTGTCCAAATCGTTTGAAGTACTCAGCGCATTCCCCATACCCGAGAAAACTTCCGGGATAACACGCGGCTATATCAATTGAAATCATACCATCACATGAGTATTTCGTATTCCACAGTCCTCCATGACCAAATTCGACGCAACTCAATTTAACATCCTCGAGAAAATCATTTCGTGTTGGACGCCATGAGTTTTTTTCTCTTGCGAAGTGAGCTACCACTGATGGAATAGTAAAACTATCCGTGAGTAGTTTTTCATGGGAATTCTCCGGTGAAAAATCACTAGCGATTTTTCTCATTCTGTTATCTAATTCTTCAATGCGATATAATTCACCATTTGGTTTTACAAATTGATCGAATTCTTCATCACTTCTAAGTAACCACACTGACACAGGATCATCCTTACACAACGCATGAATAGCATCAAATAATTTCTCTTCATAGAAAACATCCCCGACGAACTCCTTAGGGATATATTTCACGGTTCGTTCTCGTGGAAATATTGTTACCGCAGGTGTCCACGCGTGTTTGTTATGATCAATAATCTGTATTGGTGCTCCATTTTTGTTATATTTCGGTTCGTATAAAACCTCTCCGGTTATCGTCATAACGGTAATTGGGAATCGTAATGATGTTTCTAATTTAGCTATATCAGAAATCTTTGCACCATGCTGTTTCACTGTCAGTTCCCACTCGGTTATTTTTTTTCGTCTTAGATCAGTTAGTTTATTTCCTCGGGATGCATTTGTGAAATGTTCTATTATTCGTTCTGCTACACAATTAAGCCCTGACGAATATTTCATAGGAGCTAGTTTTGCGATATCGGGTTTATCATTTAACGGATATATCCCATAAACCATTGCTGTTACGGGATAAGATCTTTCGTAGTATGGTTTATCAATGCCGGTTAGAATCCCTGGTTTGGAATCTCTACTCACAATGACAGCTTTTTTATTCTTGAGGATTGGTTCAAATTTATCCTTAATAATCCATTTGCCATCGACTTCGATAATGAATTTGATTCGGAAAAAATGCCGTTTTTCCCCAACACGTGAAATTATCACTGCTGCTTTTTCATCATTCATGGTAGCATCAACAACACCATCAATTCGAAATGTTGACCAACAATAAGATGCTCCATCACGCTTAAATTCATTAAAACAGTCTCTGATTTTACTAATCATGGCTTTATCAAGAATTGTATTCTTTGGTGTATTAGAAACTATATCGAGATTGAATTGAGCATCTTTCCAGGATAATTTTTTGTTACGTTTTTTGGGTTTATCGAGATTGATTTTGTTACGTCTTTTTGGTTTATCGAGATTGAATTTAGGATTGATTTTCAATAATCTCTTAAACTCTTTCATGTTTCCGTCTCTTGGACGTTTTTTGGGTTTATCGAGATTGATTTTGTTACGTCTTTTTGGTTTATCGAGATTGAATTTAGGATTGATTTTCAATAATCTCTTAAACTCTTTCATGTTTCCGTCTCTTGGACGTTTTTTGGGTCTATCGAGATTAAATCTAGGACTGATTTTCAATAATCTCTTAAACTCTCTATCAGCATTAAATTTAGCATTTCTCGAAGTCAATCTCTTGAACTCCATCATGCTATAATTAAAACAAGCATTTAAATGAAAGATTTTTATATAATGAATCACTGCAAGTGGCTTATGATTGGATCAGTAATCCCGTGTAACAAATCATGCAGAAGTGAGTTTTGTGGGTATCATATGCAAAGCTTTCGACGTGGAAGCCTTGGTCCGTTACCTTGTATTCTATGTGGGGTTGGGGTCAGGGGGAAATCGCAGTTGTGTTTGAATTGTGGTGGAAAGCGATACAGGGAGTTGAAGCGATATTATGATAAAAGAATAAAAAATAGACAATCAATCAGAAATTATGACCCTGACGCTGACAAAGTCAGTATTCTTGACGCTGACAAAGTCAGTATTCTTGACGCTGACAAAGTCAGTATCAAGGATAAAATCATAAGAACTCCTCAAGACTACATCGAAAGATTTATCATTAAACCAAACAATGAATTAGACAAACAATAGTATTATGTATACGAATGAACCAAGAATTCAGACAACACCCTGTGATCACAAATTATGAAGCATCCATTGATGGTGTTGTAAGAAACCGTAGACTGAAGAAACCAGTTGGTGTTGTGAATAATCAAGGGTATTTGAAGTTTGGCGCTGGAAAGAAGACATATTACTGCCATCGTTTCGTGTACGAGTGTTTCCATGGATTGATCGAGGATGATTCTGTCATTGATCACAAGGATTCTAATCCGAAAAACAATTCTTTATCAAATCTGCAGGCTATCACACAAAGTGAGAATTTGAAAAGAGGGAAGACTGGCACTTGTTCAAAAAAAGCGAGATCTGTGAAATCTTTGAATACGATAACTAACGAAGAAAAAATATTTCAATCAATATATGAAGCCAGTAGGCACTTCGATATTTGTTCATCCTCAGTACGAAAAGTTGCAGAGGGGATTTATCGATCGGCTATTTCAAAAAAGAGCGGACAGAAAATTCAATTTAGTTATGTCTAATACGTCATATTTTTCATTTAGAAATATATCATTGTTATAGAATAATGAATTCTGAAAACATGAATAGCATTTTATCCGAGATTTCAAAATTGAAAGGTTGGGATATTGAACTATCAGATGGGTTAAATCCTGATCAAATCATGTCTGATTTTCAGGATATAGAATACGGAGTTAGCACTAACAAGTATATGCTACCAAAGAAGTATGCGCTCATCAAAAGAATTCAGAATTCTATTAAGGACTCTCTCGCATTTTCCAGTGACATAAGTGTGTTCGCTCCGTTGTATACCATCGTAGAACGAATACGAAAAGAATTGGGGTACGAATACGAATTGAAAAAGGAGGTTAATTCTAAAGTTAGAAACCTACGGGCGTTAATTCAAGAAAATGAACAATTTTGATTGACCAACCATTTATCATTATTTGATTGTGACCGTCCCTCATAGAGATTTTAATTTTTTTTTAGCATTTTTTGATCAAAACTGTTGAAATCAGTGAATAAAAAATTGATGGCTGGTTCGGATTGATCAAAAATAGAATGGCGAAACTAGCAGTATTATTATTTTTATATACAATTTTGCTACTTTCGCCATCGATGAACGAAGCTGTCTCACAGTGAAATAACACTTCCATGACCATCCGATGGTGTTAGGTTGGATTGAAAAATTGTTTTGCAATTGAAAAATTGTTTGCGATTTCAAATAATGGTCAATGAAGCATTAACAACCCGATTGGCTCGTGAACGACTGGATGCAATCAGGAGATTTGTACCAATTCGTGACTCTGTACGGAATAAACTACAACAACGACAGAGTCTTCAGACTGATTTTGCTATGGGATCCGAAGAATTGTTTAAACCAGTAACCACAGCAACGTACGGGGTAGAGCGTGCTATACGGGGGAATGATCCCGAGACGGGGAAATCTGTTATCGGTGAACTCGAAAAAATAGCAGCGAAAACTGAACAAACAAAACAGACTGTACAAAAAATGGAATCAAAAAGAACAGTAGATGATTTACGCATGAGATTTAACGAGGAAGGGTTAGCAGCAATTGATAAGACTGATCCACCAGAAATTCCTGCGCTTGTTGTTATGACTTATGAAAACAGAAAAAAAATGTTGAAACCAGAACATCATAAATATGTTAAGAATTTCACTCATTGGGCTGATATATTCTACAAAATCAAAACTAAAAAAAGTCAAATTAAGACAGATAGTGCATCATACATTGAATATATCAATGCGGTGGATATAGTTTATAAACAATATGAAAAACAAAAACCGCAAAGGCGACAGCAACCTGCAAAGAAAATATCTTTTTCACCTAAAAAACAACTACCACCTGATGATGATCTTCTTGATTATTTATTACAAGAAGCCGATTTAGAAAAACAGGATGAAGCAACTGGTTATAGCGGAAGTGGATTGCAAGATTCCAGTGTTTCATGCCCTGGTAGTGTTATCAATGATATATCACGATTAGAAGTTCTTGTAGGAGGTTTCCGAGCTGGAAATAACTCACCGGAAATAATTAATGAAGCAGCTGATATCTGTAGACGGTTATTTGCCGGCGGTATCATGGATATCAAAACATATCGAGATTTCATTGACGAGTTAGTAGACGGTGAAACCGTCCATGATTATCATAGTGATTAATCACCGGGATTAAATAAAAACGCTAGCGTGGAAATCCGAAGGATTTCACAATTGAAAAATGGTTTCTGATTTCAAATAATGATCATACACTACAATCATGATAAACCAACCCCCGTCTACGTAGTTAATTCACGGTTTCCAGTTTATAGAGCATACTACGGAGATGGTTTAGGCAATACCATTGCGGGGTTATTTGCGAGAATGGCTCCAAAAGTGATGCCGTTGGCTAAACAACTAGGAATGAAAGCCATTGAAGTTATTCGTGATAAGGGTATTGGTGCTGTTGGAGATCTTGCTGGAAAAGCGTTTTCAACTGCGAGGAATAAATTAACATCATTAGTGAAATCACGGATGAAATCCAAAGGATTTTCAAAACCGTTACCGTCTACAGCGGAAATGCCTGCAAGTGTTAGTAGAATTATAAATAACGCAGTAGACGAAAAATTAGCGTCGATGATAAATCAAGGGGACCAAAGCAATATTTCAAATATGATAGCAGGAAGCGGCTTTAAAAAACTACGTCGATGAAAATCGTTTACGATTTAGACTCTGATAAATAGAATAAAATGTTCAAAAAATCACATGATCCGGCGTTTGATATAGACGCCCCAGTTGGCAAGGATGATTCTGTACGCGATTATCAATATTACGCTTATCATGCAATAGACGCAAATAGTCGATCGCGAATTGAACTTCAAGTCCATGATACCAGTAAATACTTTTTGCCCTGTGAAGCGTTTATTGAAGTAGAAGGAAAACTTGTAACAGCTGCTGGAGCATCATATCCAATTGGTACTCAAGTCGGTTTTGTCAATAATGGTATTATGGCGTTATTTGAGAGTGCAAGATACCTCATTGATGGAAAAGAAATTGAGTCCATAGATCGTGATGTTGATGTGGCTACAACAATAATCGGGTTAGCGAGATATTCTGATGATTATACAAGATCAGCAGGACCTTCTATGATGTTTGCAAAAGATGGTAAGAATACCGCTGGTGGAAATCCATTTGTTGTAAGACGACCAAAAAAAGCCAGTGCTGCTAATGATGATGCTGATGTCGAGGCTATAGTTATAAACAACGACGTTAATTTCAATCTAGGAGCTGCAACACGAAACTCAATGTTGGGAGCAGGGGATAAATCATTTTCATGCGCGATTCCACTGCATCATATATTTGGATTCTGTAGAAACGTCCGAAAAGTTATTTATGGGGCGAAGCATACAGTATCGCTTGTACGAAAGGGTGATGATAATGACGCAATTTGGAGGATTCCAGCAAACACAGCTGCAGATCATGTAAATGATGATGCCGGTAAAGTTATTTTAACAAAAATATCATTGTGGATGCCAGTGTTGACTCCAGCAATCACTGCAGAAGAACGATTACTATCATTTATGGACCAAGGAGGAAAGTCGTTGTTGAGTTGGCTAACCGTGAGTACAGATGTGAAGCAATCAAATATCAATGGGTTATTCACGTGGAATCTAGCATCAAAACAAGGCGTTTCTGCGCCACGTCATATATTTATTGCGTTACAAGATAACGCACGAGTTGGTGATCAACGTTTCAGTCATATGATATTTGATCAATTAGGTGTGAAAGACGTCTCACTGAGAATAAATGGCCAGCAGGAACCATCCGAGGATATACAACTTAATTACACAGAAAATCATATTGCACGCGTGTATCATCGTCTGTTGTCATTTATGGCACGTGATCAAAATGTTGATACTGGTTTGCAAATATCACAATACGACTTTAAGAGTTTATACCCGATCTATTACTTTTCGCTGGAACATCTCGATTTAACAAGACAGTCCGTCGTTGATATACACTTTAGAGCTAATGTAACCAAGCCTGATGCTATTGCTAATTATAGAGCGGTTGCTGTCATTCTCAGCGACAAATCAATGCTACTTGAAGGTGTTGGTGGAAGAATGAGAGTGGTAGATGCCCCAGTGGAAAACATGTAATTGAAATTGTAAACGATTTAGAATCAATCTATTATGTATAATGTCATATAGTGTTATTAGTGTTACGTTAACTCCCGGTCAATTAAAAAAATTGCAATCGGAATCGGTTAAGCGATGTGGAACTACAATCACGTTGAAACCCAACCAAATGACTGGTGGTGCAAATAAATTATCGCTGACAACTCGTCAGGTGAAACATTTCAATGATGCACTTGCAGCCAAAAAAGGTGTTCAGATTACTCTTTCTGCGGCTGCTATCAAAAATATGATTAAAACAGGCGGTATATTTCCGTTGTTAGCTGCGATTCCAGCATTGATTGCAGCAGCAGCCCCAGCGGTGGCTAAAGCAGCGGCGTTAGGAGCCGTTGGTACTGCAGCAGGAATGGCACTAAAGAAAGCAACTGGGAAAGGATATAAAAAAAAGGGACGATCCGTTCACGGATTGGGTCTAAGACTACCAGGAACCCCGTATTCGTGGTACAGCGGAAAGGGTCTAAGACTACCAGGAACGATTTATTAATTCAGAAATCTTCGATGGTTCCCATGTCCAATTTTGATTTAATGGATGCGGCTAAAAAACTCGCGATTAAAAATTTCAGAGGTGTTTTTATGAAAGATCAATTACCACATCAACCAAACAGCGTTGAAACCGGAATCATTAATCTCGATAACAGCACCGGACCTGGTACTCACTGGGTTGCATACGCTATTGATCCACGTGGGATTGTTTATTTCGATTCATATGGATTAGCCCCACCAAAAGAGTTTATGCGGTATATAAAAACCCTTCCAATGAAGACTTGGTATTCTACGCTACCAACACAAACGATGATTGACCCACCAATATGTGGCAGCGAAGTATTAAATGTCCTTGACGCTATTTCTAACTCCTTGAGTAAACCAAGCGGAAAACCACCTCATATTGTCGTGAATGAATACACTAGCAATCGCTTTTTAGAGAGAGAAAGAGTTTTACAATAACATGATTGATATTTGGGGGAGATCTTTGAAACCCAAACCCGATGGCACTGCACCACCTGATTCTGTCAAGGATATAACAAAAAAAATTAAAGATGAAATCGCTGAGACGTTGAACTTAACAAATGTTGATCCTAATGAAATAGTTGTATTTCAGGACAAACAGGGTAAATTGAAATCCAGTGATGTGTCGTTGGATGATATTTTAGTTAAACAACGAAACGCAATCGAAAACACCGTTGCGTTATTTTCCGATCAGGGTAAATTGAAAACCAGTAATATTTCTCTGGATGATATTTTAGTTAAACAACAAAACGCAATCGAGGATACTATCGCGTTATTTTCCGATCAGGGTAAACTCAAACCGGGTGTACTCGTTTCGACGATTACAGATCGATTAAAAACTCTCAACGATGAGTTAAACAATTCTCTGGCTGTACTAAAAATACTTGAATCTAAAATTGAAGATAACGGAAAACAGTTTATATCATTTCGTAGAAATATCATTGATAAATTTATTGGAACCCAGTTGGATAAAATTGAAATAAAACTCCCTGATATTAAAAAATCCATCGATGAGACGAAAACTTTCATCGAAGCCGTCAAAGGTGATTTTTCGAGGATGATAACAATCATTGAAAAAACAAAAATTCCTCATGAGAAAACCAATAACGTAGTATATACAATCCAACACGGATCATTTGAGTGGACACCTGCAAACAACAAATTAGATATCACAGCTACTATCAAGGGTATTTATCGATTAACACTAGTAGCACCAATTCAATTTAATATATCATCGTCGAGTTCATCCGGGGTCAACAATACGATTTCAACGATCATCGACAAGGATAAAACTGAACGGTTAACGATAAAAGCCGATGATAAAAGTTTGGCTAAGGCATCAGTAACATGGTATCTGGAATTCGTAGCGGATTTAAGTAAATAACTAAATCGTTCGGATTTCACAATTGAAAACGCTAGTGTTTTTAAAATAAACAACAATGACTTTGTCATCGACGCAATGTCGCTATGATCAGGTCAGAGAATTTCAAAATAGACTCAAAACCCTCACTGAGGAGTATCAAATAAAAATAAAAAAATACCGACGAAGAATCACCGCAATTGATGTTATTATGTACTCGGTGTCAAGCGTTCTCGCTGGCGCCGGAATAATACTTGCATCGGTTACAATGATTGCCCCGGTCGTAGTTCCAATTTGCATTTCTGCGGTGGCTACAATCGGGGGTATATTAACCGGGATAGCAAAAAAGATATCATCATGCAGCCAGAGTAAACTGCAGAATTACTTACTTCAATTTCATATTGCATCAACCGCATACTCGCAATTATCATTGATGATATCGTCGTCACTCGATAATACGATTATATCAGATATTGAATTCTCAGCGATGGTCAGTATTTTTGATTCCGCGATATCGAAATTAGAGCGACAACATGAGTATAATAACAATGACAACACCGATGGAATCAGAAAACACGAACCCAAAAAACAAAATGATCTCAATAATATCAACATTACCAGATTGTGAATTCTCAGTGATGGTCAGTATTTATGATTCCTCGATACCAAAATTAGAAATAAATCATGAGTATAATGACGACACAGATGGAATTACTTCAACGAGTAGTGGAGAACACGAACCCAGTACAAACGAGTATGATATCAATAACATCTACGAAACCCGAGTTTAGTGTGAATTTCCCCTCTCCGGTTCCTGTGAGCGAAATCGCGCTAGCAAAACTACGAATGTATCACAGTTGGCCTAATATCAGATCGGTAGCATTTGGTGGTCAACAACCCAATAATTCACTGGTGTTCTCGTATAAGAATAAAGACGACGGTACCCCAGACTGGAATGTTGTTTCGATACCAACAGGGTCATACCAAATAGAACAAATCAATAATGAATTCGCGCGTAGAATAAAATCGATTACTGGAGTAGAGTCAAAAATCGCTATAACAGTTCATGAACCGACGCTATCATCCGCGATTGAGATAAGCACAGAAGGATACGTCGTAGATATCTATAACAGCTCAATAAGAACCGTACTAGGATGGCCTGAATTACCACCCGGGGGAAAAACTCTGGAGAGAATCGTTGTTGTATCACCCAAACCTAAAAAATCTGATTATGTCACAGACAGGATAAAACCTGATAATCCAGTAAAGAGTTATAAAGAGTTCAGTGTAGAATTTTTTGGGTCAGTGCACCAACATTCTGTGGGGAGTGGACAATCGAGTGTGTATCATTTTGTTAAAGAATATGAAATCGATGAAAATTTCACAGAGATGAATAATGATTTTTCACTGTTGTTAATATCTCTTAAATCCGGTTCTCTCACCCGAGATGAATTTATCAGTGTTGTAGAAACATGTAACAAAATCATCAATGACATGGAAACATTTAATTCACAAATTATTCGATTTATACTCGATCACAATAACCCCCAAACGAGAACAACATTTGCAGCGAAGTATAAAATCCGCGTTGAAGATATTCCAACAGTCAAACTACCAGGATATAACGTACCAGAACTACAAAAATCTCTCAATGATGCCATCGATGAAGGTTTCCAAAAAATCTATGACGCATGTGAAAGGAAATTAACAGAACAACAAACAACTATCCTCAAACATAATAATGATCCAGATGGTGGTGGTAGGCATATCGCTCCGTTCAACGTGAATATTTCAACGGTGATTGCGCTTAATTTAGTGTGTGATGTTATCGAAGGAAGCTATCAAATTAATCTCGAACGATCAAATCAAGCTCAGCAAGGATATATTCTTTATTCATTTGCACCAACAGCTCCTCCAGGATTCCTAATTATTGAAAACCCAATTAATCCTGTCTACATGCGATGCCATAATAATTCATTAACGAGAATTAATTTCAAACTCACCGACCAGTCAAATAATCTGATTGATTTACAAGAAGAGGTGTTAGCGATTAGTCTGTTTGTGAAATCATAAATGATTTTCATCCTAAAGACTCGATCAAATTATTTCTTATTTTTGTTAACCAGAACTGAAAACTTTAGCAGCAGAGAGGGTAGATGACAACAAGTTGCGACCAAAATTAATTAAAAAATCGTTTTCATTTTTTTAGTTAAAATGATTTCGTATGTAGATTTCAATCAATTTTTTTGTCTGAAAACGTTGTAGGGTTTGCATTTTTTTGGTTAAAATAGGATTATAAGACGGCTCGGTTTAGGATTTCAATCAAATTTTGTCTAAAAACGTTGTAGGATTCACCCTCTCTGCTGCTTATCTAGTATAACACGATCTACGGGTAGACCTCCAGTCTATAAACTGGATTCAACTGCCCCTTAACGAGGATTCACTCGGCAACAACTGCAAGTGATACCCGAGGATACTCAATTACCACCACGGGGTCTTAACAAGCGCCGTTGCGTCTATTGCACTCAAGACAAGTCAACATCACATTGTTTCTGACATGACCGAGATTATTATTTTTTCTGTCTACGGTAAATTGGCGAGGATCTTTATCCGAATACTGCCAACGCATTATACGATTGCAACTTGCGCAGTGATTATTCTGTTGTTTCTTCAAAGTGATTATTAATTCAGCATCAATATCAAATTCTCGTTGTTTTTTTTAGGTCTTGTTGATTGTAACCGGAGAGTTTTTTAATCAATAATTTGAACATCAATATCATCCATTGTTGTGTCATTATCATCGAAAACAATTCTTCGAAGCTGATTTATTCTTCGTACTCTGGATACTGCGAGATAGACTAAATTTGACCATTCGATGCGATTATCTACCATCCAAACAATTGTATCCGATATAGTCAATCCCTGTGAAGAATGTATTGTTGCTGCGTATCCTAGCGTCCACGGGGATTTATTAGCACGCAATGCATTTTCGACGACGCTGATATCAACCAGCACAATATCATTTAATACGAGAATTTATTTTTCACTCTGTCCTGGAATATCAACTTCAATGTTCTGTTTTCGTGTATCCGAAGGCCTATAACAAAGAGGCACAGGAAGTGTTGCAAATTTTTCTTTATGCAATTCAAATAATTTCATCTGAAGTGTGTCTCTGACTATTTTTCTACTTGCAATTATCAAATCGTTTGGTCTCCACGCTTCCCAGAAATCATTCATTGGGGTTTCTGAAATTATTTCACGCGCTATTTCGCATTGGATTCTATCCGGTTGTAATCTAATTAGCGCTTTGAATTCTCGTAATCGTTCATCAAGTGATCTATAATCAGTGGTAATTTCTTCATAGTAGTCTACAAAACCCTTTAGTCATTCATGTGGAGATGCACCGACAAATGGTGGTGGTTGGCCATGATCACCGCACATGACGACTTTTGTGTTTTTGTTTAACAACCACTCGAGAAATGTTTGTAATACATCTAATGACACTGTGCATATTTCATCCCAAATTATGATTTCAGGAATGAATTTATCACCCATACGCTCAGGAGTCCATTTGTCACCCTTCCATCGAAAAAAACTGATAGTTACAGGCATTTACCTCTCGCTGTATCATCTCTCTGGCGAGTCTGTGAGTTGGTGTTAGCAAAATCATGGTTGACCGACGAAATAATTCAATTGCACGAGTTGTCTTTCCTGACCCACCACAACCGTTTAAATAAACTGTCTTGTATCTACATACAGGATCAGATACCGGTGGTGCATTAGAAAATTCTGATTGAATTTCAATACGGTTATATGAAAGATATTTATCATCCATGGTAACGTCTGCGGATTCACAATACTCATGTAGTGTTTCCTTTTTAAATCGCGAACGCCCCCACGCTTCCTCTGGATCTGTGAATGCCGCTACAGCTGATTTGTATTTACTGTGTATATACATCGAATCAGTGGCTACTCTAACCGCGGTATTAGGAAATCTATTTATTATCGAAAATAGATTAATAGAAGCATAGGCTAGCATAGAACTTCTCAAATGTGTGTACTGGGAATTATATCCATCACAGTAGATAACAACCGTACCCATTTTCTTACCATTGGATAGAAAAGCATCCTTACGGGATACAAGTTTTCCCTGTTTCGTTAAATCCGTTACAATAAAATCGTATTCAGCGACGTCTATGATCAACCTCGAAGAGTATTTTGCATTGTCGTATTTTCCACCCTGGGTAAATTTACCGATTATTCTTCGTCCAAAATCTTATGCTTGTTCTTTTTTAATTTCAAATAACTTTTTAGACCAATTCATGATTTGTTCTTCATTGAAATTCTTCGAATTTCGATCAGGAAATTGTTTTCGCTGTTCGCTAATTATACGATCTAGATCGGGTTGTGGTAGCCAAACTTCTTTCTGAGCTCGATAGCATATAATAGCTTCGGAAACAATCAACGATATTAGCATACCACAATCAATCATATATCTCAATAGCACTATTGGCATCCAGGCCTTTTCAGATAGGTGTCTACCAAGCCAAAGATAACTACACGGATGTAACCCTGTAGCTAATTCGAATGATATCACACGAGCGAATCCAGTTAAATCAAAATCAGGCAATGGACCATTAATCGCAACACGAGTCATTTCATGCGTGGGGTGTCCAAATCGTTTAAAGTGGTTACTACATTCCCCATACCCGAGAAAACTTCCAGGATAACACGCGGATATATCAATTGAAATCATACCATCACGTGAGTATTTCGTATTCCACAGTCCTCCATGACTAAATTCGACGCAACTCAATTTAACGTCCTCGAGAAAATCACTTCGTGTTGGACGCCATGAGTTTTTTTCTCTTGCGAAGTGAGCTACCACTGATGGAATAGTAAAACTATCCGTGAGTAGTTTTTCATGGAAACTCTCCGGTGAAAAATCATTAGCGATTTTTCTCATTCTATTATCTAATTCTTCAACGCGATATAATTCACCATTTGGTCTTACAAATTGATCGAATCCTATTTCGGGATATTCATCACTTCTAAGTAACCACACTGATACAGGATCATCCTTACACAATGCATGAATAGCATCGAATAATTTCTCTTCATAAAAAACATCCCCGACGAATTCTGGGGGGATATATCTCACGGTTCGTTCTCGTGGAAATATTGTTACTGCAGGTGTCCACGCGTGTTTGTTATGATCAATAATTTGTATTGGCGCTCCATTTTTGTTATATTTCGGTTCGTATAAAACTTCTCCGGTTATCGTCATAACGGTTATTGGGAATCTTAATGATGTTTCTAATTTAGCTATATCAGAAATCTTTGCACCGTGCTGTTTCACTGTCAGTTCCCATTCGGTTATTTTCCTACGTCGCAGATCAGTTAGTTTATTTCCTCGGGATGCATTTGTGAAGTGTTCCATTACCCGTGCTGCTTCACAATTCAGTGAACTAGAATATTTCATAGGAGCTAGTTTTGTGATATCGGGTTTATCATTTAACGGATATATTCCATAAACGATTGCTGTTACAGGATAAGATCTCTCGTAGTATGGTTTGTCAATTCCAGTTAGAATTCCTGGTTTGGAATCTCTACTCACAATGACAGCTTTTTTATTCTTGAGGATTGGTTCAAATTTATCCCTAATAATCCATTTGCCTTCGACTTCGATAATGAATTTTATTCTGAAAAAAATACTTCTGTTGAGAATTGCTTTGTTGAAAATCTTTGATTTTCCATGAAAATCCTTTGGATTTTACACCCTTGGATTTCCAACCCGTTGGCTCGCCAAGGTGTGAGATTATCTCAGCTGCTCTTTCATCGTTCATAGTAGCATCGATGTTGGGTACATTGACATCTTCGTGTATAATTCGAAATGTCGACCAACAGTGTGCTGCACCGTCTCGGTAGAATTCATTAAAACACTCCCTGATTTTACCCAGTATAGTTCTATCACCGATTAGACGTTTTGGTATATCAGAGGCTCTATCGAGATTGAAATCAACATTTTTCCAGGGTTTAATTTTCGATAATCTCTTGAACTCATTATCGAGATTGAATTTAACATTTTTCCAAGGCTTAATTTTCGATAATCTCTTGAACTCATTATCGAGATTGAATTTAACATTTTTCCAAGGCTTAATTTTCGATAATCTCTTCAACTCCTAAATACTATAATTAAAACAAGCATTTAAATGAAAGATTTATGTATAATGAATCACTGCAAATGGCTCATGATTGGATCAGTGACACCGTGTAACAAATCATGCAGAAATGAATTTTGTGGGTATCATATGCAAAGCTTTCGTCGTGGAAGCCTTGGTCCGTTACCTTGCATACGATGTGGGGTTGGGGTTAGGGGAAAATCGCAGTTGTGTTTGAATTGCGGTGGCAAACGATACAGGGAGTTGAAGCGTTATTATGACAAAAGAATCAAAAACTCCATCAAAAATTCCATTAATGACCCTGATCTTGACAAAGTCCTTGACACTGACACTGTCAGAGTCAAGGATAAAATCATAAGAACTCCCCAAGACTACATTGAAAGATTTTCCAGTGATGTAATCATTAGACCAAACAATGAATTAGACAAATAGTATTAGTATACGAATGAACCAAGAATTCAGACTACACCCTGTGATTATAAATTATGAAGCATCTAGTGATGGTGTTGTAAGAAACCGTAGACTGAAGAAACCAGTTGGAGTTGTGAGTAATCAAGGGTATTTGAAGTTTGGCGCTGGAAAGAAAATTTATTACTGCCATCGATTCGTGTACGAGTGTTTCCATGGATTGATCAATGATGGTTTTGTTATTGATCATAAAGATTCCAATCCAAAGAATAATTCTTTATCAAATCTGCAGGCTGTTACACAAAGTGAAAATACCAAACAAGGAAAGACTGGCACTTGCTCAAAAAAAGCGAGACCCGTAAAATCTTTTAATACGATAACTAACGAAGAAAAAATATTTCAATAGACATATGAAGCCGGTAGGCATTTCGATATTTGTAGAGCCTCAGTACGATATGTTGCAGAGGGGATTTATCGATCTGCGATTTCAAAAAAGACCGGACAGAAAATTCAATTTATTTATGTCTGATGCGTCATATTTTTCATTTAGAAATATGTAATCATCATAGAATATGAATTCTGAAAATATGAATAGCATTATATCCGAGATTTCAAAATTGAAAAGTCGGGATATCAAACTATCAGATGGGTTAAATCCTGATCAAATCATGTCAGATTTTCAGGATATAGAATACGGAGTTAACAACAATAAGTATATGCTGCCAAAGAAATACGCGCTCATCAAAAAAATTCAGAATTCTATTCGGGACTCTCTTGCATTTTCCAGTGAAATAAGTGTGTTTGTACCGTTATTTACTATCGTAGAGGGAAAACGAAAAGAATTAGGTAACGAATACGAATTGAAAAAGGATATCAATTCTAAAGTTAGAAACATAAGAGCGTTAATTCAAGAAAATGAACGATTTTGACCGTGACCGACCCTCAAAGAGATTTTGTCGTTTTTTGATTGATTGACCCTCAAAGAGATTTTTTTTTTCGACCCTCAAGGGAAATCAGTGAAAATATTTCACACTGAATAAAAAATAAAATATTTCACAGCAATAAAAAATAAAAATATTTCACACTGCGTAAAATTAAAATCAAATCCTAACAGCTTTATCCTATGGGAAATCCCATGCAAAATCTACTACTTTACCCGACGAGGTTTCTTCTTTCGAAAATCAAGGAAAAATGACCAAAAATCAATGAAAACAGGCAAAAATTGATGAAAAATGACTAAAAAACCATCAAAATGAATCCTAACAGCTTTTTCCTATGGGAAATCCCATGCAAAATCGACTACTTTACCCGACGAAGACTGATCAAAATGGTATAAAAAAAACAGTGAAAAATAGGCAAATCAGTCAAAAAAACAGGCAAAATCAGTCAAAAACAGGCAAAATCAGTGAATAAAAATAAAAATATTTCACACACTGAATAAAAAAAAAATATTTCAATGGCGTTGGCACTTACGCCATCAATGATAGAGCTGTTAAATACTTCCACGGTGATGTTAAAAATCATCCGACATGTCAAATTGGAAAATTGTTTTCGTCTGTTAGGTCAGGTTCGGGAAAATTGTTTTACAATTGAAAAATTGTTTCTGATTTCAAATAATGGTCAATGAAGCATTAACAACTAGATTGGCTCGTGAACGACTGTATGCAATTAGGAGATTTATACCAATTCGCGACTCTGTAAGAAATAAACTGCAACAACGACAGAGTCTTCAGACTGATTTTGCTGCGGGATCTGAAGAATTGTTTAAACCAGTAACCACAGCAACGTACGGGGTAGAGCGTGCTATACGGGGAGATGTTCCCGAGACGGGGAAATCTGTTATCGGTGAACTTGAAAAAATAGCAGCGAAAACTGAACAAACAAAACAGGCTGTACAAAAAATGGAATCAAAAAGAACAGTAGATGATTTACGCGTGAGATTTAACGAGGAAGGGTTAGCAGCAATTGATGGGACTGATCCAACAGAAATTCCTGCGCTTGTTGTTAAGACTTATGAAAACAGGAAAAAAATGTTGAAACCAGAACATCATAAATATGATAGAAGTATAACTCACTGGGCTGATATATTCTACAAAATCAAAACTGAAAAAAGTCAAATTAAGACAGATAGTGCATCATACATTGAATATATCGATGCGGTGGGTATAGTGTATAGACAATTTGAAGAACTAAAACAACAAAAAAACGCCAAAATTGCAAAGAAAGCGACAGCAACCTGCAAAGAAAGTACTCTACTCTCCTAAAAAAACGGCAACAACTACCACCTGATGATGATGATGATGATACTCTTGATTATCTACAACCCACGGATGAAGAAAAACTGGATGAAGCAATGGGTTATAGCGGAAGCGGATTGCAAGATTCCAGTGAAAATCCAAGGATTTCATGTCCTGATAGTGTTCTCAGTGATATATCACGATTAGAAGTTCTTGTAGGAGGGTTCCGAGCTGGAAATAACTCACCGGAAATAATTAATGAAGCAGCTGATATCTGTAGACGGTTATTTCAAGGTGGTATCATGGATATCGGCACATATCGAGATTTCATTGGCGAGTTATCAAGTGGGTATCACAGCGACTGAAAATCCCTTGGATTTTTCATCACCAGGACTGAATTTACAATTGAAAAATTGTTTACAATTGAAAACACTGGTGTTTTTACAATAATGATCATACACTACAACCATGACAAACCAACCCCCGTCTATGTAGTTAATTCACGGTTTCCGGTTTATAGAGCATACTACGGAGATGGTTTAGGTAATACCATTGCAGGGTTATTCGCAAGAATGGCTCCAAAAGTGATGCCATTGGCTAAACAGTTATCAATGAAAGCAATTGATGTTATTCGTGATAAGGGTATTAGTGCTGTTAAAGATCTCGCCGGAAAAGCGTTTTCAGCCGCGAAGAATAAATTAACAGCGCTAGTGAAATCACGGAGGAAATCCAAAGGATTTTCAAAACCGTTACCGTCTACAGCGGAAATGCCTGCAAGTGTTAGTAAAATTATAAATAACGCAGTAGATGAAAAATTAGCATCGTTGATGACTTCGTCGTTGGTGACTCCAAGTGATCAAAATAACATGATAGCAAACATGATAGCGGGAAGTGGCTTTAAAAAAAACACGACGATGAAAATCCTACGGTGAAAATCGTTTACGATTTCACGATTTAGACTCTGATAAATATAATAAAATGTTCAAACGGTCACGTGATCCAGCGTTTCATATAGACGCCCCAGTTGGCAAGGATGATTCTGTACACGATTTTCAATTTTATTCTTATCATGCAGTACAACCAGATCTCCGATCGCGAATTGAACTTCAAGTTCATGATACCAGTAAATATTTTTTGCCTTGTGAAGCGTTTATCGAAATCGGAGGTGAACTCGTAACAAATGTTGCGGCTAATACACCATATGACATTAGCCCAACTATCCGAGTTGGTTTTGTTAATAACGGTATCATGGCGTTATTTGATAGCGCTAAATATCTCATTGATGGAAAAGAAATTGAATCCATTGACCGTGATGTTGATGTTGCCATAACAATCATAGGGTTAGCGAGATATTCAGATGATTATACAAGATCAGCTGGTCCATCTATGATGTTTTCTAAGGATATTACTGATCACCCTGAACACGTGCAGTATTCTAGAGTAAAGGCAACACAAGCTACCGCAGTTAATCCGGCACCAGCCGGATATACAAGACCAGCTGGTGATTTTTATGTCATAAATAATATCACTAACTACAAGCTAGGGTTTGCAACACGCGTATTAACGTTACAAGGACAGCGTCGACAATTTTCATGCGCGATTCCACTGCATCATATATTTGGATTCTGTAGAAACGTAAAGTTATCTATGGAGCGAAGCATACAGTAGCGCTTGCGCGAAAGGGTACTGATAAAGATGCAATCTGGCGTTATGCTGGTGCCCCGGAGGGTAAAGTCATTTTAACAAAACTATCATTGTGGATGCCAGTGTTAACTCCATCAATCACAGCAGAAGAGCGATTACTGTCATTTATGGAAACAGGCGGTAAATCATTGTTGAGTTGGTTATCAGTGACCACGGATATTAAACAGGATAATGTCGATGATATATTCACATAGCACCTGGCATCAAAACAAGGTGTTTCAGCTCCACGTCATATATTTGTAGCATTACAGAATAATAAGCGAGTTGGTAATCAACAACGCAGCCATATGATATTTGATCAGTTAGGTGTTAGAGAAGTCTCGCTGAGAATAAACGGACAGCAGGAACCATCAGAGGATGTACAACTTGATTACGGTCAAAATCATATTGCACGCGTGCATCATAACCTGTTGTCATTTATGGCACGTGATCAAAATCTTGATACTGGTTTGCAAATATAACAATCGGATTTCAAAAGCCTCTATCCGATTTATTACTTTTCACTTGAACATCTTGATTTGATGAGACAATCTGTCGTTGATATACACTTTAGAGCCCGTGTAACCCGTCCTGGGGGTATTATTAATTACAGAGCGATTGCTGTCATTCTCAGTGATAAATCAATGCTACTTGAAGGTGTTGGTGGAAGAATGCGAGTGGTAGATGCACCAGTGGAAAATCTTTGATTGAAATCGTAAACGATTTAGAATCAATCGTTTATGTATAATGTCGTATAGTAATATCAATGTGTCGTTGACACCTGGTCAATTAAAAAAAATTACAATCCAAATCTGCTAAGCAATGTGGAACCACAATCACGTTGAAACCCAATCAAATGACTGGCGGGGCAAATAAATTGTCGTTGACAACTCGTCAAGTAAAATTACTCTTTCTGCGGCTGCTATCAAAAATATGATAAAATCAGGTGGTATATTCCCGTTGTTAGCGATTCCAGCGTTGATTGCGTCAGCAGCCCCACCGGTGGCTAAAGCGGCAGCGTTAGGGGCTGTTGGTACCGCGGCAGGAATGGCACTAAAGAAGGCAACTAGACAAGGATATAAAAAAGGGAAGGGGTCTAAGACTACCAGGAACCCCGTATTCATGGTACAGCGGAAAGGGTCTAAGACTACCAGGAACCCCGTATTCATGGTACAGCGGAAAAGGCCTGAGACTAGTACCGGTTTATTAATTGAGGAACCTATGGTTCCCAAATCTTCGATTCCTATGTCCAATTTTGATTTAATGGATGCTGCTAAAAAAACTGGCGATTAAAAATTTCAGAGGTGTCTTTTTGAAAGATCAGATGCCGACCCAACCCAACAGCGTTGAAACCGGAATCATTAATCTCGATAAAAGCATCGGACCCGGAACTCACTGGGTTGCATACGCTATTGATCTACGTGGGATTGTCTATTTTGATTCATATGGATTAGCCCCACCAAAAGAGTTTATGCGTTATATAAAAACTTTTCCAATGAAGACTTGGTATTCTACGCTACCAACACAAACAATGATTGATCCACCAATATGTGGCGGCGAAGTATTAAATGTCCTTAACGCTATTTCTAACTCCTTGGGTAACCCAAGGGGAAAACCACCACATGTTGTCGTAAATGAATACACTAGTAATCACTGGCAACGACGGAGTCGTCAACAAAGATTTTAGAGAGAGAAAAGAGTTTTACAATAACATGATTGATATTTGGGGAAGACCTCTGAAACCCAAACCCAATGGCACTGCAACGGGTGATGTAAAAAAAATAATTGAAGATGAAATAGCTGAGACGTTGAACTTAACAAGTGTTGACCCGAACGAAATAGTTGTATTTCAAGATCTCCAGGGTAAATTGAAAACCAGTAATATATCCGCGGGTGACATTTTGATACGGCAGCGCGACGCCGCTGAAAACTCTATTGCGCTGTATTCCAAGGATGGACAACTTAAAACCAGTAATATATCCGCGGATGACATTTTAACAGGACAGCGCGACGCCGCTGAAAACTCTATTGCGCTGTATTCCAGCGGTGGATGACTTAAACCAGGCGAACTTGTGTCTACGATCACCGACGCGATTGCCGCCCACGGCCGTGAGCTGGATGATCATATACGAGGTTATAATAGTTTTCGCAAAAATGTCATACATAAATTCTTTGGAACCCCGCTTGTGGTTGGCATGACTCTCGTTGAAATTAAAAACTTTGTATCGCTATTCTTTTTTAACAAGGACGCGGGAAGGATGATGAATGAAAATGAAATCAAGGCATATTATTTCGATATTTCTAAACTAATAGAAAATCTTGAAAATGTAAGGATTCCGCACAAGCGCATTAAAAATATCGTGTATACGATCAATCATGGAATCGTGGATTGGACAATAGACGATCCTTTTAGAACTACCGTCCTTCTCTCGCGGGATGGGGAAGCGAAGGTTGATGGTATCTATAGGTTAACGTGGGCCTCTATTCATCAATTTAATCTGATCATGGACAATAGAACCTACTCTGGTGGCGTCGCGACGTTAATTATCGAGACTGGCCAAACACCAGGCTTTTACTTCGTCGCGGTTGATAGCTCCACCATTAGATCAAAAATAGCCTGGTGTATAGAACTTGTAGATCATTTTTCCGGCTGAAGTACTAGCAATTCCCGCTAACGATGGCGAATAATTGAAAACACTAGCGGGTTTAAAATAACAATGACATCATTGACGAAGTCAACGAAATCAATTGAACCGATAATAATCCCGTTGACAGAGTCAATGGAATCACAATCGCATCGATATCGATATGATACCGTGAAAGAATTTTCCGCGAACTTGAAATCACTTTCTGAGCGTTATCGTGAAAAAATGAAAAAATACCGACGAAGAATCGATGATTCAATTGATGTTACTGTGTACTCGGTGTCAGGCGTTCTCGCTGGCGCCGGAATAATACTTGCATCGGTTGCAATGTTTGCCCCGGTCGTAGTTCCAATTTGCATTTCTGCGGCGGCTACAATCGCAGATATATCAACCGGGATAACAAAAAAGATATCATCATGCAGCCAGAGTAAACTGCAGGATTACTCGATTCAATTTCATATTGTATCAACCGCATACTCGCAATTATCCTCGATGATATCGTCGTCACTCGATAATACGATTATATCAGATATTGAGTTCTCAGCGATGGCCAGTATTTACGATTCCGCGATATCGAAATTAGAGCGACAACAACAGTATAATAACAAGGACAACACCGATGGAATTACTTCAACGAATAGTGGAGAACACGAACCCAGTACAAACAAGCATGATATCAATAACATCAACGAATCCTGAATTCAGTGTGAATTTCCCTAGCCCAGTCCCCGTGAAGGAGATAGCGCTAGCAAAATTACGAGTGTATCACAGTTGGCCTAATATCAGATCGGTAGTATTTGGTGGTCAACAACCGAATAATTCTTTGGTGTTTGCGAATAAGAATAAAGACGACGGGACTCCAGACTGGAACGTTGTTTCGATACCAACCGGATCATACCAAATCGAACAAATCAATAATGAATTCGCGCGTAGAATAAAATCGATTACTGGAAAAGAATCAAAAATCGCTATAACGGTTCATGAGCCGACGCTATTATCCGCGATTGAAATAAGCACAGAAGGATACGTCGTAGATATCTATAACAGCTCAATCAGAACCGTGTTGGGATGGCCTGAAAATCTACCTCAGGAAACCGTTGCACCACCTGAACCTAAAAAATCTGATTATGTCACAGACAAAATAAAACCTGATAATCCAATAAATAGTTATAAAGAGTTCAGTATACCCTTAGAGTTTTTTGGGATAAGATACGAAGCAGCAGAGAGGGCGAATCATCATATTGTTAACGAACCCCACATTATTAAAAATTTCACAGCAATGAATAATGATTTTTCACAGTTGTTAATATCTCTTAAATCTGGCTCTCTCACCCGAGATGAATTTATCAGCGTCGTAGAAACATGCAATAAAATCATCGACGATATGGAAAAATTTAATTTACAAATTATTCAAGTTATACTCGATGATATTCCCGTATCGAGAACAAGATTCGCAAATCAATATAATATCCGCGTTGAAGATATTCCAACATTTAAACTACCCGGATATAACGTATCAAAACTAAAGAAACATCTCAACTACATCATTGATATTGGATTTAAAATAATTTACGACGCATGGAAAAGGAAACTAGTGAAAAATGTATTAATCCTGACACATGATAATGACCCAGACGGTGGCGGCAGACATATCGCTCCGTTCAACGTGAATATTTCAGCGGTGATTGCGCTCAATTTAGTATGCGATGTTATCGAAGGAAGATATCAAATTAATCTCGAACGATCAAACCAAGCTCAGCAAGTATGTATTCTTTATTCGTTTGCACCAACAGCTCCTCCAGGAATTTTAATAATTGAGTCTCCGGTTAATCCAGTCTATATGCGGTGTCATAATGATTCGCTAACAAGAATTAATTTCAAACTCACAGACCAATCTAATAATCTAATTGATCTACAAGAGGAGGTGTTAGAGATTAGTCTGTTTGTAAAATCCTAAAAGGATTTTCATCGTAAAAGAATTATTAACCCATAGCAGCAGAAAGGGTGAACGACAACAACGTTGCGACCAAAATTGATTGAAAAATCGTAAAGTCTCCGTTTGATAAATGGAGACTTTTTTTGGGGGGGGGGGTTAAAACATGAGATTTCGTTGGAAGGCTCTATTTTTTGTTTTAAGGATTCAATCTATTTTTTTGTCTGAAAAGGTTGTAGGGTTCACCCTCTCTGCTGCTTAATGGTTCTGAAAAATCTCTAGATATACACTAATACATTAAACTCTGATATCAACTTGTAATTGAAAGTAAACATTTCAAATCTCCGCTGTAATAAATGCATCATTACACAACATGACATTACAAAATTGAATACACTTCGCATATCATGTGAAATATAAATTTAGCACTCACCCCTATGGCAGAAGAACACAATGGAGAGCGTACACTCCTTGACGAGATCCAAAATGACCAATGTGTCGGTTATAACTTGATCTTCCTTAAATTCATAGGAGAGTGAGCAATATTCAGGGTAAAATACCGGTGCATACCATGTTAATAATGTTCCTCGTAGCAAGTAATTTTCAGCGAGATGTTAGCCCCGTCGCTTACCTGGACACTTATTCACCCTAGATAACGTATACACATATAGTTCTAAGGCATACACACGTTTTGGGTTGTTTTTTTTTTTTGCCTAATTCTGTGACACAAGTATAAGAGCAGCTGGTGGACCATTTGTAAGGTAAATTGGCTCCTAAAATGGTATATATGGAATTTTCCTATTCCCCATACTAAGACTAGGCACTCAGTTACGGAGTAGTTTTGATCCTTAGAGGGCAATTTCCTACTTGCATAAGCAATGGGCAATTTCATGCCCTCATGCTCCTGAAGCGAAACAGCCCCCATGACCCGTATCAGAAAGCATCAGTCCTCAGCACAAAAGTTTTGTTCAAATCTGGCAACTTTAAGATTGATGCACTTACCAATTTCTGTTTTAAAGCGTTAAATGCTTTTTCTTGCCACGCCCCCCTCCCCCGGAATTTTTTTCGGTTGCCCTTTCATAGTGAAGTCTGCTAATGGGCTGACAATAGCCGCAAAATTAGGGCTGTTAAAATAAAAAAAAACATAGCAAAGACCTTGGTACATCTCTGACTGCTCATATTTTGTCTGGGTGAGGTTTCATCTGGCCTAGTTTTCTTACAAGATGTCCCAAATATTCTAGGCTAAATATCCTATGCTACATTGGTTAGGCTTAGCTGTAAGATTTATTGATATTGGGTTTAACGCCAGTTTTCAGCACACGACAGGCTATATATGGCGGCCAGTATTAATGAAGGATGAAGAACCCTGGAAAATCCCCAAAAGGAACCACCGACTCACGAGAAGCTACTGGCAAGCTTTCTAACACCCACATTGGCCGATTCTGAGACTTGAACCGACCAGACAGGGGAGATGGCAGTGATCCGTAACTGTGAGCGCTTTACACCGCTCAGCTACTCGGGGCCCCCTGTAAGATTTGCAGTATTAAGTCTATCGAACAGATCCCATAATACCTTAACATGTTCTTCCCATGTATGTGTACAAAGATATCTACGAAACTGTCGACGTTTTCCATACCTTTTAACAGTTTACGCATGAGACGAACGAACCTTGCACTGGTCTTGACTAAACCGAAAGGCATAACTTAAAATGATAATTACTTTTGGGAGTCGTGAATACCGTTAACTCGCGGTCATTATCAGCGATTGATGTCTTTTTGCCGAAATTCAATGCAAAAACTGTTCGTCCAGTCCTTCTGTCTGACCAACACATCACTACAGGGAACGAGAACGGGGAACTGGAAGGTTCGATCACTTCCTGGTCAAACATTTTCCCCACTTAATTATATCCATATCTCCGCTACACCAAGTTTGATGAATATTTCGTACAGTGTGTATATCAACTCCATTGAATATAACTAAAATATTACAGTTATCCCTGATCACTTTTGGTATTTGTGTACCGCGGAGTAACAAAGTCACTATTGGTATGCCTACCTCGCGAAAATATCCGAGCTAGATTGGACTGTTTATCCAGCATTACATCGTACAAAACTAGATTATTAACCAACCCATCAAGGTCATCCACGAACGGTGCTTCATCAATATCAGTAATAAAATTAATATCATAGTCTTCATTTATCGTCGCTGCGTTTTCATTAAAATCAATCGTACATTGTAGCATGTTTGATCTACCTGATACAATTTATCCCACTTAAGCCACCTCATTATCAAATTAGGCAGCAGTTGCGTTTTACCTATTCCAGATGGCCCTATGATAATCATTCTGATATAATTCGATAGCGCTGCATGATGTTTTACCGATTCTAGGTTACTTGTCTCATAAAAATCAATTACATCCATACCATATATGATAATAAATATATTTATCTATATTCTGTTAAATGCAGGGTGCGTTCTCGTACAGGTGAATTAACTATTACAACAAAAAGTAAAAGATCAGCACTTAGGATAAGTGTGAACAACGTGGTACAAATAAATTTACATTTATTCCAAACAGCGTTAAAAAAACAAGGCGGGAACTCCGTGTACTAAAACCCAGGAGAAAATGCACCTTCCAAGATATATTTATCGTGGTCATGGAACCAGACTTTATATCCTGCTTGATAATCAGGATCAATCAAAACTAGATAAATATCCGATAAATGAAATTGATAAAGCGTTTCATGCTAATGATGTAGCTTATAAAAGTAACAATCTGAGAGACATATCGCATATGTAAAATTCATTCAAGCGTTAAATCCCACACATAAAAAATCTTTCAAGGAATCATTGGCAAACTGGTTAGTACGATCTGCAATGAAAGGTAAACTAGTATTAGGGTTTGGCAATTACTATTATGGAATCGTTTTATTATAGTCCAAGAGGATATTGGAGAGGCAGAACAGCGATTAGTAAACTCGCCGAAGCAGCAGGTATCAAACGTTCTACTGCTGCAGATTGGTTATAACGATAGGAAATGTGGCAAATTTATCTACCTCCGCCTAAAAGAATCTAGTATGCACATTTTGATGTCAGTGCTCCTAATGAGTTCATCACGCTGATATTTTGTTTTTACCACATGATACTATCAAAATTGGTAGACGCCAATATATATTTGTAAATATGCAAATATGCGTCATCTGTAGTTAATGCTGCAAGTAGATATAAAGAGGCAGAGCCGTTTTTGACAAAGACAGCAACTGACATTGCTGATGCGATTAAACGAATTTATCACCGTGGTCTACAATGGCCATAGCTACAACAGGTTGATCCTGGCAAAGAATTTCTGGGCGCAGTATCATCACTGATGAAGCAACATAATGTTAATATACGACAAGGACGCACCACAATTCATCGTGATGAGGCAATTGTTAAATGATTTATTCGAACTCCTGCTGAGCAGTTATTTGGATATCAGTATGCAAAGAAAATAATTTTAAAAAATATAAGATCTCAAGAATGGGTTACAAGACTTCAAAGTGTAATAGATACATTAAATAATGAGGTTACTCGAACTACTGCGTTGAAACCTATTAACGCAATCACAAAAACTATATACCTACACAACGACATGATGTTTCAAAACAAGTGCTGGATAATGTAACCGTAAGATACTTATACGAGCCGGGTGAAATTAAGGGGTAAAGCGTTGTAAGATCTACTGGTAAACCTACAATATCAGATTAGATTAAACTGCTCCTCAACGATTTACACGTGAACAATTACAAGAAATACCCGATAATAGACTATTACCGATCACTAACTAGCACCTCTACGTCGATTACATTCAAAAAAGGTCAACATCGTATGTTCACATGTATTACGAAGACTACTGTCTTTTCTATCTACAGGAAATAGTCACGGATCATTATTTGAATACTGAACATTGCATTACAGCCCACACACTTCTGTTGTTTCAGCGCGTTGATATATTCAGTATCAATATCAAAGTCGCAATTATTTTTAATGTCACTTTGTTTATAACCAGCTAACAATTGCGTTGTTGGTGTCAGTAAATTTTACAATAACCCTCCGCAGCAGAGTTATTTTCCTAAGTTTGACCACTTGATACGATCACCATTGATCCAAACAATAGTTAACCTTTGAGATCAATGTATCGTCATCCGAGTGATTTGTCAGCGCGTAGTGCATCCTTAACAGCTCTGATATAAACTGCGACATTTAATACGAGATTATGTTTCCTTGACTCTCCTGGTAAATCAACTTCAATATTGTGTTGTGTATCAACTGATCTATAACTCAACGGTATAGGCAATTCTGAAAACGTTTCCTTATGTTTTTCAAATAACTGCCGCTGAAGTGTGTCACGAACTATCTTTCTACTTGCCACTATCAAATCATTTGGTCTCCATTTATCAAAAAAAATAATTTATGGAAGTTTTTGAAATTATTTTACGCATTAATTCACATTGAATTTTAATCGGTTGTATTCTGATTAATTTCTTAAACTCTTTAATTTTGGATCGGGCGCTCTAAGATCATCAGTTATCTCTTCGTAGTCTACAAAATAAGTCAGCCATTCATGCGGAGGTAATCCAACAAATGGTGGTGGTGGTTGACCGTGATTGCCACACATTATCAGAGCTGTATTCTTTAACAATAACCAATCAAGAAACATTTTTAATATATCTAGCGACACTGCATATTTCATCCCAAATTATTATACCGGGTATATATTTCTCGCCCGTTCATCAGGAGTCCATTTATCTCCCTTGTATCGAATAAAAAGAAGCTATTATAAGCACATGATCGCACACCTCTCATTTTTCTCGCAAGTCTTGGTACGAGTTCTCTCGCAAGTCTTGGTACGAGTTAACACAACTAAATCCGAATTCTGTCTAAATTTGATTAATTTTGCGATAAATATCATCGATTTCAACATCTACGGATTCAGAGTAATTGTATAACATTTCTTGTTTTATTCTCCATAATCCCCTCGGTGCATCAGTACTTGTAAAACGAGTCAGTAATTATGTACATATTTGTTTTCGATATAAAATGAATCCGTTGCAACTCTTGACTAATGTCAGGAAATCTATTTCTCATCGATGCAAGCTGATCGAAGCATAAGCGAGCACAGACTATCTTAGATGTGTATATTGCGGAGAGGCGTCATTGATATAACCAACAATTGTACCTAACCGTGTTCCCTTATACAAGTAAGCGTTTTATTGACTTTAAAATATATTTTCACTGTTGCATCTGCTATTATAAAACCGTATTCATCATCATCTATAATTAGTCGTGCATGATGTAGTTTGTTTTCATATGCTCCACCTTGAGTAAATTAACAGATTCTTCTTCTACCAAGATCCTTTTGCGGTTTTATCATCATCGTGTGGTAGCGAAACATCGTTCTGCTTCTGATGTACGTTTCTCTGACAAGCGTCTACCAAAACCAACATAACAGACGACCCTTAGTAAACTCTAGTGATATAAAACGAGCGAATCCAGTTAGATCAAAATAAGATAGTGGTCCATTTATCAATAATTTGGTCTCGTGTGTGGGATATCCAAATCGCTTAACATATCTAGAACATTCTCCGTGACCAAGAAAACGTCCCAGACAGCGGCGTCGCTAGGGTTGGTGTCACCCAGTGCGGTAAACTCATGGTGTCACCCCTCCAGACTTTCACCTTGGAATTCTTCTTCTTAAAATAAGTGAAAATTTTGCTCCGACCAGTCCGAATCTCATTCAAATAAGCACCAGACGCTCTGCAGACTATATGGTGGCACCCTGTGCCTGCTAGTCATGTATTTAGCTATGATCAGTTATCCGCTTATGAAATCCGACTAGACAGAGCAGTGTGTGCTCTGTAAAATTTGCAATTTTTTTATTTTGGTGTCACCACTCTGAAATGGTGTCACCCGGTGCGGTCCGCACCCCCCGCACCCCCCTAGCGACGCCACTGGTCCCAGATACCACGTGACCATATCAACAGAGATAACGTCGTTGTGATCATTCTTGGTATTCCAAGTATGACCACCGCCTGCAAAGACAACCTCCTGTTTTAAATTTGCAGTAATATTTCTTTGCACTTCATCAGATCCTTGGTTCATCAAGGCTGCTCGTTTGTTATCCGCGGCTTCATTTATTATTATACTGACATTCGTGGACATAATTTTTGTACTGGGTAATTTTACTTGCGGTGGTTTTCTTTGTATTAATAGTGTCAGTCTATCTTTAATTGCGGTGAAGGCCTTAAAGGCATACAACCTAAGTTTTTCGACTTTTTTGTTCTTGCAAATGCATGATATTATGAAAAGTATAGTAGAAATAATGAGTAATTACAGGTCATTCAGTTTCAAAAAATGTACATCTGTAAGTTTAATCAATGAAATTATAACGATTTTCTGTACGGATTGCTAATTAATTATGCAGAAACGGAATTTACCGATATTCTCCGAAGTCGCTGTGTCAAGTGACGCGCGTCAACAAATAATGGAAGTCGAGGTAAGCCTGTGATTCTCTTTTGATGTAATTATTGCCTTATCCTTCGTCTTTCCTTCTCCTTAGTTCTTTATAGTCACCCACAATATATGTATTGCTTAAAGATTTCTCATTATATATGATAAATTACAAGAAGTAGGCAAAAAAGTCAATATGATGGAAAATCTTGACAATAAGGGGTTCCTAAGGGGCCATTCTTCAAAGTGTTTACTTCTCGTGTTTGTGTGATTCTGTTACGTTGTAAGATAAACCAACTAAAAATATGATAATTTGTATCATTGTAATCAGAACCGCTATTAACAGGTCTCGCTAAAGTCGCTTCTTTGGCTCAGAATAAAGTTGATCTTTTTGGGCAGTTGCATTACCACATTACGTTCACGTATCCGACAGTTGATGTGATTTGCGCATTTGTTTGTATATTTACACGTTTGCTTCATTGCATAACACAAAAATTAATATTTTCCCACATAATATTTAATGGATTTATTTTATTTGGAATTTTTTTTACTGACAATTATTTAAAAATTTCTGCAGGACTTCGACCTGGTTGTTTTAGATGAAGTCGTGCTCCTTGTTGCACAGAGGTATATTCAAGATGTCCTGGCAGCAGAAGAAGATAATGATTACAACCAGGGGAAAAGGCATACTGCTAATAGGCAGTTTATTTTATGGACTTAACGGATACCTAAGTACTGGCAACAGACATGTCATTCCAAGCTGTTGTGTATGGGGTATAATGGATAAATGATTTTGGCCAGCACCATGGCTTTACAAAACGAAGACTTGGATGATCTATCCAAATATATGTGTGAATAATATAATTTATGTTGATTTTCTGTTGTATAAAACATTTCTTTTGTAGTATGCAATTTTTATTTTGCATGAACAAGTTTTGTAAAACATTTTTTTAGCTACCTACCCACTAAAGAATGATTATATGTATGGCTATGTTTTGAAAGCAACTGTGAGGAGACTATTTATTAAAAACATAGGATGAATTGAAGTTGACTTGCATTGTCTTGGGATGCAAAGAATAGAAAAAACAAAAATACATTGGTGAACATGATTTTAATCGTGCATATACAGTAACACATTAAGTTAAATGATAAATAATGCATATTCATATTGAGTTGAGAAACAGTGTTGCAGTGTTTCATGAATACAGATTGGTTTGCAAATATCAACAGAACTACAAACACTAGGATACTATTCTATCCAGACACTGCTCATTAATTACAATATCATGTAATACAAAATGGCTCTGGAAACAGAATAAGGTTCTTAAGACTAAAATACTAGTTCATCTAAAGCAACCTTGAATGCTTATATCACATATGTGGATCATCAGCCATCTTATTACAACTAAATCAAATATACTTGACACCATTTAAAAGCATCAAATTTTCAGTTTTTTAAAATGTGTTCATTTACCATAGAAATAATTATACCCTTTATATGAATACCCAGATGAATGTACACAACTGCATACACTGTAAAACTAACTATTATATATTATGAAATGTACAAAACTTATACAAGTACAAATGTGCACGTACAGGTATAACTTTAATTCAAGAGTACATGTACAGTGAGGCATAAAAAACTGAAGGATATCATCTAAGAATAATTATGGCATATATAGAGGTTTTCCATGTTATTTAGGTTGAGTGGGGTGCTCCCAATATTATTTAAATTATTACAAAAGACCCCCTTGGCATGTTTTTGTGAGGAATTGAAGTAGTGATAGACAGATGCAATGCTCAGAGCCCCCAGTCAGTGGTGCCAACAGTTAAATTAATGAATACACAAAATGTGAAAGTCAAATAAACAACAATTTAATCTCATTAAATAACAGTCATCTCTCAAATGAAATTCAAATTAAAACCCTATCACTTGTCTTTAACTCAACCAAGTTATGACCTATTTTATCATCTGACTTAGTGTAATAGATTTTCCTCTTGTCCTGTGTTCCTACTCGTCTGCATGATCTTTCTCTGGACTGGTAGTCCAATTCCATTCAGTCCATCACACTTCTGCCTCCATTCTTCCTTTTTCTTTGTCTCCCAGAGACTTTTATATGAGAAACTAGTGTACCATTACTATAAATGATTACAGACATCCTATTCCAAAATACTAGACAGTTCTATAGAAATTACATTGATGTTTTAGTATCCTGTGCTTGGTTTCTATGCTTTTGACTCAAGTGATTACCAAGTACTCAATGCCAAACTTTAGTACATCACCTAAAGAAACTACTGCAGAGAAACAAATATTGAAATTAAGCCCACCCCCATGTATGTTTCCTATTGCATTTCTTTTAAAATTAGGGTAGCTAGGTATTCACACACACACACACACACACACACACAATATATATATATATATATATATATATATATATATATATATATATATATATATATATATACTGAATAGTATATATAATGTACTAAGTACAATGCAAAACTGGCTCAGATATACATATCAAATTCAGGAATGCAGGGGTCATGTTACCAGGCGAGGAGACTTTGACCTCTTGATTTTTTAGACGTAAAATGACTGGTTGTACTTTATACCTTCCTCGATGTACCCATTAAGTTCTGGCAGTGTTGTAATCCAAGGCTACATGTATTTATGCAATGTTGATACCAATTAGCCTATGTAGACAAACAAACTCTTACACATTCACAGGGGTGTTTTAATTGCTAACTGACCTTTAACCCTGTTTGCAGCAATATATCACTGCTGAGTTCATGAAATTGGGCCTACTGTACAGTGATGAAAATATACCAATTTCAGTCATATTGCTACGATGTTTGCAGTGTGGCAGTTTATAGTGATATTTAGCACTGAGGCATCATGCCACAGAATGACATCCCACCCAGTTACATTATCCTGACAGTAGGATGACCAGTCCATACACTAACCTCTTAATGCTGAGCACCAAATGAGGCAGCTGGTATTACCATTTTTATGTCTTTGGTATGACCTTGCCAGGGATCAAGGCCTCCACAACCTATTGCATCTGAGGTGGATGCTCCTACCACTAGGCCACTGGAACAGTCAACACCAGTATGTAAATAGTAATTTGTTGTTAACAAATATAATCAGTATCATTTTTAATTGATTTCTTTTTTTTATAACAAAAAAAACCCAGAAGTTAACAGCATTTTTTTCTTTATAAAATTAGTTTGAAACTATATGTGAACCGGTAATAGCAGACATCGCTGCACCTGTGATAAACCACTTCATTACATTGTATTCTTAAAGAATTGGGCAAATAAATTCAGGAAAATATATAATTTAATTAAAACAAAGTCTAATTATTTTGTGTTAGAAAATTTAGCCTAAATATTTAATAATGAAATAAGAAATATGGGACAATACTATGCTGTGGAATTCGAAACAATGTTGCTAAGCTCAATGCTGTTTTCTGATTTAATTCATTTTCATGAACATACATACATACATACATACATACATACATACATACATACATACATACATACATACATACATACATGGATTGAAGTCATTTGCTCCAATGTACATTTTTTCTTCTTCAAAGTATCCTAGAAATCTTTTTGACTGCAATTTTACACAAAACATGTAGAAATTAAAATTATTAAAAGGTACTTTATTATGCAATAATACAGACTTGCAATTACACGATTTTAATCTTGTTACTCCTATAAGATTAAATGAATTACAATGAATAGTTTCTGCTGTTCTTTTTTTTAATACATCATATGGCCAAAATACACTGCATTTACTTCAATCTAAACATACATATAAGACAAGTATAAATGCAATGGGTATGAAAAGTTTGAAAAGGTCCTACATCTTGTGGTTCAAATGCATGTTTTTTTAAAAGCATTAAGAACATAATCAACAGTGGTCTGAAGATAAACTGAATCTTGGAAATCAAACAGATGCTGGACTTTGGCTCATAGTACACACTTCAAGAAAGTCAAAGTCTATATGGGTCCATGGTAGGGATCATTTGTTATCATACAATCACTAGTATAGTCTCTCCATAACAATTTGATATCAATAGGTGTTACCCGACTAAAAGGCCTAAATCATTTTAACTTAAAATGAGATTTCTGTTTTGTAACAATCTGTTCTGTAGGTGGTGGTGGTATTGGAGTAAGTACATCAGATATTCACCTATGATCATTTATGACCAAAACAACTGGCTGGTTCATTCCAACTCTATCATCTAACCTCATTTTCAATATCAGCTTTCTTTGGGTTTGCAGACCATCTCTCACTTTTTTGTTGAATGACCTTTGGTATCTGACAAGAAAATGCAAACATTTCACTGACAATGTCATTTTATATTTTTTTTAATTCTCAAAAGTCCAAATAAAAACTGCATTCAATTACATGTAACAAATCATTTTGCTACAGATGAAAATGTAAATATAGCAAACCTGTATCTAACCCATATATCATAAAAATGTTTAGATTATTTACAGAATTTTCTAATTACATTAGACTAATTCTAACCAAAATTGATTTATGAAATTTATTTTAAAAAATTTCTTCTGTAAAAGATTAAATTGTACCACAAACAGATGGTTTATCAACTTTCAGGTAAAGCATTAATATTTTAACGTAAATGAATTATTATGTTAACAAACAAGAAACTTCCAATCCCCAATTTATCCTACTTCTGAAAATGTTTATCTGTCTGTGTATAGCTCAGACCGATATGAATTAGACTGCAAGCAAAAAAGTAAAAATTCCGGAAACAAAATCTGATTCCAACAATGGGCATGTGCACAAAAATCGGGTAAAGCTTGACCCCTCCCTCCCTGTACACATGCATACTTTATTTTTTTTTACACACACCCCATCTGCGTACATGCAATTGCTCTCCCCATTCTGTAGAACAGCCTATATTTAATCCACAAGAAAAAATCAAGGATTAATAATATTATGTATTTAATACAACAGATAGTCCACCAATGTTGAATGTCTGGCTGCATCAAATAAATAAGCTGTGTAACTTTAAAAAGTTTGTTGATTGTCCACTAAAACTCAAACACCAAATGAACCCAGTCAAGCAGGTTACATATTAGACAAATTACTATCGAGGTATATGTGTAAATACATAATCAGCAGACCTCCAACCCCCATACACAAGCATATGCATTTGGGTAAACCCCCCCTTGCCCTCTCCAAGTGTACTAAACGGACAAACCATAACTATGGCCTTAGTGTGGTTTGTATTTATAATACAATGTATTCATATTCTTACAATGATAACCAGTATATCTTCATTTTTTCAATTACGCATCAATACTATATTAAAGATATATTGTAATTACACATTTTTAACTTGTATGTTTATACACTGCAAAGAAAACTTTTGTGGGAGCAATTTTCTGGTTTATACACAAATACCATCCACAAATACCAATACAACACTATACATGTATATATATATGGTTGCTTTTTAGTATACTTAACACGAATATTCTCCTTTTTTGTATGTATCACAATTATTTTTGTTAGTATACTTTCTCAAATGGGTTGATAAAACTTTTAGACTTTTCCATCATAACACTTTCCTTCTCCTTAAGTTTTTCAACTTCAGACAAGACTGAATCCCTTAAAATAAAATTTTGAAATGTGTAAATACTAATGTTGAACTTGGAAATCTTTAGTTTTGTATCAAAAGAAAGCATTATCATTTATCTTGGTTATTATAATGGGAATGATAATGCCTCAAGAAATAATAATAATAATAATAATAATAATAATAATAATAATAATAATAATAATAATAATTTATTTAAAGGGGTGACTCATTTAGTCAAAGACTATTCTCACTTGAGACTAACTAAAATACAAACAGCATGATGAGGAACATATCAATAAAAAAAATGACATGTGCCAACAATTTACAACAAAAATATTATTCTAAATAAAACTAATCGTATTTTAACAAAATGTACAATCTTTTCCAACTGCAAAATATTAAACTAGTATAGAGTGATACATTTCCAGGTGCATCTACCAAAATATTTGTAAACTAGTAAATATACATAAAATTTAATAAAATGTAGTAATACTTACATAGATGCCATATCTGATTCTGATGTGGTTATATCAGAGACAGCATTAATTTGTATCCTATGAATTGTTGGCCCAGGTGTGGAAGTTGTGGCCATGTCTTCTTTGACAATCCTCTGTTTCTGATGTTTTCCTTGCACTGGCATTAAATTCATAACTAATATAGCAAGGGAAAATAAATATTTCATTAGGCACAAAAATTTATATATATTTAACAAATAATAGTGAATGAATGAATGTTAAATTAAAGTGAACCGGCCCCGGTGGGTTATTATTCACTGTTTTATCTTTCAAAAGAAACTTATTTAATTTTTCCTGTGGGGTAAGGAATGATGCCACATCCCCAAGGGCATTTATGCACACATAGTGTGCTATTTAATTTGGTCATGCACAAAATATACTTAACTGTATTGCATTTTGTAACTTTTATTTACAGCCATCACTATTTACATTATAAATAATTTGTATTAAAAAAAAAAAAAACTAGTGTCTGCTTGCCCCTAAATAGTCTTATGGTTGCATGCGAAAATGAAGATGATCATTAATACCCTTTCGGTAGCCTCAATAAACAGCTGCTGTATGTCATGTACATGCTGATTTCAGCGATATTGTTGCAGGGCTGTGGCATTTTATTTCAAGCTAAATGGAATAATGCCAGTTTATATAAAATATGTTATTTTAAGAGGTTTGATAAAGAGTTAACAATACAAAAATAAAACAGCGGTATAAAAACTTGACTCTTCATTGCAAAATTGAGACTCACCAGTATCCAGCAAGAATTTGGCGACCTCTGGATTATTTTCTAGGCTCAAAGTGGACTTCTTTTTATTCCATCGTTCATGCTGGTTACCAATACATATGCGTGTGCTGACATAATTTACCCAAACAGCTTTTTTTCCCTCCTCCTTTCAGAATCTAAGTGTTGGCTTCGATCTAGTTGCGGACACGCCAATATTTTTGTAAACACGTGTTTGCGCATGGCTAAAATTCTTAATCTTCGGGAGAGGTCAACACAGAGGTTACATGAATATAGGCGTGGCAAATAGCGAATTTTTGTCTGCAGACAATAATTGAAAATCGCGTATTTTATCACAAAATTTACCGATACTAGCCTGATTTCGGCCTCAGCAACAGCCTGAATCGTAATTTTTCAACTAAATAAGTAATCACGAACTGAAAAAAGAACAAAATAATTTCATTCGTTTTAACTTAGGTTGTATGCCTTTAACAGCAACATCTTTTTCACTAATTACACTAATATCTTTCAGTGATGATTGTTTTGCAATCGGAGCCATTTTGGGAGCCATTCTTGCAAATAATCCTTGAATAACATTACCAAGACCATTACCGTAAGTTACTTGATAGATTGGCTATCGTGAATTTGTTATTCTGACCATTACAGGTCCACGATGTCGATGTATGATCATCTTATTTGATATCTATATATGTAATCACTATGACAGTCATCAACGAGATCATCAATAAGTTTCCGATATACGATAATATTCATGATACTACCTTGATATTATCGTTGATAAATATCAGCAGCTTCATTAATTATTTCCAAAGAATTATTTCCTACCAGTTTTCCTCCAGTGAGGATTTCTAGTTGTAAATCATCAAGAATATTAGGACAAGAAATAAGATCACTTCCGCTTGACGTAGTCAGGGTAATAAAACCACAATCAGTAGAACCGTTGATGGTTGCATCGTACAAATGTTCCCTTTCTTTACTAGAAAATTTGTGATTTTTTTGTCAAAAGATTGTTGTATTTGCTGCTGAGGCTTAGGAAGTTGATTTGAGCTGCGTTGTTGCTCAATCTGAACACCTATTTAACATTTTCGTTCTTTTTTTCTTTCATGCAGAGCAAAAATAGTGGATCTTTATTTCAAGCTATATTGTAATTTATGCAATATATTCCAGGCATTTCTGCCTACAGATCTATCATGTTCCAATTTTAGGTATCTTTCTCTGCGATTAAAACCTGTAACCGCAAACCCAGCTAGATTAGCCAGATTTTTAAAAAAAAATCTTATTAATCGCTTTCAGATAGTGTAACTTCTTCCGGTCCATTTTCTTCAGGTATTTCTTTACGGTTAGGGTCAGCAGCGGCCACCTGCGGTTGTAATTGTGAAGCGACTAAATCAGCTGGAAGTTTTTAAAAATCTTTTTGTTTTCTTAGTTTGTTCAGAAGTTTGTTTTACTGATGGAAGAAGACTTCAGTAGCTTCTGCAACTCTCTAACTTTTGTGACCTCTACAAATTCAACTGGAGATTCTTGACGCGCTTGTAATTTTTGTCTGACAGAATCAGGGATTGGTAGAAATTTCTTAATTGCTTCTAGTCACTCTTAAGCTACTCTAGCTGTACAAGATTATGATACCATACTATTTATTATTAATGATCTAATTATAGCAGCAGAGAGGGCGCGACTTCAAATAAATGTCCAGAAGTTAAGTATAATTGCCAACTTTTTTCAACTAACCAAGCGTTTAATTTCAACATGGAGCGTATCTTATTTTTTTTTTTTTTTTTCGTTTTAGAGTTTAACGTCATTTTTCAGCACACGATAGGTTATACATACATAGCGGCCAGTATTATTGGTGGAGGAAGAACCCGGGAAAATCCCCGGAAAGAACCACCGACCCACGAGAAGCTACTGGCAAGCTTTCTCACATAACTACATTAGCCGAATCTTAGACTCGAACCCACGCAGACAGAGGTGAGGTGGAAGCGTATCTTAACACTCAGATTGACAAATGGACGCTGCTATTATGAGGTCGGCTCACCCTCTCTGCTGCTCAACAAGTTCAGAAATAAACCTAACCCTGCTGATAAGAATCATAATGTATTAAATATTTTTAAAGATGTTGCCTTATATTGCTAATATAAATCCCTTGGTAAGTCGCAAACAAAAATATAAATGTGTATTATACAGTGTAAACCAAAGCTACATAGCAATCATACAAAAAAGACGTGATAGTACAATAGTTATATCTTATGTACAGGAAATTAATAAACCTACATACCTTTACAGGTGAAGATATGCAAGTCCTTAAAGTAGATTGCTGACTGAAAACACTATTCGTAATGTAAAGAGTCCTACGGTGAGGTATCATGCACATATGTTGTCTTTGTATGTGTATTGGAAGCAATCGGTTCTTCCAATCAAAATCACCTCGCACGTGCGGCATAGGATGGACCGAACTCACTATTTCGAAATACATTAATCACCCTAGGGTATAATTGTACATAAAAGCGAAACTCGAGTACATGTATTTAATAAATAAAAGAATTTATACAAAACCGTGACATTATGGATAAAGAGAATTGGATATTTCTTAATTTATATGATTCAGGACGGCGATAACAAAGGCTAATTTAAACGTTTCTTTAACGCCCGTTCCATTTCGGAAACATACGTCCCAATATTCATTAAATCTAGGACATAACAGACAATCCAGTTCATAACAGATACCGACCTGTATGAGAACCTTTAGTATTTAGTAATGATTTTAATAAAATCTATTTTGTTTATTTAATATTTATTGTTAAAATTTCAATTACAACACTGTATATACCTTTTATGTCAGTTTTTTATATCTGTACTCTGATTTTATTTGTGATATACAAAAACAGAAAAATGAAGAGATATTTATAGGACGGATCTTACATATAACTTTAACATTTCAAATTTTAAAAAAATTACTTTCATACATAAAAATATTTTTTTTTATATTCCTTATAAGTACAGAATTATAATAAGAAGCGGTTACTATCATTTCTGTATAATGTTAAAAAATATACAATGAGGAGAATTATTATTATTATTATTATTATTATTATTATTATTATTATTATTATTATTAATCAGACACGTTTTAACTTAAACGTTGTATTTTGCAGATGGACTCGACTTATGAATGAGTATGTACGATAGTAGTAAAACCTGACGCAAAAAGCCGCATATCCATTCTTCAAGAAATACGTCTTCGATTTACACTGTGTAACATGTTTCTTGTTTTAAAAAAACGCACGCACATACATACATACATACATACATACATACAGACAGACAGACAGACAGACATACATACATACATACATACATACATACATACATACATACATACATACATACATACATACGTACTTACGTACGTACGTACGTAAGTAGCATATGGGGTCCCTATAGCCTCAATGGAAATTCCAGTCAAAAAGGGCATGGGGACTATATAGCCTCAAGGGGAATTTAACATGGTGGGACTATATAGCCTCAAGGGGAATTTAACATAGTGGGTCTATATAGCATCAAGGGGAATTTAACATGGGAAATGGAGGCAAAGAAAGCCAATATCTTTTCGAGGTATATGAGTGGCCCTGAAAAGGGCCTTTGGATACTTCTTTTATTTTCTGCCGTTGTTATACCACATTTTGATTTTACCAATGATTCCCGTTTTCTTCTTCTTTTCGTCTTTGGGAATCAAGTCAAGATGTCCCATAGCTCTAAATTTCTCTTGTATCTTTATCCAATCGTTATTTAATCTTTCAAATTCCTCTTTCTTTTTTTTTTCTTTTTTTTTTCATTGTCCTTTCTCTCCTTACTCCAGTTATCTATTATCTTCTTCACTTCTTCTAATAGCTCCTTTCTCATTAGTTCTTCGGCTTTCTTGAGCTGGTCCAAACCATTTTGAACATGGAGCCACTCTGTCAAGATAGTATCCAAAAAGCACTTTATGTTTTGGACAATATCTATCACTTCCTTCAATGTTCCCACTCTGACATAGGGTGGGTTAATGCAGCCTCGTAACTTTTCGGCTTCTTCTTCTAGCATTCCTTCTAAGAGCTCCCTGGCTATTTTCAGTCTGTTTGCAAAGTCCAGGCTGTTCGTAAACTTCCATTCATTATGTAGTCTTTCCACTACATATTCCCTGTCTAATATCCAGAAATAGCTGTGTCTTAAATTGTTGAATAAAGTTGATGCTGTCACCATCTTCTATGGTTATTTCGTGGAATGGTTCTAATTTCAATTCAATTATATGAATTAAGGTCGCATGCGCAACTATGTGCTTTCGCGACCAGTTAATGCCCGAGGGTCGGGCTATTTAATTGGTCGGGACCAAAGGTAACTTTGACTACACTAGGCTGTGTTGTCGCAGTCTCCCCGGCACCCGCGTTAAATGGCAGTCTCACCTTAGAGTAACATGTCGGGTCACGGCAAAGCAGGAAGGCACCCGTTTTAGGAAAGCTAGTTTGTCAAATTTTTTCACTCTAGTTAAAGACAGAATCCAATCGGTTTGCTATTAGATACTTCTAAAATGAAGTATTAAGTATCCGTGTAATTAGTGAATTGCCAAATAATTTAGTTGTACTTTACATCAGTGTGAGAATAGGCCGAGCTTGAAATCAAGATTTCCAACATCTAATCAGAACCCGTGTTACGTAAAAGTAGATAAAGTCCAATGGATCAGCCATGTTTTCGTCGACAATCAGGTTAGCCTAGTTCTGTTTCTCCACACTCCTGGATGTTGCCATTGTTTACGCTTGAAACGCCCGGGTCGCACTTATTTCTAATCTAGTCCAGTTTTACTATGGACAGAAAAAATACCAATAATGTGTAAACCACCTGTGCAATTATATCAAATCCATATAGTCATAGAATTTGTCATCTTTCCTATCAATAAATATTTCAAGTACATAGTGTACATGTTGTAGGTCCTTAACAAATTAAATTGCTAAAATGTCTTAGCGACATAAATGAGTGTAGTCACTTTTAGATATTTTAGCTTTTTAATTTTGAGCGGTGGTCAAAATTGATCAAGTTAGATTTCGAGAAAGAGATTGTTCGAAAAAGGGTTCTCGTATCAAATGAGAACCCTGGGAAAGGAAAATAAATAAATATTTTTTTAAAAAAATTTAAAAAATAAATAAAAACAAATAAAAAAAATTTAAAAAATTAAAAAAAATAAATTAGAGTTGGAGTGGGGTGTGTTTGGTGTTATTTCATTTCTTTCTTCTTCTTTTCTATTCTTTTCCCTTTTCTCTTTCCCACTTTCTTCCTACTCCCTTCTTCCCTCTTTCTTTCTTTTTCCTTCTTCCCTCCTTCTTTTCCCTTTCTTTTTACTTTTTCTTGTCGGTTGGTTGGTGTTATGTTTCCTTGAGCTATCACTATTTGATCCCGGTGTTCTCATCACACTTGTATTTATCTTGCCACTTGTCGGTTGACTGGTTTTACTGTACCTACATTGTGCCATTACTTAGTGTAATGTTCTCTTTTTTTTTTTGTCCCTTCTCCTTCTTCCCTTTCTTCCTTTCTTCCTTTTTTCCTCGCATTACAATGTTTATATTATCCCCCTTTCCCTTCCTTTCCCCTTTTCTCTTTTTATTTTATATATTTATGTTAGGGTAATGTTAAGTAGTTCTGCTTTTTTAAGCTAGCGGTATTACTATCCGCTCTGGCCCCTTTAACCGATATGGCCTCGTTAATTATTTATTTATTTGGTAGTTATAATATTTATTTTTTGTCTGTTTATTTAAGGCATTGTTACGTGGGTCTGCTTTTGAGCTAGCGGTGTTATTACCTGCTCTGGCCCCTTGATTGATAAATATTAACTCTATGGCTATGTTTATGTTTATTTATTTATTTCATGGCTTTGATATTTATATTTTGTGTTTTATGTCTGTTGATTTTAGGTAATTAAGTATATTTATGTAGGTAGTATTTACGTTTTTGTTATACCTTTTATCTAGAATTTGGGGGGAATGATGTAACTGAGTCAAGTTTTCTTTGTTGTAGTTGGAAGACGGTACGTTGTCGATGATATTTGTGACGTATGTTGAATACATATTCTAATGTTTCAGTTTCTGGACAGTGTGGACATTTATCCGGCGTGGGTCCTGTACTTATATGTTTCATAAAGCTGCCATTTAGTAGTGTTTTACCTGTTCTGATTCTGTTGATTATTTTAATATCAATGGCTGCCAGGCTTTTTGGTAAACGTTGGGTTCTAGTGACCTCTTTTTGTAGTTGGAATAGATGTCTACCCTTTGTGGAGTTTTCCCATTGTTGTTGCCATTTATTATTAATTCTGTCCCTGACTTGACTATGTAGTTCCTGAGTGTTGTACTGTACGGGTTCAATTTGGTCTTTCATCAGACTGCTTTTTGCTGCTTGGTCTGCTTTTTCATTTCCAGGCAAATTGATGTGAGATGGCAGCCACAAGAAGTGTATGGTTTGGTGTGATTTATCTGCTTCCCTGATGGTCAGCATAGTGTCCTCTAGCAGGTTTTGTCTACTTTTGGAATTACCTGTCTCAATACTTTCAAGTACACTAAGTGAGTCTGTTATGATTACGTACTGTTTTTGATTTTGTGTTACTATCCATTTTAGGGCTCGGTTGATGGCCCAGAATTCCGCGGTATATATGGAACAGTCATCCGGTAGTCTTGTCGTAAATATGGTCTGATGTTCTGGGATCACTACCTCTGCAACCGTTCTATGTAGTTTTTTAGATTTTGAGCCGTCAGCATAGATTTTTACATATCCATCATAGTTGTTGTTGACGAGGCTTTGTACTTGTGTTAATGTTATATTGGGGTTGTCACGCTTATGTACCAGTTGGAGTGCTGTTAGGCTGATGTTACGTTGGTTATTTCTCCAAGGTGTGGAGTAGTTGTTCTGCTTGGAGTTCTATTTGATTGAGCTCTTTGCAGAGTGTGTGTATTTTGTTAGCTGCTGGAGGATGTGGTACCAGTCTTGAGCTAAAGGTGGTTTGACATTTACTTATTATTTTTCTGGTGGGATTGATCTCTTTATGTATTGAGATTCAACAGGCGTATCTAAGTATGTGTTCTTCTCTTCTCAGTTGTAATGGTGGTTCACATGCGAGGATTTGTAGTTCTTCCAGGGAGGTGTTCGGTAATGCATCGGTGTAGAGTCTAAATGCTCTATATTGGATGCTGTCTAGTTGTCTAAGTGTTTCCTTATTGGGCTGAGGAATAGATCTGGCAGCCATAGTCTATCTTAGCTCGGATTAAAGATTTGTAGATCATTAGCATAGTTTGCTGATTAGCTCCCCATGTAGTGCCTTTGATGTTTTTAAGTATGTTTAGATCTTTTTGACATTTTTGAATAGTTTTGTGTATGTGTGGTTTCCAGTTGATTACTGTTTCATTTAGAGCATTCCCAGGAAGTAGGTCTCGTTTTGGAATTGGATGGGCTGATTCTGTATATATAGTTTAGGGTATTTAGGTCGTTTGTTAGTTGGGGAGAAGAGCATGGCAACTGTTTTAATTTGGGATATTTTGAAACCCCAGTTGTTGGCCCATGTGCCGATGATGTCTAGTCCTTTCTGAATTTGAGTGATGTTCTTTTGACTATTGGGGTTTCCTGCTTTTCAGATACTACTGTCATCGGCAAATTGTGAGAGATCAACTGGGCAATATTTGAGATAGTTGGTTGGATTGTTGATCATTAGATTGAATAGGGTTGGGCCAATCACACTTCCTTGGGGGGTTCCATTATCCAGTGTATATGCTTGGGACAAGGCCTCTCTTACTCTGGTTTTAAAGTTCTTCCCGTAAGGAAGTTTGCTATCCAGCGGTGCATTCTTCCTGTTATGCCAGATTGGTTGAGTTGAGAGATGAGGCCATTGGTCCAGACTAGGTCGAAGGCTTTCTCTAGGTCTAGAAATATTGCTATTAGGTATCTATCTCTTTTCCTTTTGGCATTAAATGCTAATTTGATGTTGGCTTCCAGACGGATTAATTGATCAAGTGTAGATCGTTTATTCCTAAATCCACTTTGGGTTTCAGCCAGTAGTTGATTTTGTTCTAGGTGGTGTTTTAATCTATTGTTGACCATTGTTTCCATTACCTTACAGATTGTATTTGTTAGTGAAATAGGTTTGTAGAAGGTTACATTAGTAGGGTCTTTGCCTGGTTTTGGGATGGCTATGATTATGGCTCGCTTCCATAGTGTGGGGATGCGACCTGTTCTCCATATCAGATTTCTTAAGTCTAAGGTAATGTTCTGCATATTGGGTGGTAATTGTTTGTATATTTCATAGCCTAGGTTATCCTCTCCTGGTGATGTACTTTATTTTTGCTGAGGGCTTGTCTCCATTCTTTCAGATTAAAAGGGTCATTCAGTGGCGAATCTCTGTTGTCTCGATCTTTGGAAATGTGGGGGAATTCTTTTTCTAATGTTGATTTTTGCTGTAAGAACTCGTGTTTGTGACTGTTATCGCTGCTGGAGTTAGCGAAGTGTTGGGCTAACTTCTCTGCTACTTCCATGTTGTTTTTTGTTCCCTGGATTTTCGGCGCTATTGTGGGTGTTTTGCCTTTCACGGCTTTTATTTTATTCCAGATTTCTTTAGTATTTGTTTTATGATTGAGCGTTGTGCAGTATCTTCTCCATGAGTCCTTTTTTGCCTCATTAATTACCGTCCTAGTGATGATTTCTGTTTGTTTGTATATAAGAAAGTCAGAGGCGGTTTTTGTGTGTTTAAAGCGATTTAAGGCTGTTTTTTCTTCTGAATGGCAATTCTGCAATTTTCTGTCCACCAGGGGATTGCCGTCTATAATGGAAACCTGTTGTTTTGGGTATACTCTTATTCGACGCTTCGTTTATAATTTGTATGAGATTGTCGTAATATTTATTTGGATTTCCGCAAGGTTTACTAATTTAAGTTGGTCTTTAAAGCTGTTCCAGTTTGCATTTTTGAGTTTCCATCTTTGTTGTGTTCCTTGTTGCTCCGTTGGGCACGAGACGTATATGGTGGTACATAGGGGGAAGTGGTCGCTGCCTAATGTAGAATGTTGCATCACTTCCCATTGGGTGATTACAGCCAGGCTAGGCGTCGCAATAGTGAGGTCAATGGTGGAGAGTTTGCCTTGGCTGGGGTCTTTACATGTGGGGGTTCCGTTATTCAAAAGTTCTAGTTGTTCTTCTGTTATGTATTTTATGATGTTTTTCCCTCTCGTATCTGTGCGGTCACTACCCCATTCTGTGTGATATGCATTGAAGTCGCCGCAGATAATAGTGTTTGTGCCCCTTTTCTTGAATATTTGTTGAAAAAGTTGGTTGTTGTTTTGGCTATTTTGTCCTGGATTATATATGTTGTACAGATGTATTGTTTTGGTTGCTACTGTGAAGACAATTTTTGAAATTCAATTGGTGTTTCTGTTGAGTTCACATGAATAACTTCCTCTACTGCGTCTGTGATGGTGTCATGTACATATATGGCTAGGCCTCCTCCTTTTTTGCCGGTACTTCTGTGTTTTAAGCATGTAGTTTGTTAGCCTGTTATTTTAGGAATATTTGTACTGGTTTCCTTAAGTAGAGTTTCTTGAAGACAGATGATCTTGGGCTTGGTGATGGTTCCGTGGATTGCTGCAATTAGTTCTCCATGGTTTTTATTTAGCCCTCTGCAATTCCATTGCCATATAAGTAACTTGTCTGGAGTCTTGTTTTTTGTTTTGTTAGCCGAAGCATTATTTTTATTTCCAGTGTCCATTGTTTATGCTGTTGTTAATATTTTTTGTTGTTGATTTATTCGTGATGGGTTGAGCTCTCTCCCTGGTGTGATGCTAGGTAGTCCTGCATTTGCTGCATATATATGCTAATAAATTCATCTTTAGTAATTCGGTCGTTCCTCATTTGGTTGCTGATTGATTTTTGTAGTTGGTTTAAATAGGTGTCAATGGTTGTTCTATTGAAACATATCTCTGGGTTTGCGGTTGTATCTAGATTTCTCGTTCTCGCAGGTGTTAGTGTTTGTTCCTGATTTGAAGCTTGCCTTGTTGTATCTTTGTCATTATTTTGTTTAGTTATTTTTGGTTTGGGTTGTGCTTCTGCCTTTCTTGCTTTAGGTATGATTTCCTTTTGCATATGTTGTTTTTTGGCTTGATTATAGGAGATATTTTGTTGATCCATTAGTCAAATGATAACTTTTTCTTGTACTGCTATGGGGCATTGGGTATCATATGATTTGTGATCAGCCCTACAGTTAGCACACTTTGGTATTTTGATAAAGAATGTTCCTGTGTGTTTGCCGCCACATTTTCCACATCTTGGGTGTGAACGGCAGCGGGAAGAAAAGTGACCCCATTTACAGCAGTTATTGCAGTATCGGGGTTTGTTGATGTACTGCTGTAGTTTTACTTTAGTTCCATGTGGTCCAATTCTGACGTGTGCTGGTGGGGGTTATTGGAATTCTAGTAGGATTGTTGACGTTTCCATTCCTAGATGATTTCGTAATTTGACAACCCTTTTGCAAGTTATTTTGTGAAATCTGATGTCATATTCAATATTTTCATTTTGCACAATTGTTTTTAGTTTGCTATTGTTGTCATTCTTCGTGCTAGCGTGTTTGATACTTTTGATTTTTTGTGGGCCTTTCATTGAATGTTTCCCTTTATCTTCTTTATTTCCATTTCCATATGCCCTTTGCCTTGTTTTTGCTGCTATTGTTTGCCATTGTTCGTATTCCTTTCCATACCGTTCAACCCGATCAGCCTCACTAATTGCTTTGTTTATCTCTTCCATCTCTCTATCCGAGATGTGTTTAGATGGTCCGGGTTCTTGACTACTGTGTAAGGTGTAGCTGTTTATCTTTTCTGTAATGTTGATGTTGTCGTTGTTGTCATGGTTTATGTTGATTGGAGTTTGTTTCATTTGGTGTATTTGTCTGTTACTTTATTCTTCTCATGTGCATCATCTGTTGTTGTTGGTGTTATTCTTTCCATTTCAGGTGTTATTATTGTTGCTGTGTTTTCCGTTTCCTGTGTTATTGTTGTTGTTGGTTGTTTCCCTTTATCTTTGTTATTTCCATTTCCATATGCATTTTGCCTTGTTGTCTTTGTTGCTGGTGTTTGCCATTGTTCGTATTCCTTTCCGTTTCATTCAACTCGATCAGCTTCACGAATCGCTTTGTTTATCTCTTCCATCTTTCTATCCGAGATGTGTTTAGATGGTCCGGGCTCTTGACTACTGTGTAAGGTGTAGCTGTTTTTCTTTTCTGTAATGTTGATGTTGTCCTGTTGTCATGGTTTATGTTGATTGGAGTTTGTTTCATTAGATATATTTTGTCTCCTGTTATATTCTTCTCATGTGGGTCATCTTTTGTTATTGCTGTTATTTTTTCCATTTCAGGTGTTATTATTGTTGTTGTGTTTTCTGTTTCCTGTGTTATTGTTGTTGTTGTTGTGTTGTCAGTTCTCACTCCTTGTTTATCTTTTTCGTTGATTGTTGCATCTTTGTTTCTCGCTTTATTCTTTTCCTGCGAGTCGTCTGTTGTTATTGTTATGGTTGTTTTAACCATTTCAGGTGTTGTTTTTGTTTTTTCCGTTCCTGAATTTAGTGTTGTTGTTGTGTTGCCAGTTCTCTCTCTATGTTTCTGTATTTAATTTGTTGTTGCATTTTTACTTCCCGCGTTATTCTTTTCATGTGGGTCATTTGTTGATATTGTTGTTGTTTTTTCCATTTCAGGTGTTATTGTTGTTGCTGTGTTTTCCGTTCCTGTTGTTATTGCTGTTATTATGTTGTCAGTTCTCACTCCTTGTTAATCTATTTCGTTTATTGTTGAATTTAATGATATGATCAGTATGCTAATAGTTTTTTTTAACATTTTTATATTTGATGGCTTCATCCACATTGGTTATTTGGCTTGTTATTTTCCTGGCAGTAGCTCTGGTAACCCTAGGTGACACCGGATGTACATCTAAAGTCGTCTGGGTTATTTCTTTTGCATTTATATTTGAGGAGAATGTTGCCGTTAATATTTTGGATGGTAGCAAGTCTACAACTGGATCTGTGGTTAGTTGTTTGTTTAACTTATCCATTTTCTTGCTTAGTCTTCCATGTTTGGCTGCTGTAGGCCTCTTTTTGAAGGATAGTGTAATTGTTTTCCTTGGTGTTTTGGCCGTTGGTCTTGTCATACTTACTTTTGGTTTAACTTTTATGATTTACTTTTATTGTGGGTAGAGTTATTCTATTTATTTGGTTTTATTTCATTATTTGGTACTGAGCTAGATTAAAGATGGTTATTATCATAAGCTAAGTGATGATTATGACCTCGGTTAATAATATTACGAGTGAAATAACAATTAATTACTGTTATTATGATTTAGATTTATCTTAAATAAGTTTTAAATAAGTTTATATAGTGGCACAATGAATTACCCGAAGGTTTAAATAAGGGATAGTTTTAATTTTTTACCAGTTCTTGTCGACCGACAGTGGCGTGGCTCTGAAACTGATTTCTCCCTCTCCAGGAATAGTCTAGTGTGTGACCTAGATCCGTAATCCTTTTGGTTGATGGGTTCACCTAGGTGGCGGCTGGTAATCGGGGCTGCTGTGATTTTGAGGCAAAAACTCTGTAATTTTTAACAAAAAAACTCTGTAATTTGACAGCTTTTTGTAGCGACGTCATTTGCGCCACATTGATGGCCGAAACTTGAGTATATATATATATATATATATATATATATATATATATATATATATATATATATATATATATATATATATATATATATATATATATTAAGTACGGACGTGAAGGTAAACATCCCTTACACTCACTTTTCATATTATATGCTTTTCATAAAACATATAATCTACCATCCATACACTGGGAATCAGCCCAAAAAAGCCCACATAATTTACTATCCAATATCACACTATTTATCATCCACACACACGGTGAAGCAGCTAAAACAAACCACATAATTTACTATCCAATATCACACCATTTATCATCCACACACACGGGGAAGCAGCTAAAAAAAACCCACATAATTTACTATCCAATATCACACCATCTACCATCCACACACACGGCACGGGAAGCAGCCAAAACAAACCATATAATCTACTATCCAATATCACAGTATCTACCATCCTAAAAAAAGAGTCAGTGTTTATAATCACACTACTCCTCTCTCATACAAATAGGCAAATTGAACAGTCTCTTTTCTATACATTTGGTTAGAAGGGCTGTTTTTTGTATATAAAAAAAAACAACTTCAAAATGCACCTGGCTAATGCTGACATCTTCCAGGTCTAGCCCCGCATACACATCTTCTACTCCAATCATTCTCCCAATTGACTCTTGTGATTGGGAGTGAAGAGGAAGCTTGAGTGGCTTCACTATCCCAATCTTCAGTTTGAGAGATAGTGAAAGCCTGTTCACGTCTTCCTCTACACCGCAACTGTGGATGAAGCTGTGGTTGTTGCGGTTGGGGTTGGGGTTGCGACTGTGGTTGGCGAACTGATTCTGGTTGTGGAGGCGTCCTCACCTCAGGTTTCACCTGACAGACTTTAACCATCATGAGGTGAGGCAAGATTGATCTTCTCTTGTCCTCCTCTTCTTTCTTTTTTCTCTCCTTCTCTTCTTCTTCAATTCTGGTCTGTTCTTCAAAGGCCTCCATAGCCAGCTCGTCCAGGAGACGTCTAGCATGCTCCAGGTGCATCTGAAGCTCCCTAAGCTTGTTGAGTCTACTCATCTTCTTTGGGTTGATGGGCCAACGATAGGTAGCCAGACTCAATCAATCAATAGTTGAATTAAAGTGTTTCGTACGCTGTTTAATGTAACACTGTTTAATGTCATCAGGGATGACTATTTCATTAATCCAGGGGGAGGAATTGTGCCGCATCCCAACGGGCTTTACTGCATACAAAGTATGCTATTTCATTTGGTCGTCGTGTCGAGTCCCTAAATAGGGAATATCGAAAAGAATGAAAGACCTTCAGGTGAGTGGGAATAGTACCAACACGCACTCAACCCTATCAACCAATCGGGAAGGAGATAACGGGGGTGTAATGGCACCTAATAATAGCGAGAGAAAAATAGTTTTCTCATATCGCTATGTTGATGGGCTCTGGACGAGGAAAAGGAGGAAAAAGTCCCGGAGGTCGGCCAGCCGATGTCGTAGATGGATGTCGTTTAAGCCCTGGAACGCCCTAGCCATACTTATTTTAAATTCAGTCCAGTTAAACTAATGGACAAAATAAAACCAATATTGTGTCCGCCACCTGAGTCAAATTCAGTAAGTTTTAGAATTGTCCTATCGATTAACATACCAACATTTCTAGTACATAGTGTACATATTATTAGTCCCTAACAAATTTGGTACTAGAATGTCTATGCGACATATGTAGTTGAGTCACTGTTAGGTTAGAATAGATTGCAAATTTTGAGGCGGTGTTTCGAAATGATCGTGTCAGATTTTTCAAAAGAGCTTGTTCGAATAGAGTTCTCGTACCAAATGAGAGCTCGTTACAATAAATGGCAATGAGAGCCATCAGACGGGCAGAAGGTCTGTCCTCCACCTCTGCAAGGAAAGCAGCCGTTCTCTCTTCCTCCCTGGATATTCGTGGGAAATAAATTCCATGGAGGGAGGCTAGGTTCTGGGCTGCGTCAAACAGATGATGGAGGGGTCGGTCCTCAAAGATCTTGTAGTAGTGCCTGGACATGATTTTCAACGCAAAATGCCATTGTTGAATCCTGGGCAGTGAGGTTAGCAGCGACCGGAAGCCGATGTAGGTTACTGCAAAGATAAAACCGTTTGCTTTTCTCAGGTCCTTTAAGAGCTCCGTGAGGCCCAGATCGCTGCAGAGTTTTCCCATGATTTGTTCCTTCTTTTTTGCTGGCATTCGTACTGGTTTGGCCGGCGAGAACCACGAGTCCTCCTGAGGCGAGGCACCTTCCAACTTTTTGTCCAAATTCATGGCCACATTTGGTTTCTGGGTTGGGGTAGGCGTACTTGTCTTTATCTGCCCCTTTTTCTTTGTCCCCTTTTGTGGTCGGGGTGGTGGTGTAGTTGGTGTTGGTGACCGTTCCGACTCTATTAGTATGGGTGACGTGGCCACATCCTCCGTCGTTGTCGTGAAGATTGCCTGGATCTGGTCTGATAGCGTCGCTACCCTATCAGTGAGGGCTTTAATTACATCCCCCTGTACAATGTCCACATGGTTAGGTGGGATGGGGGCAGGTTCCTCACTGACTCTTGGTTGTGGGGGTGGGGTGCTATGGTCCGGTTCGGTTTCCCGCTGTCGCCGTTGTTTTCTACCCCTATTTCTTCTGTACTTAAGATTCCCCTGGTCATTATCGTAGTTTTCCCATATCAGGAGTAGAGTTGTTCTCTTCTCCTGGGCCCTTAGGCTCCAGCCTGTTGCAATCTTGAGCCCTACGCCAATTAATGCACTCGAGGCTTGTTGCGGTATAATTTCCCTCGCTGGCATAAATTCCTCCATTTTTTCGTGCTGCTCACTGCTCTGTTAGCCGCTGACTGATGGTCAGACTTTTTTATATTTTTTTTTATATGAATTAAGGTCGCATGCGCAACTATGTGCTTTCGCGACCAGTTAATGCCCAGTCGGGACCAAAGGTAACTTTGACTACACTAGGCTGTCTTGTCGCAGTCTCCCTGGCACCCGCGTTAAATGGCAGTCTCGCCTTAGAGTAACATGTCGGGTCACGGCAAAGCAGGAAGGCACCCGTTTTAGGAAAGCTAGTTTGTCAAATTGTTTCACTCTAGTTAAAGACATAATCCAATCGGTTTGATATTTTATTACTTCTAAAATGAAGTATCTGTGTAATTAGTGAATTGCCAAATCAAGATTTCCAACATCTAATCAGAACCCGTGTTACGTAAAAGTAGATAAAGTCCAATGGATCATCCAGGTTTTCGTTGACAATCAGGTTAGCCTATTTCTGTTTCTCCACACTCCTGGATATTGCAATTGTTTACGCTTGAAACGCCCTTATATCTAATCTAGTCCAGTCTTACTATGGACAGAAAAAATACTAATTATGTGTAAGCCACCTGTGCAATTATATCAAATCCATATAGTCATAGAATTTTTCATCTTTCCTATCAATAAATATTTTTAGTGCATAGTGTACATGTTGTAGGTCCTTAACAAATGTAATTGCTAAAATGTCTTAGCGACATAAATGAGTATAGTCACTGTTAGGTATTTTAGCTTGTTAATTTTGAGCGGTGGTCAAAATTGATCAAGTTAGATTTCGAGAAAGAGATTGTTTGAAAAGGGTTATCGTACCAAATGAGAACCCTGGGAAAAACTATTGAGTTAGAGTGGGGTGTGTTTTGTGTTATTTCATTTCTTCCTTCTTCTTTTTCTCTTCTTTTCCCTTTTCTCTTTCCCACTTTCTTCTTACTCCCTTCTTCCCTTTTTCTTTATTTCTCCTTCTTCCCTCCTTCTTTTCCCTTTCTTTTTACTTTTTCTTGTCGGTTGGTTGGTGTTATGTTCCCTTGAGGTATCACTATTTGATCCCGGTGTTCTCATCACACTTGTATTTATCTTGCCACTTGTCGGTTGACTGGTTTTACTGTACCTACATTGTGCCACTACTTAGTGTAATGTTCTCTTTTTTTCCATTCTCCTTCTTCCCTTTCTCCCCTTTCTTCCTTTCTTCCTTTTTTCCTCGCATTACATTGTTTTTATTATCCCCCCCCTTTTTTCCCTTCCTTTCCCCTTTTCTCTTTTATTTTATAAATTTATTTTAGGGTTTTGTTAAGTGGTTCTGCTTTTTTAAGCTAGCAGTATTACTATCCGCTCTGGCCCCTTTAACCGATATGGCCTTGTTAATTATTTACTTATTTGGAAGTTATAATATTTATTTTTTGTCTGTTTATTTAAGGCATTGTTACGTGGGTCTGCTTTTGAGCTTGCGGTGTTATTATCTACTCTGGCCCCTTGATTGATAAATATTAACTCTATGGCTATGTTTATGTTTATTTGTTATACATAGTTTGCTGATCAGCTCCCCATGTAGTACCTTTGATGTCTTTAAGTATGTTTATATCTTTTTGACATTTTTGAATAGTTTGTTGTATGTGTGGTTTCCAGTTGATTATTTCATCTAGAGCATTCCCAGGAAGTGGGTCTCTTTTTGGAATTGGATGGGCTGATTCTGTATATATAGTTTAGGGTATTTAGGTCGTTTGTTAGTTGGGGAGAAGAGCATGGCAACTGTTTTTATTTGGGATATTTTGAAACCCCAGTTGTTGGCCCATGTGCCGATGATGTCTAGTCCTTTTTGAATTTGAGTGATGTTCTTTTGACTATTGGGGTTTCCTGTTTTCCAGATACTACTGTCATCGGCAAATTGTGAGAGATCAACTGGGCAATTTTTGAGATAGTTGTTTAGATTGTTGACCATTAGATTGAATAGGGTTGGGCTAATCACACTTCCTTGGGGGGTTCCATTATCCAGTGTATATGTTTGGGACAAGGCCTCTCTTACCTCTTTCAGCCCCAAGAAACTTTTCAGTAACACTGTTACTGTGCCCCAGCCACACTAAGCTATGACTAGCTGCTTGTGCCCCAGAGTGTTTTACCTGTTTGGAACATTTTGTAGAAATCATGCACATGCATTCACATTTACTTTAATTTCTCTTCTTATATCCAATATTAATCCATGATAATTTCACCAATTAATCAAAATTAATTTGTCTACACAGTGATGTATTTTTCTTTCTATTTTTCCAAGTCTTTCACAATTTATTTATACATTATTTTACAAATATACATTATTTTTACAAAATTATGTGCAACATTGTTAGGAATATCACATCATCAGCACTTAAGTCCATGAAAATAAACCAGGAAAATTTAATATGTTATGTGGTTTGAAACAATTTGTACATACATTACATGGCAATGTTCACATCCAGTTTTTGGTTAAGATAGAACTTTGTTCAATAAACACATTTTGCACGTTGGATACTACGTTTGTTTGGTGATACCAATGTGCATTTTTAGGCATATGGATTGGTTTTTCGTTTGCGATGTCCGTGTACAGTTTCTCCGGAAATAATAATAAGTGAAAAAGATAGATTTTTCTTTTTTTCTTGTCTATTTGTCATTGTATGTTGTAGGTCCAGGATTCATTCCACTAAAATCATTGATTTGGATAGACAGAAGACGATCGCTCTAATCTGCTAGATCGGCAGAAACTCTTTCATTTTCGCTATCAGCATCCGCTTTTTCTGACTATTTAATCTCAAGAATCTTCGATGTCCCATTCGAAATTTCGCAAATTATCCAACTGTCGAACATATCTCTCCTCTAATTACTCAATATTTTTGAGATCAAACATGAGAAACTCCTCATTTTCGTCCTCACCGCCATTAAAAACCACTCGTGCTTCCGCCATCATTTTACGATTTTTTAAGAAAAAAACACACGTGTATTGAAACGATCCCAAGTAGTAATCCTTGGTTTCCGAACATTTAAAGTTTGCCCAAACGAACCTAAATTCATTTCTGATTGGCTACAAATGGGTCTGATGCTAGGAAAAGCCCCATTTGTAACCAATCAGAGATTTTCTTTCGACCATACATTCGGACCGCGGAGCAGCGGTACCGGCCATTGAATGCAGACGAAAATTTTCACGAAAAGGCGGTATCGGCCGTTGAATGCAGAAACTGCTTTACGCGTGCAGGCGGCATCGGGGCCGAATGAGTTACTCTGGTTTTAAAGTTCTTCCCGTAAGGAAGTTTGCTATCCAGCGGTGCATTCTTCCTGTTATGCCAAATTGGTTGATTTGCAAGATGAGGCCATTGGTCCAGACTAGGTCGAATGCTTTCTCTAGGTCTAGAAATATTGCTATTAGGTGTCTATCTCTTTTCCTTTTGGCATTAAATGCTAATTTGATGTTGGCTTCCAGACGGATTAATTGATCAAGTGTAGATCATTTATTCCTAAATCCACTTTGGGTTTCAGCCAGTAGTTGATTTTGTTCTAGGTGGTGTTTTAATCTATTGTTGACCATTGTTTCCATTACCTTACAGATTGTATTTGTTAGTGAAGTGTTGTTAGTTGTTGTTAGTGTCAGACTGGAGACTACCCTGTTTTATATGGTTCAAGCGCGGACGCGATAAAAAAACTTCCCTCAACGGTTCAGGGTTGGAAACGTAAGGATAGTTTGATGAGAGGGAGAGAAAGAATTTAAAGAGCATGTATATTAATACAAATGTAAAACAAACGACAGACGCATTTATTCAAATAAAAAACAACTAACAAAACACATTTTGTTTCAAATAACAAACATTTTAATTTTTTTCAACTAACAGATAATTTTTTTCTTTAAATAACACCAATACATTATCTTTGACATGGTCGACAACGTTGTGAATTAAATTGACATTTCCACTATTGGGAGTCATTGGGCCATTGATGTACACTACGTTTTCTAGCTAAAGACAACAGATAGCCATAATGGTCACAAAACCATCGATCTACTTTGTCATCGTTTCGAGACGAATGACGATCAAAATAAGTCACTAAATGTTCTTAAGAATATCCAAGACCGCGATGATGCAAAAAAAGACACAATATTGTGCACACACCATAGAATCTGTGCCTTGTAATTTCACATCATTGAATCGTATCGTCTGGGCATTTCTTCTCATAACGTCAATGATATCGTCTTCCAATGATATCGTCTTCTGGCCATCTGTATTGATGGCATAAGCTTGATTCTCTTGAGGTTTGCGATGAGGTAGTTCATCTTTAGCACACACGACAGGATTCCAAGAAGCAGTGTACGAACTGCGGTTCAAAAGATAATAAAGTTCCCAGGTATCCATATTTTTGGAGCCTTGTTTTTTTTCTTTCTTCACAGGTGATGATAAGTCGTCAATTCGATCCATACTTTTTGCTTGAAAAGGTCTGTCAAGTAACTGTTTCTTTGCTTCGTCTCCTTACTCTGTGCCAAGAGAGCTTCGATGTGATCAATCTATCGAGCAAACAATGGAGGAGAGGAATGATCACGCAAGTCTTTATACCAATGAAGTAACATGGCTTCTTCTGAGATGAGACTCCAAGCTTCGTTCAGATAATCGTCCAATTTTTCTTCTTGACTCATCATCATACATTTTTTATCGTGTTGAATTTGACTGGGATAATCGTTTTGACATCCATAACAATCTTTTTTGACCATGTCCCTCATTGTCTTCTCCAAGTGTTTGGCAAAACAGGTGACTAAATGTTGTTCCTGTTCTGGCCATCTGGACTGCATTATCACTACTTCTTCTTTTTGGTCTTGGGGGTCTGCTTTCTCTGTAACCTCTCCTTCCATTTCCATGGATTCTCCATTATTCAAAGAAGGACAAGAGTTTTCCATAGTGACTTGACTCATCATCATACATTTATCGTGTTGAATTTTACTGGGATGATCGATTTGACATCCATAACAATCTTTTTTGATCATGTCCCTCATTGTCTTCTCCAAGTGTTTGGCAAAACAGGTGACTGAATGTTGTTCCTGTTCTGGCCATCTGGACTGCATTATCACTACTTCTTTTTGGTCTTGGGGGTCTGCTTTCTCTGTAACCTCCCATTCCATTTCCATTGATTCTCCACTGTTCAAAGAGGGACAAGAGTTTTCCATAGTGTCTAATAGTCTAGAATGACTTTTCTCAAACTTGATTTCTATGGTATTATCGAATTCGGCATACAGAATGACATTCACCGTTTCGGTAAGAGCTTCTGCAAACTGAAGTTCCACACGCAGTTGCCCAGATTATATAGGGTGGAAATGTCCCTCGTCGCTGCCTTGGTCTGGAGTGAAATCAAAAGCCCACAAAGTGTAACCTTCTGCATAATCGTCGTAGGAAATGCCGTGACTGGTGTTGGTTCCTAACTGTCCTGAGGCTTCGTACAGCGACAAGTACGACCTCAAGCAATACTTCTGGGCAAAGTTGGGTTCGAAAGATCGGGTACACAAAGTTTTGCCATCGCGACTGACTTCGATTTTGGATAATCTGCAGTGCTTAAACTGGAAAGGATTTTCATCGTGGGCACCGTTGAGGGCTGCATTGCTGACTATACCAATGAATAAACGTTTGGGTAACTGTCCTTGGAACAGATGATCCTCGATCTTAGATCGGAGTCCAGTGGCAATGGTGAAAGTTTTAACTTCCACGCGTCGTATCGGATACTTGGCTGTCGTTCTGCTCAAAGTGTGACTGATATCATTTCCCACTTTAGATAACACTTCTACGCGTCGCACGTATAACTGGCTTCTTGGATAATGGTTTGTATTCGTTGGCATGAGCCATCAAATGGAAAGCAGTACTGCTACGATTCAGTCTCAAGCGAATATCCACCCCGTTCAGCAAATACTTCTCTTGAAACCACATGTCCAAATGCAAACGATCGAACAGTTCTGAACTACGTCCTTGCAGAATTTACTTTCGACGGTCGTTAAAACCCACATTGTGAAGATCGTTTTCTGCGGTAAAGGCTGTGTCGCTAAACTTATCTGCGGTGTCAGGTTTCCATACCACGCAAGCATCTAAATGAGTGTTCTTGGCTTCTTTTCCGTACGTCAAGAGATTTTCGAGGTACGCTTGATAAGGGTAAGTATCCATGCTACTGCTGACCAGTTTGTTATTCATGTACAAATCCACATCGCTGAAGAAGGAATGCATGAAATTGTTGACGGGAGCTACTAGGGCATCGATTGCTGGCGGGGAGTTGTCTGTTTTGGTTACTTTCACTTTCAAATACAAGTAACTGCTGTTCAGATCGATTTAATCTTCGGGTTGCCCTTTGATTTCAAACTCGATGGGAGCTTAATCCGCCAAAGAGGAGACGGGATGAAATTCGACCCATTTGGGCTTCTTGCATGGTCATCATCGTGGGTGGCATGGCAAAGAGATCCAATTCCGACTTGGAACAGGCACAAGATTCTTGGTGCATCATTTATTTTTCACTCAGTCTCTATGTTTTACTTTTAATAATCAAAAATGTCTAAGTCTCGAAAGGTTCTTTTTTTCTTCGTCTTTCCAGCTTTAGATATATGGACACTTTTGGAAGGGTGTCCTCGTCGTCGCTTTCTGCCTTGTCCTTGTTGTGTCCTCAGGGAAGCAGGAATGCCAGACGTGGTACCGTTCAGGGAATTTATAGGACTTTCTCGTTGACCCAAACTCTCTTTACCCGTTTGAAGCAAGACATTTTTGCCTGCTGTCAAGAAAGCTTCTTTGGGGTTTTGTTTGGCAATGAGGACATTTCGAAGATAATCTTTGCCGTGAGTCAATGTGGCATCTTTTAACGCGTGCAATCCTCGTGTCACCATCGGTTTCAAAAGAGGGACCACGGAACGAAAGGTTTATTTATACATATCTCCAAAACCATGTCCTCGTTGTCGAGCGACTCCTCGGTACACAGGATACATCACTTTTCAGTTGCTGGAGAATCGTTTTTTAAAATGGAATTTCACTGTGACTATTCCTTTGGTAAATGGAATATTTTGTCCCAGATCTCCTTTTATAGTAATGTTGACACTGTAAAAAAAATACGACTTACTGACAGGCAAATAATGAGGATGTACAAATTCGAGGTGAACGTGATAGGAATTTCCACCTTCCTCGTCAGCGGCTGCAGCAGAATCCACTTTGAAAGGAATGACACGCAGTAACGGCATAGAGGTGTGTCCTACCACGTTATACTCCACCACATCGGAGTACACAAACATCAAGTTGAGTCATTGGTTCATTTCTACAGGGAATCGAAAATATTTCGCAAAATCCAAGTTACTGGTTATGGCTGGTATTTCTTTTTCTTGATCAACCTGAAGTCTCCACCTAAAATATCATACAATTCAGAACAAAAGGTAATGGCCATCATTTTGTCCTCTGAAAATTTGATCATTAGTCGACGAGCCACTTTATGGTACTCAAAGGTGCTAGCTTTGGTTTCAGAATTTTCGGTGGTGAAAAATGAATGTCACGTGTCTTTAATTCTTGTTGGAAAGCTTGGTTCTGAAATTCAGTATCTTTGTCGGTTTTCCATCCAAGACGGTGACGACCACTTTGTTTCAACACCAGTCGCAAAGCTCGTACTAACTCTCCGCTCGATTTGGATGTCAATGGTACGACCCAGGCAAATTTAGAAAAGACGTCGATGACACAAAACAAATATTTGTAGCCACGATTGTAGGTGGCTAAATGAGAGACATCGGCTAAATCGGCTTGCCATTGATGATTGATGTCTTCCACATGAGTGCGACTTCTGTGAAATTTTCGTCGAATGGGTTTGTGTAAAGTGTACGTAGCTTGTTCTTGTAACCATCGTTGTACTTCAGGTAAACGGAGCTTTTTCAGGCGAGTTTTAGCAGCACGATATAATTTCTGAACGCCTCCGTAACCTGCAGGGTGGGCTGGATCGTATTAAATGCTGGCTAACCCACTGTTCAATGATACGGCTTTGGTGGGGCGAAATGGGGGTTGTTTAGAAACGGTGTTACGTGTCCAATGTGCCACAGGAGTCAACGTCGAGGGTACTGGTGGTGGTGGTGGTGGTGGTGGAGGTAATGGGATAGCTTTGGTCTTCTTGTCGTTTCTCACTTCTGGTTTCCTTTCTTTCTTTTTCACTTCTGTCGAAGGAGGAGTGGCCATCACCTTTTTAATCCAAGTTTTGAGTTCTTTTCGTTGGGGAGTGGGTGCAGGGGTCAACAAGGAAGCTGCAATCTTACTCGGAATGGGAGTGGCGGTGGGTGTTTGAAAGATATCATGGGGTTTTTCTTCCTTGGGTAATGGTGGGGTGACGTCTGTCTTGTCCGCTGTAGATTGTGATGGCGACGGACTATTCATCACAGCCTTCAAATCGATCAGAGTGGATAGAGCTGTTTGTTCCACATCTTTTCGATGAAAGATTGGAGTCGTTTCAAGAGTTGACCGTACTTTAGCAATTTTTCGGTTTCGGACAAATCGTTGCGATGCATCAAGGATTGCAATTCGTGTTGTAATTGGGACATCTCGGTCAAATCAGGATTGGGTGGTAAATGGGGGAGGTACGTTGTTCTTGCCAACGATGGTATTCCATCCATCGTTTGTAAGGGACCAAAGTCACTTTGTTTTCGTCCTTCCATAGACTTCCAAAGGTTACGTCTGAGATCGTGGTGCTCCATAGGTCCCTTTTATCTTCTGAAAGGATCATACATATTGCTACCCATACCATGGGGACATCCCTTGTGTCATCTCTTGTATAAAAAAAAAACCTGGCAACATGTTTAGGATAGCGGTTTTCGCTAATCCTCCAAACACAGGAAGAAGAAAAGGTAAAAATCCTCCGCGTTGCACCAACATATCTTTCTTTTGACGGACGGGTATTCTCTGTTGGACCATTTGACGAAGAAAGTGTCGATGTTTGGCTAAGCATTTTTTCTGGTGTGGAGACAAAGGTATCGTGCCTTTCAAGACATTCAAACAACATTCGCACACGGTATCGATGACATCTTTGTTGGCCGTTTTAATGATTTGTTTTCGCATGAGTGAAGAGGTTTTGTACAGGACGGACAACACGTCGGCGTGTATGGCTAAACGAGGAGGTAGTCCTTTCCTTTTCTTTCCTTTGTGGGGTAAATAAGAATGTTTTCTGCGAGGTGACATCTTTGCTTGTTTGTTGCACAATACCACTGACGTCAAAGACTTGGTACACGCCCTCTTTTATCTGTTTGCTTCTTGACCAGAATGTGAGTGCCCACAAAATTTCCAGAGGCTATTCTTTTGAGAAATATTAAAGCTAAACAATAGTAATAGTTTTAATAAAGTTATTTTCTTCCCCTTGTTGGCTTTTCAGATCTGTCCAGCTGTCCAGGTTCAACAAGTTATGCATGTTTGAAACCTTCTGCTCTCATCCTGAATGTCATTGGGCGTTGGAATGAACATTGAACAATATGGCTTTCATGCCGAAACTTATTGGGATGAGAGAATTCATATGCTGTTATTTGCTGCAATATAATCAGTTCACGAATATTCAAGTTTAATCCTTTTGAACTAGTTTTTGGACATATTGTCCATACACCTATAAAATTATTAAAAGTGAAATTTCTTCAAAATGAAAATGCAAAGAGTAATCTTCTTGATTATGTCTGTGATTTTAAATATAATATGTCGAAGGCCTGCGAAGTAGCAAGAACTAATCTTCACTCCACTCAGTCAAACAATTATGTGTGTTAGAAACACAAAGAAAACGAGGTTTCAGCCGGGCGATGAAGTGGTGGCTCTCGTGCCTGTATCGCAAAATCCTTTTCGGACTAAATTGTATTGTCCTTATACAATTGAAAAGAATGTAAATGATTTAAATTGTATCATGTAGCACTCTTCGGAGGAGGAAACAGAAATAAAAGTCATATAAATATGTTAAAATAATATTTTTATAGGAATAGCCCAGTTAATTATTCAGCTAATTGAATTGTACCTGTCCCACACAGTGATGATTTAAACGATGGAATGTAATGTAATGTAATGTTGAACCAATCTTAGCAATTCAGATATATTAACATTCTGAACCAGAACTTTCACATATACAACCACAGCTTATATGTGAATATGAGCATTTGTTTCCTGGTGTCATTAGTCGAGATTGTACCTGTGCAGTAGCATCCTTACAGGATGAATCCTCTCACGCATGAATATTTGAGGGGAAAAAAGAAAGTCAATATTTCTTGAAGAATGATTTTATAGCACCATGTAGCTGAGTGAACATGTATCCTTGTGCTTAACATGGAAATACATTATGTATATGTACTTTCAATATTAAAATTAGCAGTGTCACCAAAACTGATTTATCTTCCAATACCATGATTCGATGACTGCATTAAAAATTGAAAAGCAAAATTTGTCACCGGGTTTGACCTTCAAAGAGATTTTGGCAAATTCCATTCATGGAATGATAAAAAAAATTCGGCATTCGTAACTTCAAGCGGACTTCAATATAAAGTGATAAATATTTTAATGAAAAACAATCCGTTAAGATCTCAGCGTTGTTGGTTAATGTAGGTAAAAGTGAGTTTTGCCAATCTTGTGTCACATTTTAGGACGTGATCAAGTTAGACCTATAGAAGTTAAAAGCTGACTATTTTTAAATTTGAGGTGCATATTAGGGAAAAATCTCTAATACGACTTTTGAGTATGGATAAAATTTGTCAGCCATATGTCATGCATCTTTTGAAAAATTAATGGAGATAATTAAAGGAGCACAGTTCGTTCAGCTAAAACATAAATTATTTAAAATGTATGTTGATGCAAGTTATGGACAATAATGAGACAAAATTATGGCAGGACTAATTTCAATAACGCGAGATTACAAGTTTAGATTAAATTATGTGTTGACAGTATTGTGTGTAATTTCTGTATATCATTGGAGTGTTGGATTCACCATACCCAATATATTTACTTGCAATGTGTATTTTCGCCCATGAAACGATCAATAATAGAACGATAGTTTCGTAATTATTGGATATATTTTTCTTTAGATTGTCAGAGAAACTTAAGTCAGCGATAAGTTGAAGCTGGTCATGAAAGAATGAAACACAAATGTTACTAATGTTGTCATACGTATCGATATGTTCACTGTTATATGCTTTGCATTGTACTGAAGAGTTCCATTGTTTTCTCTATTAATTTTTCCACCAGTAAACCCCACGCATTATTAAATACCACTCATTAGTAAATATGAGTAAATCAATAAGTAGGTCAGGTTTATTGAAGTGTCGATTTTGAAACATTTACATGGTTTTGTGTCATTATTCTCTCCCCCCCCCCCCTCAAATTAACAACATGAATTATAAATATAGCGAAAGGGACAGAGTGCTTTCTATAGTTTTGACAAAATTGTTACAATCGCGTCGATGCATTCCTTGAATAATGTCATATAATATATATATTTCTGCATTTCCACAGATGTTTCAAGTTCTAAAAATTGTATGTTTGTCTGTGATTACGTAAATTTCTCGATTATGTTAAATGTGCCACAGAGAACCATACACTCATAAACGAAAAGTTAAAGTAAAGTATATCTCCATAGTGACATCCGTTAATGTTAATGATGTTACCCATATTACCCCCTTATACTACTTGATTATCCATAACATACTTGATGAACCTTCTTGACTTCGTTATCAAAACCAATGCGCAGTTTTCTAATCTTGAAACCGGGGACCGATTAAAAATCACGAATTAGAGATGATATTACTGATAAGATAAATTGAGAAAATTACCTAATTCTGCACTCAGATCTGAAGGGAATGATGATATACTACACTGTTATGGGTGACAACAAGCTAAAAATGCACCCAAACCTTTGGGACATTCTCAGACACTGTCATATCGCATTAGGACAACAAATCTCTCTCTCTCTCTCTCTCTCTCTCTCTCTCTCTCTCTCTCTCTCTCTCTCTCTCTCTCTCTCTCTCTCTCTCTCTCTCTTGTTGAGGGTCATTATCCTAAGCATTTGGTCAAGGGTTCGATACACGCCCTGACTCAGCGTGTCTGTTAGAAATGTACTGAGTCCTTCATATCTGAGCATGATACAGCCAAAAAAGATGCAACTCTCTGGTTGCCTTAGGTAGGTTTTCTCGTATCGTCAACAAGTAGTTTCATGAAGTCATAATAAAGTATCAGGCCAATACTTTTCTTAACATAAAAGCAAATCAATCATTTTGTTGATTAAAACATTTATTTTTTCCACCAATTTTGAAGATTTTGAGATAAAATAATATATGTAATGGTTGGCACCAAGACAGAGTATATATTAGTTGCCATCTAGAAGCTAGGCAGAGTCTCGCAGAGACTATTCATGTACCCTCTTGTCTGAAAGTCCTCCGACCCGGTCAAAGACCATAACTGTTCCTTGTTTGAGATTTTGTACCATCCTGTCACGAAAGGCTTCTTTTTTTTTACAACGTCGCTTCTGATTAGCAGTCCCAAACTGATACCCTATCTTGATGTTATTAGCCTTATCCATCTAATATATTTTTAAAATCTCGCCTCAAGTGAGTTAGATCTTTTCAACATGACAATAACTTGCAGAGAAATATGCAAACGCATTTTAAAATCAACCACAATTTCACGATCAACATCAAAGTTCTTGTCATTAAAATTAGATCTCTACTGTCCTACGTGAAGATGTGACGACGTCCGCTTAGAGGTCATGTTCTGATGACACATGTTTTTTATTGCCATAATCTTTAATTGTATCTGCCAATCGAATGAAATTTTATGTCTTCGTGTTTGGGCGACTGATCAGTGTGGCTGAATAGCATCAATGTGGGCAGAACGATTTGATTTACTTTCATATTTTGAAAGCTGCGTTTCCAGAACATGACCAATAAGCGGTCGCTGTCATATTTTCACGTAGGACTGTGGGTATCTCATTTTAATCATAGAATATAGCTTCCACCATCTCTTGCACTCACTCTTATCACAAATGAAAATCATGTGACCGATGGCAGAGGGTTTGATTGTATAGCAGAGGACAATTACCTGCAAAAGGAGATATGGCAATTCAAGAATCAGTATGGTTTGTCTATCTGGCTTGTTTCTATCTATCCAGTTGTGTGGAAAACGAGAAGTGTGTATTTGATTTTCTTATTGTTTAAAAAACAATAATTGAAACATCTGATCATTTAAAATTCAAAACTACTATTTTATGTTATAAGCCATTTCTAATATTAACAAGTTTTGAAATGCAATCACTTTTTGTATGAAATGATTTCAGTTTAACGGATAGCTTTACTGGAGCACACACACACACACACACACACACACACACTTTAGCAAATGCAGTAAAATCTCTTTCCTATATTTTAATTTGTTATCTAACATATTTTTTATTTGTTTTAAAAGACATCTCTGCAAAACTGAATTTCTGATGAAACAAACCATGAAAATGATGCAACTAAAGTACTAAATCAACGGAGGGGTTAAAATAGTTGAGAGCACAGACCATGTAAAGCCAGACAAAAATATATGTTTCAGGTCGCGGTTTTGGTTTAAATTAGAGCAGTTATAGTCAAATGTCGTTGGTGTGATTGTGTTAGTCAAATGTCATTGGTGTGAATATTGTTATAGTCAAATGTCATTGGTGTGATTTGTGTTAGTCAAATGTCATTGGTGTGAATTTTGTTATAGTCACATTTCATTGGTGTGAATTGTGTTATAGTCAAATGTCATTGGTCTGAATTGTGTTATAGTCAAATTTCATTGGTGTGAATTGTGTTATAGTCAAGTGGCATTGGTATGAATTGTGTTATAGTCAATTTTCATTGATGTGGATAGTGTTATAGTCAAATGTCATTGGTCTGAATTGTGTTCTAGTCAAATGTCATTGGTGTGAATTGTGTTATAGTCACATTTCATTGGTGTGAATTGTGTTATAGTCAAATTTCATTGGTCTGAATTGTGTTATAGCCAAATGTCATTGGTGTGGGGAAAAAAAACAATTCATGTTCAATTTCTACAACTTTTATTCCAAGTCCTCTTCTCCTTCCCACTAAATGGATTATTCATAACTGTCAGTGGCATTAAATTTTCATTACATACATATTCCATACTGCCGTACACACTGAATCAAAGTCTGTGGACAAAATTTATTAAATATTTTTTATTATAACTTGTTGTTTCACACACTGCCTATTGTTGCGGGATTCTAGTGTCCGCCACCAGTGCCGTATTAACCCATAGCAGGGCCCCTAGGCTTCGAGCTTCTTTGGGCCCCTCGACATCCACCCGCGAATTTCGCGCTCTTTTAATTAATACGAACTTGCCAAAAATGATTTAAAAAGGTGGAATTTAGCAGCAGTCTGATTGTTGTGGCATGGAGTAGGAACTTTTTTAATGTGGAATTTTCGATTACGCAGCATTGCCATGGCATGGCTAAAGGTTGCATGGGCCCCTGCTATTGGTGGGTCCCTAGGCTTCAGCCTAGTCAGGCTTATGGATAATACGGCCCTGGCTGCCACATAACGAACCAGGCAGTATGCTTTGACCTAAGGGGGCAGGGTCCAGTTTTTATGTACAAATTTAATGTCGCATGCACCTGCCTAATATAAAAATTAATTAAAAATATAATACGCGAGTGAGGTCAAAAAGGTACATATTTCTGGATAGGTATTATGTAGTGCAACATAATCATATCACACACAGGACCTGACAAGTCTACTGAAGTTCTTAGAATAAAATATTTATGTACCCCAACCCCTATTTTATACATGCATTTTTCACACCCGAAGGCCATTTTGGACAGCATGTGGTGCTCACAGTGCAAACGCAAGGCCTTTTCCTAGATGAAAATTTTGAAAAACATTGTCTACTAAATAGCTTGATGCAATTCATAAAAGATGTCATCCATGCCGTTTTTGAGATATTCTACTTGCCTTGAACCCACATGTCTACTGCTATGGGAGGCTAGCTCTTCTTCCTAGCCGACTATTGGTATTTCACAATCAACATACTGCAGAGTAACTATGGAAAGTGTACATGTCTGACATCAATTTTAAGAACAACACAAGCCTGAAACACCTAGTTCACAAATTTATCCATATCTTTAATTATTACACAATAGTAGCTCAAAAACTCACACCATACCCTTAAGTTAAGAAATTTACGAAACTGGACCCTGCCACCTAAGAACAAAGGATGAGACAAAGCATGGTCAGGGATCGACGTCAGAAATTATATCCCGGTAGAGTTATGCAATGAGGTTTTGAAGGAAAGATCTCACAATAATTTGACTCGGGATAATTGACAAGAACTATAATAATAATAATAATAATAATAATAATAATAATAATAATAATAATAATAATAATAATCACAAGGCTAAAGGGGACATCCACAAATGACGTCACGCAATTTTGGCCGATTTTGACCCCCTCCCCCTCCTCGTCACACGTCGTCACAAAAAGTCAGACCCCTCCTCAAATATGACGTCACAAAGCTCTGCTCCCCCTTCCCCCGAAAAAAGCCGAATTTTCTATTTGAAAATTAACATGTTTCAAATCACTTTATTGTGATTGTAGTATGTATTTAGTGTGATGCTGCACTCTGATATTGTACGAGAAAACATGTATTAAAAAGGAGGCACTGGAAAGCTGAAATTGGCATAAAATTCTTTTGAAAATATTTGTCGTCTAGCTAAAACTGCTGATGTTCAGAATATTGTATTCAAATTCTCCTATAATTATTGAATAAAGTATTTATAAAAAAAAAATACTTTGAAACTTTGTAGTAGAACACAGAATTCTCGGGGTTTGCCACAAGCACTTTTTGGAGTTTTTTGTATCGGCATATGATGTTTGTTTAGCCCAAAACGTCAGAAGTGATCCTTTTTTGTGGCGGCAAATGTTTTTAATTCTTGCAACCAGTGATCAAGTTTAACTTGCAAATCTGCATAATTTTTTAAAACTCCATTCCACTTTAGAACCACTTCTTTTTGGCAAATCGTTCTGCTCTTTGTAGGATATGCCAGCACGTACGCCTAAAAAAGACACTGGAACATTTTACTTTTATCCATCGTAGCGGTCAATTCTTGACCAAATTTTTTTTAAAGATTATTGTTGGTGTAATATAAAGTATAAAGTTTAATTTATTATGTTTGTAATATATATATATATATATATATATATATATATATATATATATATATATATATATATATATATATATATATATATATATATATATAAAGTTTAATTATTATATTTCTTAAATGTAGGATCTGAATAATAGAAATTATCCCGAGTCAAATTATTGTGAGATCTTTCCTTATAATAGAAATCTGAAAAAATATATACCTTTATAAATTATATACTTTTCTATCAAACTTTTCAAATTTAATTTTATAGCACAAAAAAGTTTAAAATTAAATTAGTTTGGCGAGAAAAGATCATTTCAACCTCGCTTTGTCGACACCAGCGAACTGGTAATGGAAGAATGCTATTTGGAAAAAGCCACTATTGGGGCTAGTAGGGATGTTGGTAGTTCGAAGACGAGTCCATCTTAATTTGAGCTCATGTACGACACGCGTGAAGCTACTTAAAACGTCATTAAATAAATTGTAAGCAATAAAAAAAATTAAGTGGAACTTTTATTTTTGATGTGACGTCACATTTCTTAAACACCCCTCCCTCCCCCTCGTCACACATCGTCACAAATGTGTGACCCCCTCCCCCCATAGGTGCGTGACATCATTTATGGACGGCCCCAAATATAAGCGCAAACTTTACGTCAGGTGCAAAAGCAATAAAAGAGTGGATGTAAGATTGACTCAGAAAGTTAGATTTTTTTTCAAGGTTTTTTTTCTATATTCTTCAATATTTTTCGATGTCATTCAAATATTTTTACAATCATAACTTTTCTAAACGGAGGATTGCTTATCATCCGTCCGACATTGTAACATAATTTTTAAACGGTATTTGCAAAATAATCCACAACAAATTATTGCGAATCTAGTATAAGAAAAATCTGAGTGTTTCTAAAGTCAGTCTCATGTTTTGTTCTGCGGAATAGTCTCCCTTTGCCAAGTTCGCAACAATAAATCCAAGGTCATTACAAAAGTTTACATTTTATTTTCAGTATTGAATTTATTGATTTGTAAATAAGGACAAAGTGCATTATTATACATTTTCGTTTATAAAGTATTCTCAATTTAAATGTTAAAGGACTATCCCGCACAGTGTGAATCCCAACCTTGAACTTGGAAGTTGTGTCTTTTTCATCTTATTATAGTGAAAGAATGTCAAAGGCATGTGCATAGACAGACTATATGCGTACACTGATGTGCCCAGTTTAGCTTATATTATCTCTAACCCTTTAGTTTGAGGGTAAACACAAATATGCAAACTTTCCTAACAGTCCGCTGCGCAGAACATGTTGTCAACGAACGAATACAAGTTATATTATGGGAATTTATAGTCGAGATGAAACTGGCATGATGACAGGTTGAAAATAAAATGTATTTACCCGGAATGTATGTTGCTCTTCTATTCCAATGCTTGTTTGAGCATCTGTCCAGGACTTTCTTAAAATAGCCCGCTACTACTTGGTCACGCGACTTTAAATTGATTCCCCTACATTGCTAATGGTTAGACCGATATCCAAAAATGATGTATAAATTGTATGGACTAGTAAATTAATGACCATACCTTGTATATTGCATTTTGTGTTTTGTTACACGAGTCCACACCTCTATGTATTTCCAACCCGACAAATTGCCCTATTTTTGTCTCCTAGCGTACAGGTGCGCCAGCTGTCATCAAAACTCGTTAAAGTTTCTAAAAAAGCTTAACACATTTCGTGCAATTTATGACATATTAGACAAAATTCAACAATTGTTTGCTGATATTGATGATTCGACAAGTAAAGACAAGCAAAGTTGCATTAGCATTCTGATAGTCTTGGATTTCAACATTTGACAGAAAGGTAAGTTTAGAACAAAAATTCCCATATATATTTAACATTAGGATAATTATCTGCAGTTGCTCTATCATACGTATTAGAACATAGCACCTCATTGGTGAAATCCAAGGCTATCCGAATTCTAACGGCAATTGTATCTACCATTTAATAATAAAAAATTGTCACTCTCCAGATAAATACTGATCCTTCTCCGATTTTGTATCAAGGTTTCCAAGTACGACACCAACAACCCTTTTACCAATGGAATCTTGTCAGAGAAGGGGCAATGACTGCTACTGGCCAAAAAATATGTATCTTAATTACACACTTAGAAATCTGATTCAGCCACCAGTGTTCGAGCACAATATCGTCATGGAATTTGGCCGAGGGGAGCCATTTATTCGTATTATGGAGAGAGCAGCAGATAAAAACCGAAACTTTGAGTAAGCCAAAGTATATATGCAAAATCAATTAGTACTCACACTAATACATACACATGCACTCAAAACAAACTTCAAACATGCTAACCCAGTTTTTTTTTAAAGTGTCCGGAATAATAATAATAATAATAATAATAATAATAATAATAATAATAATAATAATAATGCCTAATTATTTTGAAAGTTTAAGTATATTCTTATATTTGACTACATCATGAAAAGTCCACTTAAATGATGAAGGAGTAATCGAAGTCTCAGTTATATCAAAACATGTTTTTAAATATTTTTTTGGAAGGTTTGTATGCAAGTACACTGTGTATGGACACTTTATCCACGATATGATGGGCCTGGCTGGAGAATATGATAACGTTACCTCCACTTACTGGTCACTACTTGTTAATAATCAATCAGCCAACACAGGTAACCATCTCTCTCTCTCTCTCTCTCTCTCTCTCTCTCTCTCTCTCTCTCTCTCTCTCTCTCTCTCTCTCATTCAATCAAGTCCAACACAGTGCTGTCAAATATTATGTCCACCACAGTGCTGTCAAACTGAAGCAACTCTCATTTCTGGGCGGTAGATACCATGTAAGGTCCATAAAGTCCTCGTTGCTATTTACGGAACTCTCAGCTTATCCCCGGTGTTGACATTTAAAAATAATTTCAAAATGTATAATAATAAATCACGATATTTTATAAGTCGACTATTGCTGAATATTTCAAGTTGTATAATTAGTTCCAGGCTGAGTGCAATAAAGAAAAATTAGGTGTGCAATGCTAAATAATATATCTAACGCTAGATCCGCATGTAAGATTTAAAAGTCACTGCATTGGTATGAGAAAATATGAACTAGATTTTGTTTGCAATACTGCACGACGTTACGAATACAGCGTTCATATTTTCCCATACAAATCTTGTAACATTTTTTTAATATACTCAATTGGTTTTCTAACTAAGAATAAATAATACAAAGAACACATTACAGTAAGCAAAGGAAATTAAGTTATGCTGGATAGCAAATTAAATACACAGCTGTTGGTTTTACAATACACTGTAACGGTATTCATGCGCATATAACACACCTCCCAGCGACCTTTGAACCTTTCGCTCAATCATTAAAAAAAATCTAGTTTTCGTCATCTACAAATAGAAATTTAGAGTCATTTTGATCACGAATGCTTTTCTAGTTGTGATGGACCGGATTTATTAACTGGGTTAATTCCGTAAATATACATGTGAATGGAAGGACTGACCTCGATGCATATGTGTTTCTGTTCCTTTGTTCTGTCATTTATTGTTTGGAATCAAAGGTAAGAAAAAGAAGAATTATTTTAATTGAAATTCGTCAAAAATGCCGCATTAAATTGTATTATATGGAATATCACATTCATTTTCTTGTAGTGCATTAAGGAGATTAAATTACTGTTGAATATTTAGTCGAAATTACAAAAAAATTTCGTGGTGTGGATCATTTTTTTAACCCATGTAGTTCAGACCAGAAGACATGGCTAAACAAAGTATATTTTGAGGAAATTCAAGATGCTAAAAGTTAAGTATACTCATTGTCATTGTCATTCCCAACTAAAGACGACATATGCACTGCATGCCATCTTTTGGATCGACTACATCTATTTACAATGACCTATGTCACTTGTATCGCTACTATAAATCAAACATTTCTCATAGAAGTAAAACGGGGAAACTTGCACAGTAATTACGGCATGACATCCCATTTCGCCATAGGAGGAAAATCTATCATACTAAGTCAGATGATGAAATAGGTCGTCACTTGGTCGAGTGAAAGACGAGTGATAGGGTTTTGTGAAAAACGAGTGATATTATTTTAAATTTGAATTTTATTGAGAAATGACTGTTATTGAATGATATTAAATTGTTGTTTATTTAAATTTCACATTTTGTGTATTCATTAATTTAAATATCGGCATCGCTGACTGGGGGCTCTGAGTTTTGCATCACTCTATCACTACTTCGATTTCTGACAAAAACGAGCCAAGGTTGATGTTCTGTAATAATTTAATATAATATTATTGGGAGCACCCCACCCCAACCTAGTTAATGAGAAACCTCTATAATGATGTTGATTTGTTTTCTCGAAATTGGCGTTTGGGACTGACTTATAAAATGGGACGTCTCTAAGGGAGACGAAATGGCGCTTTGCCTTAGTATGCCTTTCTTTGCTATTTTAGAGAGCACGGTTCATAATCTGTTATAAACAGATTTGCGAATAGTTATGAACATTTCTCCCTATAACTCTTTAAATTATCAGAATGGTATTTTCAATAATGCGTGTCTCACGTTTTTGTGGACATTGCGGTTATCACGTTCAGTCGTTTCTTTGTTTTAAGGTTTTTAGGTCATCCGTGAATTCATTCGCATCGTTAACTTTATTTTCACCACCTTCAAATGAACCAAAACAGCTTGTCTAGTTCATACATGTACAAATTTATTAAATGTAAAGCTCAGGTGTCTACTACATGCGCGTCCATTGTTTGTTGACAATTAAACGTAACTCATAACAGACAAGTTGTAGTTGTAGGCTTTAACGCCATTTTTTAGCACACGATAGGCTATATATGGCGGCCGGTATTAATGGTGGAGGAAGAACCCGGCAAAAAAAACAAACAAATGAACCACAGACCCACGAGAAGCTACTGGCAAGCTTTCTCACATACCCACACTGGCCGAATATGGGACTCAAACCCACGCAGAGGTGAGATGGCAGTGATCCGTAACGGTGAACGATTTAGATCACTCGGACACTCGGGGCCCCCTTAAGAGACAAAGGCGACCGTATAAATTTTTCCTGGGATGTGGGAGCAAATATGTAGTGGTCAGCCATTAAAAGTTACGGCCAAACCATGTTTAAAAGTGAAGGCCACGCCACCCTTGCCCCTATTTACGGGTGCCCATGATAATAGATGAGGATAGCTTTAGCCACGTGTCATACAGTATGAAGCACTGCACTATCCATCTATCTATCTATCTATCTATCTATCTATCTATCTATCTATCTGTCCGTCCGTCCGTCCGTCTGTCTGTCTGTCTATCTGTTTGTTTGTCTATCTATCTGATCATGTATATCTTAGATATAAATGACTACTTGTACTGTTTTTATTTGTACGGTCCAATCATATTTGTCTGTGGCATTTTCTCGTGGCAAATGCACTCATGAAAACAACATAAATTAAGACGGTATATTTTTTTTTATTCCATATCTCAAAAATGACTGGAATAAAGAAACATTAGATTGTAATGATTCATTATCTATCTATCTATCTATCTATCTATCTATCTATCTATCTATCTATCTCTCTATCTGTCTGTCTATCGATCTGTCTGTCTGTCAGTCATGTATATCTTAGATGAAAGTTTAACTAAGATAAAAATGACTGCTTGTACTGTTTTTATTTGTACGGTCCAACCAGATTTGTCTGAGATATTTTCTCGTGGTAAACGCACTAACCAAAACAACGTACATTAAGACAGTTCTTTTTTGTATTCCATATGTCAAAGAGGATAACTGCCATAAGTAAACATTATTGCTGAGGTTATTTTTTTTATAGGTGTGACTTCATTCTATCCTAAGGATGGGGACGCCATCATTTTAAATTTTACACAAGTTTTCAACAAGGATCTTGAACCTGAACCCACCCCATCTTCGACGCACCAATCACCTTTCATTGGGTGATCCGCAGTCTATGACCGATTTCAATGTCTGATTCAAAACGAGTACCAACTGTCCATTCTTTTGCAAAACTAGTTTAATTGCAGCATCATAGCTTGCCTGTTTTCGTTCTTTAAATGCTGGATTTATATAAATAGTAAGATACTCTTTGAAAACAGATATTCTTCACTTTGTATTTGATTTTTCCATGAACATTAAACAGATGATGTCAATTTAAATAATGGCAATTACGTACACTTCTCGAGACAGACAATACAACCCAAAAAATATGCAAACGACACCATTTTCCGCCATTTTCAAGGATCTTTCATTGTGTCATACGTTTGTTTTTTGCACAGTTTTGACTAAATAGAAGTGTTAGGATAGATTTTTTGGTAAAATTAAAAAGATTGCAATTTTCTTTAAATTGTATTAAAGTAATGTTTTTTTCATTTATATTAAAGTAAGTTCTAAAATATAGTAAGATTAATTTCATTTATTTCCAAAGCACAACTATATATTAATGGAATGAAAATAGCTGCTGTGCAAGCATAAAATTGGCAACGTACATCACTAGCTATACGAATGTACATTGTTGTGTGGAATAAGTGTATGATGTTACTAAAGACATTGTAGGCTGTTTTTGCTGATTCAGTAAGAACTCCCTAGCTGCTCTGTAAGAAATATATAGTTCTAAAAACCAGACAAATTTCAAGATTACGCATTGGCGAATAACCAATCCGGTGACTAAGACTGAGTCTGGCCTTCTGTTAGTGACGCAAAACAAAATGGTTCTTATCTAATGATGAACAGACGTAGCTGCTGGCTTAGTATATTAAGGGATTACCATATTTGGTCCTGACTTGCGCCAAACGAGTATAAGTAAGAGGCGTATATTGCCCATGTCAGTCCTTCATACATAGAAGCTAGCAGGATGTTCGTTTTTTTCATTACAGCCACGATTCCGTACCTGAATTCCTTAGACATTTCTATCATCTGGTGACATCCTTTATATGGGAACTCATTCTTTCCTTCTTCCTATCGTCCTGAGTTCCCAGCATATGTTTATGAGAATGAACCATAATCCTTCCAACAAAACGTCTCATAAAAGTTCTCATAAAAGAAGAGTCACAGGAATGGAGTTTGGGAATCTAGTAATATACAGCTTTCAGGTTAATTATGCAGCTTCCTCCAATCTTCATTTCGATTTTTTTAAAAACCACAAAAAAACACACTTTTCTCCGCCACAGAGTTGAATCGAATACAATTCAAATATGGTGCATAGTAGAGAAAGGTAATTTTGCAACCAAATACATTAGACCCGTTTACTCCTATACCTCAGTTGAACGTTCCAGTTAACATAAAAATAGAGCAATTTCATAAAGATACTTTTACAATTTTAAAAAAATCTATTAAAAATAAAACAAATTTTACAATTACAACCTGTTAAACATTCTTAACAAAACATTTTAAGCTGACGACGACGACGAGTGAACAGAATGGTTGTAATTATTGCAAAATCATCTTAATCAAGCTTTGAAGACGGCAACAAACAGATATGGAATATTGTATTGCCATTTAATATAGAATCGTACAGGAGATAGCAAAGTCGACTTTACGATTCACATTTATTTTTAGACACATATTTACGATATTTAACCTGATGACGATTTCTGACGATCGCCGACAATGTTTGATATCCAGTAAATCTGTTTTACGTCGGTACGAAGAAATCTACAATTAAGTTATTTCACACTGTTTAGTGTTTAGCTCGTTGAGCTCTGTAGTTGGTATCCAACCATTAAACTTATTTCTGTAACCCCGTTACATGACGAGGATTTCATTGCCATATTTGTTTATTACTCGTTCGATAACAAATTTATCTTGAACTGATTTCTGCAGCTCTCGCTCGTATAAACTACAAATTACTGGTTCACTTGATAACTCTATCAGCAAACACGTTACAGGTAACGTCATTAAAATTTTATCAGCAAACTATGACCGGCGGGTGGCTGTACTGCTTCACTTGCAAGGGGACGTCTTCGCGTAATACTGTTTCACAACACAAAACCATTGTAGCCACAATTGGCACGTATATACACCCAGGTGGAATGGCGTGAACCTAGACCTAAGATGTCAGACGGTGCTACAAAGCCCACTAGCATTTTAAATCAATATAAACTTTAACAAAACGAAAATTAGCTGATACGAAACGAAAATTAGCCGATATGAAACGAAAATTACTCTCCAGAGGTTTTTCTCATTGCATTACCATTTTTACATTACCATGTATTAATCGCTTATTTTCTGTCCTGTGTAAATTTAAGAAGTTTTGAGTTTCTGTTGTGTGTGTGTGTGTGTGTGTGTGTGTGTGTGTGTGTGTGTGTGTGTGTGTGTTTATACATCTTTCTTCAACCACTAGCACTTGGAGATGACCCCCACGATAACATTACACAAGAAATTGCTTGCTTTATCCGCTGTTCTAAAACTGTGTATAAAAATGATTTACTTAAATACTTGTTTTATAATGTAAATTAACGTGAAAGCGTAAACATCTACCTTCAACTAACAGTTGACATGTCAAATGACCATATTAAGCGTTGATATGCTTTTTTTTAAATAGATAAAATCCCTACGTACGTCGAAGTTTGGCAGACCCTAAACACGAATTTTAGCCCTTTTATGATCGAACACATGCCAAATTTCAACATAATTCGACGTTTCGAATACAACAGAAAATAACAAACGAAAGCAATGTACAAATTTTGAACATTTATTTAGTGTGCTTCTTAAAATCAAATGTGGGCAGATCATCAAAATAGCTAAGAGTTTGTTATTAAAAGTTACCTGTTATATTAATTGAATTTCATTGGTAGTAGTTTTTAAAAGACGTAATAAAAAAGAAAAATATAAAAAAGACATTTGTGGATGCTCATTAAACATTTAACATTCTTCAGCGATGAAGATATTACATATTTGTGTATGTGTGTGTGATTTTTAACGTAGCTTAAACAATTGTTCAGTCATATCGCTACAGATGTCTGCAGTGTGGCAGCTTATAGCGATCTTTAGTACTGTGGCATCATGTCCCACCCAGTCACATTATCCTGACACCAGATCGACCAGTCATAATACTAACCTCTTAACAACAAAATAATGAAAAATCAACAAATTATGTAGTTTCATTTATTTACGTATGAACAAAATCACAATGAAAACATAATAAAAATAAGTATAGTATTGCTCTCTCTCTCTCTCTCTCTCTCTCTCTCTCTCTCTCTCTCTCTCTCTCTCTCAATTATTCGATGGGTATATTTGACCAGAAATGCCTATAAGTTATATACATGATTAAAATTACTAAATTACTATATCTACATTCACTCAAGCCAAAATGTATGTACAAAGTTCACACATTTTACTGAAAATCGTTGTCATTTGCCTATACAGTCATAATGCTAGGCTGCGAGTATGTCGAGGATCAGAAACCGCACACTTGACGGGGAAAAAATCCGGCTTTGATCCCAGTGAATCGGAAGGTTTTCGTGGAGAAACCGACAGCCAGCCCGAATTCATTGGCTTCCGTCAGTTGATGGATCACCATTCCTGTTGTCATGGAAAAATGCAGATATATTAGGCACAAAGCACCGTATCTATATGAAGTATATGAGCAACTAAAGAACTTTTAACTTTGGCTTAATTGCTACATTTGTTCACTGATTTGAAAACATTAAACAGGTTGTAATGATAGGTGTATGTGCGCAAGTGAGTGGCAAATGTACTGTCGGAATCCAGTCGAACGTAGTATTATTTGGTAATATAACATGCTTTCGGTTTTTATGCTGTGATCTTCGTTCTCTCTCGTCGGATTGTTGGAAGGTAAGACCGAATTAATAAAATAATATATAATCTTGGTCATTAGAATGAAAATCGAGATGTTTATACAGACTGTTGTAATAGCAATACATATAAATGGCATTGAATACACAGATGATATGGTAAAAAGGGAACTGCAATATATATATATATATATATATATATATATATATATATATATATATATATATATATATATATATATATATATATATATATATATATATATATATATATATATATATTCCGATAAAGAAGGCCTCCCAATCTAAGAAGATACTGATGGACAATGTGTGGATCTGTTGTGACATGTTGATTTAAAATGTGCATAACAAGGTGAATATTTTTTTGCATATGAACCGGTCCAGAACTCACCCTCGTATAGTTTAGACACTTACCAGTGTTTGTAACAGCCGTTTGTAGCAACGAAATTCAAACTGGTCACACGACATGGGGTTGTGTTTTTTTACGTGGATTTACAATTCGTAAAACATAGGATTTGATCCGGAAATATTATGTACATATCACCAAAAGGACCCTTCAGCCGACAGTAATCCAAAAGACACAACAAATATGCAATTTAAAATGTACACCATTATGTTGCGAACTGATCTGTCTGCAAACAATTTCTTGATTTTGTGAATAGGTGATATCAGACCCACAAATCGCTCATCAGTTTCCACACCGATTTGGGAGGATGATTCGTCGGAATAATGCGATACCAAAGCTCAAAGTTTACGAACGCTATAGAACATTATAGTTGTGGAAATGTTTCATACTAACTTAGTAACAATTACTGCAGAATTGTTACAGACACGAGTATTGGATTAAATTTGATCTGGTTTAAGTGTGACCAATTAAATGTCTTATGTCTAGACTTAAACTATAAACCATGGTCAACTTGGAGCCTGGTCAAACTATTCCAGATTGTGATTTCGCACGATAATATATTTATAGGCTCATCTCTGAAAACAACAGGCTCAGAAAACAGAAAATTTGATGTGCTTGGCACGATCGCAGAACTAAAATAACTACCGTAAAAAAATATTATTATTGTTAATAAACACGCATGAAACAAATGTATTTATTTTTCTTTGACATTTGTCTGCATTTAAATTGACAATTTCAAACGAACTCAAACGATATGATTTCGTGTTGTCCCTTCTTCTAAAAAGACTCCACACTTTTCTCTGAAAAACAATCAACTTCATATGTAGAATTAGTTTACACCAATGTACCAAAAGAACAAAAAAATGTTACCTTTCTTGATGTTAAACTCGTGTTTGCCTCTGGCTGCATGGTCAAGTACGACCAACACTTCTCGTTTGACAAATCTTGACAAGTCTGAAACGTATAATGTAAAATCATTTTTCGAAACTCACTTTTATTTTGAGTGGGAAATGAAACTTAATGTTGTATTCCCATTTTTCTCCACCATTACATCCTAATTTTCACATTACGCAAAACTGTTGCTGAATTACCGCCATGCACACATTTTCAACTATTAAAAATCATCAAATACAGTCTTTTTAAATGCCATTGAAAATATACGACTAACACTTTATTACTTAATTAAATCAACTTGTCATGGTATTGTTATATTTCCTAGACACATGATGAAAAAGGGAAATATGCCTAACACATAATTAATAGAATAAGACTAACATGAAAAATATGCCAAACACGTATTAACCAGATAAAGACTAACATGAAATATATGCCTAACACGTATTTACCAGAATAAGACTAACATGAAATATATGCCAAACACGTATTAACCAGAATAAGACTCTAACATGAAATATATGCCTAACACGTATTAACCAGAATAAGACTAACATGAAATATATGCCAAACATGTATTAACCAGAATAAGACTAACATGAAATATATGCCTAACACGTATTAACCAGAATAAGACTAACATGAAATATATGCCTAACACGTATTTACCAGAATAAGACTCTAACATGAAATATATGCCAAACACGTATTAACCAGAATAAGACTAAATGAAATATATGCCTAACACGTATTTACCAGAATAAGACTAACATGAAATATACGCCTAACACGTATTTACCAGAATAAGACTCTAACATGAAATATATGCCTAACACGTATTAACCAGAATAAGACTAACATGAAATATATGCCTAACATGTATTTACCAAAATAAGACTCTAACATGAAATATATGCCAAACACGTATTAACTATAATAAGACTAACATGAAATACATGCCTAACATGTATTTACCAGAATAAGACTCTAACATGAAATATATGCCTAACACGTATTTACCAGAATAAGACTCTAACATGAAATATATGCCTAACACGTATTTACCAGAATAAGACTCTAACATGAAATATATGCCTAACACGTATTTACCAGAATAAGACTCTAACATGAAATATATGCCTAACACGTATTTACCAGAATAAGACTCTAACATGAAATATATGCCTAACACGTATTTACCAGAATAAAACTCTAACATGAAATATATGCCTAACATGCATCTAACAGAAGAAGACACACACCCATGAAATTTATGTCTAAACCACATTTACCAGAATAAGACACTTTGTTCTGGACCTTTAGTGCCAAAGACGAGACTTTTTGCTCAAATCCTAGAAGTTTCTTGACGTCTATACCAACATCTGTACTGATCTGATTAACAATAAATAAAACTATATATATATATATATATATATATATATATATATATATATATATATATATATATATATATATATATATATATATATATAATAATAATAATAATAATAATAATAAGATGTTATCTTAATGATCACACTTTATGTGACTGACAATATTTCGTAAAATGATTTCTTGAAAACGTTGAGAATATTTCGCCTTCTATTTGTATTAGTTGAACGATTTTATTTTTCTCTTTTTTAATGTATGCAGCGAATAGCACATGACTTGTAATTATGTACGAAAATGTAAATTAGACAAAAGAAATTATATACACTTAAAAATTTATTTGAAATATAGCCCAAATGCATAGGTGACACAGTCGGTTGGACAAAATCTTGTCCGACCACCAAACTATATAGTTTTGAAAAAGCGATTCGGTAAATATTTCAAATTAGCTGCATGATCAGGTGGGCCGTTAGATTGTGTGTTCTGCCATATTTAATTGATATCAACTCGTTTAGTCCGAGTTAACTTTTTTCTTTCTTTTTAATGGCCATAACTTTAATCACTACCTTTAGTGTATAAAATAAGCAATACAAAAACATTTTGATGAGTGATAATATAGCAAGTAGAAGTGTTCGAATTTCAAATATCACAGATAACGCAGAAAGATATTTGGCTGGACATCAAAACAGAACTCGTTCGTTAGGAATTTGAATGCCTTTGAAAATTCTTTTTTTAAACTTTGAAAAGATTTTGGGCGATTCTTTTCCTCGACAATTTAGCAGTTTATTAATAAAACGGAAACATTTAACAATGACGCAGAAAAGGAAATCAAATCAGAGCCTACAAATCAAGTATGCTGCTAGGAATTACTCGCCCTTAAAAAAATGCACTTTAATTTCTTACATGTGTTCTTAACATGTCTGTTCGTCTTCTATTGCAGTCAAAGATTACTTCAACAACATCTTCTGCATAAATCTTGAATAATCGCTTATACGTCTCAAGATATGGATTGCTGCAATAATAATAATAATAATAATAATAATAATAATAATAATAATAATAATAATAATAACAACAACAACAACAATACTTCCTACATGAAAAAAACATCCACACGAATAATAATGGTAATTATATATTGATACAAAGATAGTCATTTTGATACAATTTCACAAAGTAAAGTCATACTAGTCCACAAGTAGTATATGGGGGCACTCTAGCGTCAAGGGAAAATCCAGTCAAAAAGGGCTTGGGATACTATGGCGTCAAGGGGAATTTAACATTGTGGGACTGTCTAGCGTCAAGGGAAATTTAACATAGAGGACTATATAGCGTCAAGGGAAATTGAACATAGTGGGACTATATAGCGTCAAGGGAACTATTTGGGACTATCTAGCGTCAAGGGGAATTTAACATGGGGAAATGTAATTAGGAGTGAATGGGGAATTGAACATAGCGACAAGGATTGGGTCACTTTAGCGTCAATGGGACCGTAACGTTAAACATGGATATATCAGAATTGGTGTCAATGGGAATTTAACATAAGAATCTCACCTGAAGTTCTAAGGGAATTGAACATTGGTGACTTCATTGTGTTTAAAGAGGGTCGAAACTATTTATAGGGTAAAATAGACTTGTAGGGAGAAAGGGCTGATAGGGACAAACATAGACATACAGAAAGAAACATGGGTTCAAAACATTTATTCAAGTATATACATAGGCTCTCTGGCCTGTGCTTTGGTCTAAGCACTATCCATTTAAAACATTCAAATCTGAACATAGAACAAATCTTTGATCTAGAAAAAATACTTTTATAATTAAATTGTATGCGTTCAAAAAGACCTCACTTTACATACAATGCATACGCATTTCATATAAGAATTTTACTTTTCATACAACAATTAATATCCATTTTTAAGAAAAAAGCTAAACCAAAACAAGTAACAAACAATCAAATAGGAGAAAGTTCATGTTGCTTTCTATATCCGTCACACACATGGTTTAAAATCTGGTCAGCTATCGCTTGTGTCCCAGCGTAGATGTTTCCCATTACGTACCCTTTTCATTCGTAAATCTGCTTGAGTCTTACGCTCGATACTTGGTGTGTGAAATGATTCATCTTTCTCGCTTGGCAGTGTTAGTCACAATGATCTATTGGTCTTGGACGATGTCCCTTTTTATATGCTGCCCAATCTCGACGTGACCGTACGGTAAAGTGAAGTGATTGGGAAGCCGCACTCTCTTCTGGTACACGATTTGATAGACCTTTTCCAAAGACCTACTGACGATTTGGTGTGTGGCTAACCGTACGATCTTGTGCGGTTCGTGGGTAGTCACTTTAAAAGTTTCATCCTGTCCAGACTTCAAGGCTTCTTGTAGTACGTCAAAGTTCACCACTTGACTGGTGCGATAATTGAGAGTCAATCCTTTTACTTTACATTCGGTGTGCATATCTCCTTGTAGGTCTCGGTATTCGTAGCCGTAATTTTTAGGACCACCACTTGCAAAACTTAGAATCTTGTCGTCGGGATGTTCATCGGTCCAGGCTCCTAAACGGTCTCCTTCGATGGTAGGGTTGCACTGGTTCGGTCGGTGAATGTAGATGCAACTGTCTGTGTCAAAATACAACACACGATCTCCTAGCAGTTCTAACACTTCGTACAATTTTAAGCGAGCGTGGGCTGTCACGTAAGCCGCAATGATGACATTTCCAAATGTGTCGGCTTCTACAAAGTCTAGTTCTTCTTCGTAATTGACTAAGATCAAGTCTTCACGAATGACGTCCACGTGTTTGATGACTTTGGTTTGGTCGTGAATCATCTGGAAGTAGCGAGACGGTTCGGACAAATACTCCGTCTTGGGTAAAGACGGTCGTTGTGCCATTTTACCCCACAAACAATTGAGCATGACTTTGGCAAACGATCGCCTTCCTTCGTTTTTCTCGATGTGGTCTAAAGTGATGCCTTCCTGCTCCCGATATTTTTCTTTGAATATCTTTTGGTCTTCGGGAGTGTGACACCAGGAAGGATAGCCACTAGCTTCTTGTTTTAGTTTTAAAAAGGCATCCACGTAGTCTGCAAAAATACCTTTCTGTGTCTCGTCACCCTTGTGGTATTGTTGTATTTTGGGAAAGTGGTAAATTTCGTGCACTTCTAACAGTTGATATCCCAGGTCCAGAGCTTTAAACAATTCCACGCTCACCCACGTTCCTGTCAAGGCGCGTTCTTCCAGGCTGTGTTGACAAGGTTGATCTTGGTTGCACGTTTCAGCACATGTGCGACACAAAGGAAACATCAGTTTTCCTTGGCAATGGTGAGGTAAAACGGGATGGTACAAGTCTGTGGGAGGCAAGACTTTGCACTTGATCAATCCTTCATACTGACGTATGTGGTCCAAGTCAATGTGTTCTGTCATCAGTTCTGGGTGCCCTGCGGGAAAGTGACAATATTTGCAGACGTACGGATACAGCGAACACACGTCCAAGTATTTGATTTCTTCTCCTTTCTCTTCATCCGCTTGGTACAGCAAACAAGTAGCATTCGTTCGTCCTCCGTACAAACTATCCCGAGGGTTCAATGGGTCCACCCACTTGTAACTTTCTACGATGCGTTTAAACTCGGGATCGGTTTTCATACGCTGATCGTACTCGTGTTCCCACATTTCCACTACCTGGTATCCTTGCTGTTCTAACTTCAAACGTCGCTGACACGTGGTCTGGTACAAGTCTTCCATAGTCCGTTGTAAAAACTGATTTTTGGTGTTACGCTGAGGGTAGCATAGGGGACATCCGTGAAATAAGCATCCATTAAACTCGTACACGATCTGAGGGTTTTCTAAGTCCCAACCATCCACCGAATACGTTCCAATAATCTTTTCGCCTCCTCCGTTGCGAGCGTGTTGGATCCATTTGTCTTCCTTGTCGCACAAGTAATGAAGCCAGCGCAGGGCTTTGACCGAGTATTGACGTTTAACAAAGTTCGTCGTTTGAGGACTGATGACCGCTAGAGTATTTTCAGGCATAAAGCGTTTTCGGTACACTAAGGAACACGCTTTGGCGATGGTACAAGCTTCTTTCAAAGGATCGATCCCTCCGTACTCCATGAACAATTCTCGAAATTTTCCACAGCAACGTCGTAAAATGTCCACGTCAGATCGACAGTACTTTAACATTTCTTCTTGAAAGTCAAAAGGGTCCGAGGCGTGAGTCTGGTACCAAGCGAAGAAAGCTTCTCGTTGTTCGGTACGCATGTTGTCAGGGTCGTAGTCGTCAGCCTCCGGCAAATGGGGCAGAACGGCATGTTGATTGGCTTCGGTATTGAAAAAGTGTGGAAAATAACCTTTAGCCATTTCTGGCATACCAAACGTTTTAGGCATGCGACTCAATGGCATGGCCAAGTAACACATCGAATCTTTAAACTGTACTTGTCCTACTTGCATAGAAATGATTTTAGCTCCGTTTAAAGTCACTTGGGGTCGTTCGGTACTTTGTTCCGTATAGTATCTGAGCAGAAATTGCCCATCGTATCCCGAGAAATTGTGAGCCATGACCGTGGCATGGCAATGACAATTGCCGTAACGTTCGATGTCTTCTGGACTCCACGTTTCATCAATGGGGTTAAGGATCCATTGGGCAAACTTGGCTAACGTGTTTGACCCTCGAAATATTTTTTCACGTCCTCCAGGAATCTTGTTGCAGTGAGGGCAATAACTAAAGATAGGTTCTTGGATGCACTGCTCGCACGCACGGTGAGCTACGCAGAAATTGGGAATGTGAATACCGATTTCTTGCATGCATTCGAAATCAAAAAAGATAAAATTCCCTTTCTTCTGGGTATCTTCTGGTTGGGGTTGATATTTTTGAATGAAGCATTCGTGTTCCAAGTCCACGATTTGGTGACAAATGTGACATCGTTTCTTCCCTCGACAAACGTGTAACTTAACACTATTGGTACGTATGCCTTGTCCACAAGTAGGGCACAATCTCAAAAGCTGACAAGTACTTTTCTGCTGTGAACCTTGCATCTTCAAATGTTGTTGGTAACAGGTAAGACTGACAAAAGTGCGCTGACACACAGGGCAATGCACTCTTTCTTGTCCTTTGTCCAGACAAGGTTGTGAGGCTAAACATCCCTCACATTTTGATCCACAATGTTTGTGTTGTTCTCGATTGTTATAACCATAGTCACATTTTTCACAGTAGTAACCGTATCCCTGGAATGCAGTGATACTGGTAATGGTATCAAAATGCTCATCGTGATGATAGACATGAATGTATTTTCCGTCTTTGAAATCGGGGCCTCGAAACAAAAGTTGTCCACGCACTTCTTGAGGGTGTACTTTCAAAGTGTAATGTGGAGACAAGACGTCTTGCAACTTTTGCATTTCTGGAATGCCGCTAAGGGTGTCTTTGGATATCCCCGCTTGCTGTAACAGGAGTTCTGCTTCACTTCTTTGTTTGGCTCGGTCCGATTGTTGAATAGTTTTCCAGGCTCTTTTCCATTCTACCGTGTCGTTCTTGTTGGCATACGTTTGTCCCACGACGACAGCACGGGCTAAACACATCTGGTCTTGAGGATTGTTAATTTGGACGAGGCTTCGCTTCATGCTGCGAAGGCTGTCCACCAATAACACTTTTTTGCATCGTCCTGTCCCCTGGGGAAGAGACACGTGGGTCATGAACAGTATGGCTTTTCCATCGTCAATGTGAAACTTGTCGTTGGATTGTTGCACATGTTGAATTTTGTCAATGACTTTGGAAGGTGTTAGTTCTGATGGACTGCTAAACTCGATCCAAACAGGAGACTTCAAACCGTCGTGATGAATGGAAAGTGTCAAGCGATCGTCTTCTTTGCATTGGCATCGTAGTTTCAATGCAGTTAACACAGAATCCCAAAAATCGGCGATAAACCCTTCTGCTTTCTCCAAAGGTACTTCCGACTTGAAATCTTTAATTTTCACCGTGTACCTGTAGGCTGTAGTTCTAAATTTTCTAGAGGAGCGTTTTTCCGTCTCTCGAATGTGGTAATACGTTTCGGGTGATACTGGTGGACTTTGGTTTGGAATATGCTCTCTCGGTCTGGCCGCAGACGTGGAAGGTATCGGTTCAGGTTCACTCATGTCTTCGATTTGAGCAAACACTTCTTTACGTGTGTGAGGCGATACGTCACGTCGCTGCCTCTTACCTTCTTCTTCTCTCTCACTGAAATCGTGCGATCGTTTCATCCCAATTACTGATTCAGAAATGATTTAACTAAGTTTGATTTCTCTTTATATATACCCCTATGTACCTCTAGTTATGATAATGACTTGGTATATTTCACAAGGGCAAGTGAAAGTCCAACAGTTTGGAAGCCCTGGATGACTTATGCAAACGACAATAGTAAGTCTGAAACACCTCATGCATCTTGACGACCCTTCGATTCAAATCCTACCACGAAAAGAAAAAGGTTGCAAGAAAAGGATAAAAACTAGACAGTTGGTGTCATCAAGAGCTCCAGAGACTATACTGTACTGTTAAAACACGTACGTACTCCATCTAGAAAACAACGCTACTTGACTACGATGTCTCATTCTCTTTGTCACTTCTACTTTGCTGTTGACCGCGATATCTACCAACCCTGATTTAACACACGTCTTTCTTCATTTGATATTTTAAGAAAATAATAAACCCATTTTTAAAAGAACTACCCCTTTTTTGACAACAGCGACAATGTCTCCTTCTGCTCTTACTACTGTTGCTGCACCTACAACGATGATCTTTCATAAGAATAAAGCATGAGTCAGAGTAAGTTAAGTTGTGAAGCTGAGCAGAGGTGTATAAACAACAACTGTCAAGACCCTATGTTCCAGTTCTGTTTGTGATAATAACTTGTGATACTTCACATTTTCTAAAGTGTAAATGTGTGCAAGTCGTACAAAAGTTATGTGACTATAGCATTTGACACTTGCACAGACACTTCACTTCATAAGTATCAAGAAAAAATTACTATCAGATGTTTACCATTATACAAAACATGCACACACTTGCAATGTGACATGAATCTGCACTTCCATATTTGTGGATATCCCACAGATTCGTCCCAAATTTTTCTTGTGCATGTCAGATTACATTCAATGCCTTCTCCAAGTGAAAGACATTTCTACACGTCACTGCGTTTGATAAATTCGGTTGTTTGTTTTTTGGGGTGTTAGTCATCGTTTATCTTCAATTCTATTCTTTTATGTATTTTTTCTTTTATAGAAGATGTAAGATTGTTTATTGCTGTAACGGTATATATTTTGTTTAGTCTATTGCTGCAAAAAGAAAATATATATAGCACAGGGCTTAAGTTTATTCATATTTTTATTATTTCAAGCTCTACATAACGTACCAAGTTTGTTTTGCAAGAGGATTGAAACTTAAAGTTGCGCAGACGTGAAGGAAAACATACCTTTGTTACAAAAGTTTGCACTCTGTGTTCATTCTAATCATGCTTGACTTATATCTTTTTGTTTTAGATAACACATTTCTTCTGATGTAAATACATGCATCTCTGGACAGACAGTTTAGGTTATCATCCTTCATGTTCACTGTACTTTAGTTTATTTACTTTATACAAATCCCAAATTCACTAGTTTGACAAAATTTACCACTTAGTACTATATTTTTTCTCTCTACCTAGGCGAATGTGTTTATGTCAAAGTGAGAAAGTATTTTCTTGGTCAGTTTTAAAACTCGAACAATAATTGCACAGTTAAATGGTTGATGTGTCATGAAGAAATGGTACAATGCGCAACAAAGGGATTGTAAGTTCACACTCCAGTTTGTCTGCGCTGCAAATGAATCAGTGCATGAGCCTAGGCAAAACAATGCGTCAGTCGTTAGAAGCAATTTATTGGCTACACTTTTTTTTACCCCCTTAGCTTCGAAATGCCCTCACTCGTTCTTAGTACAGTGACAAGATAAGACGTGTATTTTCTGCGCCTGATCACTACACTATCTACCTTGAATTTCGAACCAAACAATGCGTCACTCATTGTAAGTGATTTCATTGGCAAACCGATATTTTCCACCGCCTTCGCTTCAAATCGGCTTCAGTTGTTATTCTCACGGCGAGAAGATAAGGCGTGTATTTCTGTACCTGTCCACTAGTCACTTTCCAAACAATAAAACTTATACACAAATAATCGCACCATCGTTGAAATGTCAGTCTTATTGCGAAATACACCAAAACATGTTTGGATGTACTATTCTGTGAGAACTTCACAAAATGTTTTTGACATAATGATTTTAGTAGGCTATGTCTGTAATTCATTCTTGTGATATTTTACAATAGTGGTTTATTTCCTAAAGGAATAAGTATGTCAGTGAGATGTGTGTGAAATTTCGTAAGGAAAATATACTATACAAAACGTAAAAGAGTGGTGATATTTTTAAAAGTAGGAATAACACACACTCTCTCTCTCTCTCTCTCTCTCTCTCTCTCTCTCTCTCTCTCTCTCTCTCTCTCCTAGCAATTTTTATTGAAATCTAATGGCATCTGTTCCTGTTATGAAGATACCTCTCCAAAATTGTGAGCTGTAGTCACCATAATTACGTAAACTGTTCCGTCTGTCATGTAAATTTGTTTACAAAACTTGCACCCTAAAATTATAGAACGAATTTTTCTTCTATCAGTAAATCATTGTATGAAACAAAATCTTGAGTTGACTTCAGCTTGTACAATTCAGGTATCTTAGCTGTATTCTGTTTTTGCACACTGCAATGTGTCATGAAAACAATCCTAGTTTTTTCTTCTTCTTCCAAAAGGCAGCAAACACAGGGCTTTTTCAAGAATGACGCGAGTGACATTGCACTGTATAACCCTGCCTATGGTTAACTCTAAATTCTGAAAGCGAAACATGCGTTCAGAACAATTGTAGCAATGTTCGACCTATTTCTCTCAGTTTAGACTGTCGATAGAACAAGGCACATTTTGATACTGCATCTTTTCCATACCCTTAGATTTGTGAAAACTTTGTAACATTGTTGGTAGCGTGTGCTGCGAAACACAGGACACCTCGTTCATTTTCGATCCACAGCAAAATGTTAAGTAGGCAATTGACAATACGTACCGCACTATAATCTGTATAAAATTGATGAATGAATGAATGAATGAAAACAATGACCATTTCTCATATGTAATGTGCGTTGGTCTTTGTTAACGTTGTCCTTATCATGCCGCAAAAAAATAACAGACTCCAAAATGGTGTCCTACGTTTTGTATTTATTTACCAGTAATGTTAGCTATGTCTACCCATCTCTCAAACACTTCAGGCTAAAATATTGCCCAATCTAGTGTTACCCATTTCAGTACAATTTGTGTGCGTGCTGTTGCTTTAGAAAAAAAATATGTTAGACTTATAAAAAAACAGACCCCAAATTGGTGTTTAACGTTTTTTTTAACCATTTGTTTTTTCTTTCTTTCTTTCTAAAACTTACACCTGTCCACTAGTCACTTTCCAAACAATAAAACTTATGCACAAATAATCGCACCATCGTTGAAATGTCAGTCTTATTGCGAAATACACCAAAACATGTTTGGATGTACTATTCTGTGAGAACTTCACAAAACGTTTTTGACAGAATGATTTTAGTAGGCTATGTCTGCAATTCATTCTTGTGATATTTTACAATAGTGGTTTATTTCCTAAAGGAATAAGTATGTCAGTGAGATGTGTGTGAAATTTCGTAAGGAAAATATACTATACAAAACGTAAAAGAGTAGTGATATTTTTAAAAGTAGGAATAACATTTCTCTCTCTCTCTCTCTCTCTCTCTCTCTCTCTCTCTCTCTCTCTCTCTCTCCTATCAATTTTTATTGAAATCTAATGGCATCTGTTCCTGTTTTGAAAATACCTCTCCAAAATTGTGAGCTGTAGTCACCATAATTACGTAAACTGTTCCGTCTGTTATGTAAATTTGTTTACAAAACTTACATCCTAAAATTATAAAACGATTTTTTTCTTCTATCAGTAAATCATTTTATGAAACAAAATCTTGAGTTGACTTCAGCTTGTACAATTAGGTATCTTAGCATCCTATTTTTGCGCACTGTAATGTGTCATGAAAACAATTCTAACATTAGATCTACCGTTTTTTCTTCTTCTTCCAAAAGGCAACAAACACAGGGTTTTTTCAAGAATGGCGCGATGGACATTGCACTGTATAACCCTGCCTATGGTTAACTCTAAATTCTGAAAGCGAAACACGCGTTCAGAACAATTGTAGCAATGTTCGACCTATTTCTCTCAGTTTAGACTGTCGATAGAACAAGGCAAGTTTTTTATACTGCTTCTTTTTCATACCCTTAGATTTGTGATAACTGTGCAACATTGTTGGTAGCGTGTGCTGCGAAACACAGGACACCTCGTACATTTTCTATCCACTGCAAAATGTTAAGTAGGCAATTGACAATACGTATCGCACTATCTTCTTTATAAAATTGATGAATGAATGAATGAATGAAAACAATGACCATTTCTCATATGTAATGTGTGTTGGTCTTTATTAACGTTGTCATTATCATACCGCAAAAAATAGCAGACCCCAAAATGGTGTCCTACGTTTTGTATTTATTTACCAGTAATGTTAGCTATGTCTGCCCATCTCTCAAAGACTCCAGGCTAAAGTATTGACTACTCTACTGTTACCCATTTCAGTACAATTTATTTGGGTGACAGTAGATTAAATAAATGTGTGTGTAAGAGTTTACAATAACACTTGTGTGCGTGCTTTTGCTTGAGAAAAAAAAATATGTGTAAGACCTATTGTAATGATTATAAATAAAACTACGTTAAACACCATTTTGGGGTCTGTTTTTAATATAATCATTACAATAGGTCTTACACATATTTTGAGATTGTCAAGATCAACTGAAGGGTAGAATGTATAATTTTAGATATTATTGTGATTCTGAAACTTCTTTTTTTTTTCAGAATGGTTTTGCGCTAGTTCGACCACCAGGCCACCATGCAGAGTACCAGCAAGCAATGTAAGCTTCATTATAAAGAAAAAGAATTCACTCACCTTTACCTGAAAAAGAATTCACTCACCTTTACCTGAAAAAGAATTCACTCACCTTTACCTGAAAAAGAATTCACTCACCTTTACCTGAAACTTTAATACAGAAATGAGATGTTTTTCACAAACCCAAAGATGCCAACATTCAAAGTTTGTGGAGATTTTCCCTTTTTTTGTAATGCAACCACCATACTGTCAAATATACAGAGTTATATTTCTGGTCAAGCATTTTCAGTTTTGTAGTATACTTGTTTCTGTTCATAAACTTTAAATATTTAAAATGCATATCTATTCAGAATTGATTCAATTCAGACAGTGTAAAACTTGTTTAGTGCTATTACATTGGAATATAAGAGTTTATGCAGTTTTTTTCATTTGGAATTAAGCAGAATTGAACTAGAACCATTATAATCATATATGGTGTACATATTTAATCATTCTGATTTCCTTCCATTTCAGGGGATTTTGCTATTTCAATTCAATAGCCATAGCTGCCAAACAAGTTTGTGAGAAATTGAAGTTGAACAAAATATTAATAGTTGATTGGGTAAGTAATGGTAATTTTTTCTACTTACCATTTCCTTAAACAACTGAAAGGACCCACCAATTTTGGATAATATAAAATGTAATCATTGCAGGTCAGATCTGCAAACTGACTGGTTCATGTTTGATCCAGATCCTGTTTTTATATTACATGTACATGTAATTCTTTGCAGTGGAGTTGGTCAGGGAACTAGTCAAACCTTTACAGTATTAATTTGAATGCTTGAAACAAAATGCCAAATGCCTGCATGATCATGCTGGTACAGTGTTCTTATATCATTGTCTAGAAATTGCATTGAATCAACAGGAATACTTTGAAGATGAAAGGGACGGTAAACCTCAGAAAATGTTTCAGTGTTCTGCATTAAAAGTATAAAAAAAAGGAATATTAAGATCTTGTATGGAAAAAAGGCAGGAAAAGTAACAATTTCATCTGATGGACATCATATGTTGATTGAATACATCTCATTGTGGAAGAAACGATTGCCATCACCACTTGAAATTGAAAATAAAGAAAACCAAACATACCTTTTTTAAGATTATATCAGTTCAGAGATCTTGCATGAAGCCTTGAACTACACAGGGTTTGGATCTGCAGTTTCTAAACTGTCCTTGAGGATAAGATATAACTTGACATTTTATTACACCTTAGTGAAAAGTGGTCTGACTGGCAAAAAAGAATTTTGATTGCTTTGTCGAGAAAGTCTTGTTAGATATGGCAGGTTTGCTTTTGATCCCTTGGTATCCATCCTTGAGGGAAAAGAAAAAGAAAGTGATTAGATTGTTTTTTTAGAAAGGAACACATGCTTTCATCCTATTAAAAGAATAAGTTTAGATCAACAAAAGGGTACACTCAAAATGGGTACACTCAAAATGGTTAAACCTGCAACAAATAGAGATTGATGAGACACTTTAATTTTTTGTGCACTTTAAAGATTGTTCTTGAAAATTTGTGAATATCAGCTGTATCTAAATTAGATGGAATATTTTCCGAGTTACTTAAAATTTACAAGATTTTGATCAGATAACAGGCTGTCATTCCAGAACTTAGAGGACACAAAAAAAGAAATGAAAATTTATATTGATGAGAAGTTTAGAAAAACATTGATCAGTTTGTAGATGTATCAAAATATATAATTAGTGCCAATGTATAAGTACATGTATGCACATGCAGTGTACATGCATCATTATTGACCTGAGTAAATAATCACTTAACTTTTATTTTCAGTCATGTTTCGTACAATATCAGTGACTAGCATGGAAAATGTATCAGCAGTAAATAATACCTTGTGTTTTGGTTAGTCAATATTTAGGTCATCATATAAGATCATACATGTACTCAGCAAATTTGAAAATCTTTCCCATCCCATCTCTTTTTTTCTTTCTAAGTACGTATCTATATTAAATCTGTGTTGACTTCATAATATAAATCCTGTACGTTCATAATTAATCGGATATCAGTGATGATGTATGTTGGGTTGTTGATGACTTTCTCCACTTTTTCTTGTATGTTAAAAGAAGAATCATGCTGATTTCAAGTATATTTTTAATATATTTATGAAATGTGTCTTAATATTTTCATGATTTCAATGAATTACTACCTATATTGACTTTTTCTGAGTTGTTAAATTTTGTCATTTTCTGTATATTTGAGTGAATACAAAATATTCAATCAAAAGAGAATTCGGATTGAGAAATGCTAGATATTGCCCACAAAGGAGAAATAAAAAACCTCAACCCAGAAAGTATCCTATATCTGAATCCAGTGTGTCCATCCAAGGACATACCTTGACAGCAGCATAGCAGGTATTTCATATACTTGCTTAATTACAAGACCACTTCATGTACAAACTGGGGGTCCTAGATAGCAAGGTTGTCCATGTCTCTGGGTTCAAGTCTCAGCCTGGGCAATGTGGATATGTGAGAAAATGTGCCAGCAGCTTCTCATGGGTCAGGCGTGTTTCCCAGGTTCTTCCTTCACCAAACATTCTGACTGCTAAGTATTGCCCAACATGAAAATGGCTTAAACCCATAAAACTAAAACCCATTTTCACACAAATGCAGATTGGCCATCATTTTAGATCTGGTTCTATGCAGTTTGTTAGGAGTAATCAGTTGAACAAACCACATGGAACCTGATCAGCCTTTACATTATGTGATGGCAAATGAGGGTCTTTGTTGTTTGTAGCTGGACTTGAGTTATAAGGTAAGAATGTAATGATATTTTAATCTTAATGACCATTGATTTGGCAAAGCATTCTTAAAATAAAGCCTAAAACGGTATTTGTATCAATATGCCCACCTATTTTGCAGGATGTTCACCATGGTAACGGTACACAGCAGATGTTCTATGAGGATAATCATGTACTTTACATATCAATACATCGTCACGACAATGGTAACTTTTTCCCTGGGACTGGGGACCCTGAAGAATGTGGAGAAGGCGATGGTCTTGGCTTCAATGTCAATATTGCCTTTAGTGGAGGTCTGTCTCCTGCTAAAGGGGATGCCGAATATTTGGCAGCATTTAGGTAAGTGTCGTTCAGATGAATAAAGACTGTGGATCAAAACATTGCTGGATACCATTCTGGAATCCATATTTCTAATCCAATTTCTATCAAACTTGGAATGTGGGCTTTGAGTGTTTATCCTTGCACTATTTTAAATTTTGTTAAATGTTTATCTTAAAGTAAGGGTCATTAAATAGAAAAGTGTGGGATAAAAGTACCACATCAATAATTGTCCATAAAAATATCGCTCAGGTAAAAATTAAAATTCATCAGATTTGTTGAAGATCATGGATTCCTCAGATAGAACAAGATGAGATATAAAAATAATATTGAGATCACATTGGTTTTTAGCAAAAGAAAGCATATATATTCAATTTATGCCTGTAAATTACTGAAGGATTCCATCTTGACTACTTTTAATTGACTTCTTATTTTGTTTAAGTCTTTATGATTATATAATTATAAGAGACAGATGTCACATCTACAGTACTTTCTCATTAGAATATTTTCCGTGTGATCAGTAGAGTATACTACCTAATACTGAGTGTGCCTTGTGTATCCCTCATTATAATGTACTTAATGGAAGCCATGAGTATATCACCTTATTGTGAGACTGCCTTATTATGAAGTACACAATGCAATACTCATCATTACAATGCTGTCCATAGACTGTACCACCTTATAGTGAAACTGCCTAATAAGGAAGTACATGATAAAGATTCCTCATTATAATACCATCAGTGGGAGTCCTACAGTATACCACCTTATAGTGAAACTGCCTAATAAGGAAGTACATGATAAAGATTCCTCATTATAATACCATCAATGGGAGTCCTACAGTATACCACCTTATGGTGAGACTGCCTTATAAGGAAGTACATGATAAAGATTCCCTCATTATAGTTTCACCAATGGGAGTCGCACAGTATGCCACCTTATAGTGAAACTGCCATATAAGGAAATGCATGATAAATATTCCCTCATTATAATACCATCAATGGGAGTGACAGTATACCACCTTATAATGAGTCTGCATGATGAAGATTCCCTTGTTATAATACCATCAATGAGAGTCATACACTATACTACCTTATAGTGAGTCTGCATGATGAAGATTCCCTCATTATAATACCATCAATGAGAGTCATACACTATACCACCTTATAGTGAGTCTGCATGATGAAGATTCCCTCATTATAATACCATGAATGAGAGTCATACACTGTACCACCTTGTAGTGGGATTGCCTTATAATGAAGTACATGATGCAGTACTGCCTTATTATAACAATGTCCATGAGAGCCATAGATTACAGTGAGACTGCCATATAGTGAAATACACTCATTAGGATGATATTCATTGAAGACTGTATACTATCTTATAGTGAGAGCACCTTATAATGAAGTATATGTAATTGTACAACCACTACAGGAAAATGCGATCGCTGACTATACCCACCTTTTAACAGGATCCATATTATAATGAAGGGCATTAAAGTGATGTGTTATTTTATGTCCAATCTGTTCCCAAGTTGATAGTGTATGATGCAAGTTGGTTGAATCACATGAATCTTCATGTAATGATTACCCCATATTAAGCTGTGCAGTTATCTTGGATTTTACAAAAGCTTACTTACAAAAATTTAATGGGAGCCCCAAGTGGTCTAAAGCGCTCTCCGTTATGGATCACTGCCATCTCACCTATGTCTGTGTGGGTTCGAGTCTAAGATTCGGCTAATGTTGTTATGTGAGAAAGCTTGCCAATAGCTTCTCGTGGGTCGGTGGTTCTTTCTGGATTTTTTCCCAGGTTCTTCCCCCACCAATAATACTGGTTGCCATGTATAGTCTATTGTGTGCTGAAAAATTGCGTTAAACCCTACAACAACTAAAATTTAATGTAAACATTTAATTAAATTTTGTATTCACAAACTTTGATAGTTGTACACAGTATGTTAAATAAATTGCTCCAAAGTATATGTTCACAACTTGTACTTACATGTGAAGATGTTGATCACAACCATTTATGACGTTGACATTCTTTGTTGGAATAGAAATACTTGCCAACCCTCTTTGTATGTTTTTTGTTTTCTTCATTTAAATTGAGAAAGCAAGCTTTTTCAACAAAGCCCATTCTCTAGCATTTTCATTGGTGTTATATGTTATTTTAAATTGTTACTGGCTTAAGAATTTTATATTTTAGCAAAGTTTTTTTTTAATCATTCTTCTCCAGGACCATTGTCATGCCTATTGCCCGAGAGTTTGCCCCAGAACTAGTTTTAGTGTCGGCAGGCTTTGATGCAGCACTAGGGCACCCAGCACCATTAGGTGGCTATGAAGTGACACCAGCATGTAAGTTATATAATAATAATTAATAAAAATCTTCATTTTAAAATAATAAGTCTATTTTGTTCATCAACTATTTTCTTTGGAGTCCTGTTTTTTTTTTTAAACAGAAATAAATGCTCCTAATAGCAAACAATTATATATATACACACACATTAGCATGCATGCACATGCACAGTGTGTAATTTATAAATATTGTTCAGCCCTGTAGAGATATTGGAATTTCCAGAAGGAGCAGATTTTGCATTTCATGAAAGGGCATTCCGGATCATTGCATATGATAGTGAAACCTTGGAATGTGTTCTCATTAGAGATTATCAATGGGATGCTCCAAGAATCAGGGAGCACACACCATAGCATCTGATGATGGTTATAAAATGAAGAAGAAATAAATGGAATGATCTTCACTAATTTGTTATGTTAGATATCCAAATTAGGTTGTTTTAGAATAATAGAAATAGTTTGCATGGAACTTTTTAATTGGATCCCATAGTCATGAAACATTTTGGTTGGCCATGTATTCATTAAATGTTTTGGTTGGCCATGTAATCATTAAACATATTGGTTAGCCACATATTCATGAAACATTTTGGTTGGCCATGTATTCATGAAATGTTTTGGATGGCCATGTATTCATGAAATGTTTTGGTTGGCCATGTATTCATGAAATGTTTTGGATGGACATTTATTCACAATATATTTTGGCTGGACATGTGTTCATTAAATGTTTTGGTTGGCCATGTAATCATTAAACGTATTGGTTAGCCACATATTCATGAAACATTTTGGTTGGCCATGTATTCATGAAATGTTTTGGATGGCCATGTATTCATGAAATGTTTTGGATGGACATTTATTCACGATATGTTTTGGTTGGACATGTGTTCATTAAATGTTTTGGTTGGCCATGTAATCATTAAACGTATTGGTTAGCCACATATTCATGAAACATTTTGGTTGGCCATGTATTCATGAAATGTTTTGGATGGCGATGTATTCATGAAATGTTTTGGATGGACATTTATTCACAATATGTTTTGGTTGGACATGTGTTCATTAAATATTTTGGTTGGACATGCATTCATGAAATGTTTTGGATGACTATGTAATCATGAAATGTTTTTGTTGGGCATGCATTCATGAAATGTTTTGTTTGGCCATGCATTCATGAAACATTTTTGTTGGCCATGTATTCATGAAACATTTTGGTATGCCATGTATTAAATGCTTTGATTGGCCATGCATTCATGAAACATTTAGGTAGGCCATGTATTCATGAAACATTTTGGTTGGCCATGTATTCATGAAATGTTTTGGATGGCCATGTATTCATGAAATGTTTTGGATGGACATTTATTCACAATATGTTTTGGTTGGACATGTGTTCATTAAATATTTTGGTTGGACATGCATTCATGAAATGTTTTGGATGACTATGTAATCATGAAATGTTTTTGTTGGGCATGCATTCATGAAATGTTTTGTTTGGCCATGCATTCATGAAACATTTTTGTTGGCCATGTATTCATGAAACATTTTGGTATGCCATGTATTAAATGCTTTGATTGGCCTATATATTCATAAAACATTATGCATTCATGAAACATTTAGGTAGGCCATGTATTCATGAAACATTTGGTTGGCCATGCATTCATGAAACATTTTGATTGGCCATGCATTCATGAAACATTTTGGTTGACCATGCATTCATGAAATGTTTTGATTGGCCATGCATTCATGAAACATTTTGGTTGACCATGCATTCATGAAATGTTTTAGTTAGCCCCATATCACACAACCTTTTGAGTACAAATAGCTACAGTTGAAGCATAAGATGCAAAAATCTGATAATTTGAGTGTGTTCCTGCCACTCAGGCAGATGGATCGAGGGTTGGAAAATCCTGAACATTTTTGTTTCATAGTTTTTTCTATTAAAATTACATAACAGTTTAAATTTTGAGCTTGAATATCATGCACAGTTTTTCAGGAACGTTGAAGTTATTAAATGTTAACATGGATTTTGCATGTGTTTAGTAAAATTTCATCCAGTACTATATTGAAAATAATTTCTTCAAGAAAAGCAAATTGACAAAACTTCTGAATTTTCTTTGTTTAGTAAAAAAAGAACCACACGACAATTCAGTGCCTAGAGCTTTGGCCAGGTTATTTCAGTTGACACTTGTTTGAGGGCAATGGACAGTGTTAAATTAGTAAGGCTACTGATAGGGAAATGAGAAATGTAAAAAAAAAATCAATTAAGACAGAAAAACAGGAAAAATACAAGCAAAGAAAATACAAATATCCAATACTGTATTAAATTTACACAAACAAGAAGAGAAATGGTTTCATTTTTCAATCCACTGATGATCATAATACCAGTAATTAATTTGGATTAATGATAGAGAACAAAAGCAATATGTTGCCCATTACCCAAAGCCAGTGTTAGGGTTTAAATAGTTAACAGGAATGTTGTTGGAAACCAATGACCAATCCATCAGCACTAATCAGAGAGAGCCACCAAAACGACAGCTTGTTAAGAATTATGCATTAAGCAGAAATATTAAAAATAGATCACTGATGATAAATGAGTAGATTAATGGATTTAGAATTATAACCTGTATAATGAGTATTCTTTACTGAATATATGCATTCCAAACATTGATAATTATGTGCTTAATCCATATGTATTCCTTGAATATTCAAGTTGTTAATATTGATTTACTGGATTGATAATATCAATGAAAAAGATGTACTGGTAATTGTTTCAGCTGTTGATTGCTTCACATAAAATACTAGTAAATTAAATATCAATGGATCTATATAAAATGTGATCAGGATATGATAAAATGAACGAAGAATAAGAAAATCTGTTCATTTTTTTTTTCTATTTCAGGAACATACAATACTTTGTATAAATACAATACACTATTAGTGTCTTCATGTCCTTTCAAATGTGATCTCTCGAATTGTTTTCTTTTATTTCATGTTGGAGAAATCATAAAATGAAGCATATACATAGCATAGCAACAAAAAAAAAATTGTAAAAGCAGTCATATTAGTTTATAACAATTTATTGACATGGTAACGGAACAGGAGTCAGTACTGATATGTGACTTGTCTTTTTATGTTACCCATTTGATCTTATAATCGCTGTTTTACCTGTACTATATTTTAATGACTTAATCCATATAGATGTTGACAAGATAAAGTCCAGAGTTCCAGGTAACAAAAAGTATTGACCTGTAGGCTGCAAAATAGGCTTATTTATTTATAGTTGTTATTTACTGGCTCCCATGTCCATAAATCATAACTGGCCTTGTATTTTAGTTACCCCAATTGGCCCTCAATGTCATTAAAATTGTCTAGTTGGCCTTGTATTAATTAATCATTTTAGTTACCCCAATTGGCCTTCATTCTCATTAAAATTCTCTAGTTGGCCCTGTATTAAGGAATCATTTTAGTTACCCCAATTGGCCCAAACTCTTATTAAAATTGTTTAGTTGGTCTTGTATTCACGAATCATTTTAGTTACCCCTTATAAAACATTTAGGTGGCCCTCATATTCATGAATTGTTTTACTTGGCCCCATTATTCATGAAATGTTTTAGTTAGCCCCATATTCATGAAACGTTTTAGTTAGCCCCATATTCATGAAACCTCTAGAGTACAAAAGCTACACTATCATCTGTTGAAAAATAGTGTAAAACCCAAGACAACAACTCTACAGACTTTGCATGTGTTTGGTAAAATGCTGTCCCATACTGAAAATCATTTTTGAAAAACAAAACTTGGATCTGTAAAGTCACATTTCTTTTGTAAAAACACTCTTGGGTGATTTTTTTTCAAATTTAATCTACTCTTAAATTCAGTTTTTAGCGTGTGTGGTCAAATGAGCTTACGGTATAGCATGGTCTTTAATTTTTCTTCTTTGTGTGTACAGCTTCATAAAAACCGACTAATTTTCGCACGATTTTACAAGGAGCATATCATCAAAGCCTTCATGCTCATCTTTGGCCTTTTTGTTTTTTCAGGTTTTGGTCACATGACCCGAGAACTTATGTCACTGGCTGGTGGTAAAATAGTATTGGTGTTGGAAGGAGGTTATGAATTAACGTCAATATGTGATGCTACGGAGATGTGTGTCAGAGCATTGCTAGGGGAAGAGGTAACACTCTCAATTTTGTCTCCCCTGCATGTTGAAATAATGAGAAATTGGTTTTTGGGTCAGATTGCAATATTTTAGTTATCTATGTAAAACTACATAGAGTCGGGGATTTTTATATTCATTCATACCTGCCAACTCCCTGATTTATCTGGGGATGTCCCTGATCAACATTGCAAATTTTTTTTAAAAAAAGTCAAATTCTGTTTTCTGAAATCAGCAGTTGCCATTGTGAGGTCCATTTGAAACACATCTGGTTTGTGCTGTATTCCATTTATTTTAATAATATAAAGCATAATTTGGACCATGAACATTCATCTATGATAAAATTTAAATGTAAAGTCCACTAGCAAAAATAAGGAAATAAATTAACAGAAATTTCAGTTTATTCAGTCCAGTTTGAAAGATGTCATTTTCCACCTTAAAACCACTCCATGAAATCCTGTCCCTGATTCAGTTTTTGCAAGCAAATTGGCAATAAATTTATAATATTTACTAAATTCACTAATCTATATGCACATGATATGATGAGTTGCCATATTTCTGCATATTCCAAGTCTTCAAAAACTACCATTGCATGGTAATCTGACTAGTCATCCTCATTTGTTCTCATCTTTTAGACAAATAAGACAAACCCCTTACCTATTACCTCCCCTTTACTAATAGATGCAACAGGTTTTAAGCTTTCACTCAGTACTATCAACTTTAATCCTGCAAGATCTTCTGAAATTCTAAAAATATTTAACTCTCAATTCAGAAAACAAGTATGTTAGTGTGTCATAAGGTTTTTTACTACTTGTGATAAAGATTATATTTTACTTTTGATCAATATTTATGTGAATTTTTTTGTTGACTTGGTTTATTCCAACCTTGTATACGCACTATTGGTGCATTTTGCGGTTTATTTGTGCTCACTGCATATATATTGACTCTTAAGTTATGTGTTGTTATTGAGATTTGTGAATGCTCTTTTGGTTTTTTTCCAGATTTTTTTCTTTTTTTAAACAGTGGTGTGGAAATGCAACAAACACAAGAAATCAAAAACTAATGAGCAGATGTCTTCTGCTTGCTTTTTTTTTTTTGTCTTCCTCAAAATGCAACATGTTTGCATTACACAGTCAGAAAATATCTGAACCAGTGTTTATAAAAATGTGGAGAAATATGTGAAATCTTTCATGTCTGACTTATTTCTAGCACAGAGAGACATCATGATGATTCTCCTTGCCCTGACTAAAATTTGATTCTCCTTGCCCTAACTAAAATTTGATTCTCCTTGCCCTAACTAAAATTTGATTCTCCTTGCCCTAACTAAAATTTGATACTCCATGCCCTAACTAAAATTTGATTCTCCTTGCCCTAACTAAAATTTGATTCTCCTTGCCCTAACTAAAATTTGATATATGATACTGACTGCAAGAGCTACCTCATTAGATTACCATTGAACAAGGGTTGCACAATTTCTGTCACCACTTTCTTCATACATGTTTTTCGAGCTGCAGATGTGTTAACTGCACATTCGATGAGAGCGCATTTGATTGCTCCAAGACAATTTTTGTCAGTATATGCAATGCAAACCCCCTTGGAGAATTTGGACTTGCAGGGACTTTTCCCTCTGGATATAGGCAGGCCATTGGGAATAAGTCCCTCAGCATGCCCAAGCATTTCCTTTGTTCTAGTAAGCCCAGCCACTTGGTTTTTTTTTCTTGGCTATTGATGATCTATATGTTTTCTTCATGCTGTACCTATTGGCCAGTAAATGGAGACCCATCACTTTGGCTAGCCATGCCAGATATCAGCCATAGTGTCATGGTAAGTGGTAATTTCACTGACCATTCTGCACCAGGCAGTTCCAGTGCCAAATGCCTAGCCTACAGCCATGATATCACCCAGCTGGTAATTGAGCCAACCTTTCACACCAGCAAAATATGACCATCCAACTCCGGGGCCCAGAGTTGGTCTAAAGAGCTCCACATTACGGATCACTTCTTTCTGTGTGGGTTCAAGTCTCAGATTCTGCCAATGTGGGTATGTGAGAAAGCTTGCCAGTAGCTAGTCATAGGTCAGTGGTTCTATCCAAAGGGGGTGGGGTCCTGGGTTCTTCCTCCACCATTAATACTGGCTGCCATGTATAGCTTATCTTATGCTGAAAAATGGCGTTAAACCCTACAACAACAACAACCATCCAACTCAAAGAAAGTCATTTGTTCAAGGCTTTTCCATTGGAATGAAATTAGGGATTATAGCAATGCCGTAGCCATGTCATCAAAGACCCTGGTGAGCATAATGCATACTGTGAGTGTAGGAATAACCTCAGTGACATTACCCACTCAGATTTCATTATATGAAAAAGGTTGCCCGCTGCATCATGTGGGTCAGTGGTTCTTACTAGACTTTTCCCAGGTTCATCCTCCACTTTAAGGGGCCCCGAGTGGTCTAAAGCACTCTCCATTATGGATCATTGCCATCTCACCTCTGTCTGCATGGGTTCGAGTCCAAGATTCGGCTAATGTAGTTATGTGAGAAAGCTTGCCAGTAGCTTATCATGGGTCGGTGGTTCTTTCCCGGGGGTTTTCCCTCCACCAATAATACTGGCCGCCATGTATAGCCTATAATTTGCTGAAAAATGGCGTTAAACCCTAAAACAACAACAACCATCCTCCACCATTTATACTTGCCACCCTATGTAACCTATCTTTGTGCAGAAAAATGGCATTAAACCCCCAAAACAGCATCAGCAAATCTGTTGGGATTTGGAGTAGATACAACAACCTGATTGTGTCTGCACATTTGGTCTCAATATCAGTCTATAGGCATTTACAAAAATGATAAACTGGATTATTATCCTGTTCCAGCCAACTTTATCAACAGCAAATGTAGTATATCTGTATGATGTTTTTCAAACAGTTATCGTTTTCTGTCATTTTTTCCTTACTTTAATAATTTTAAATTGCAGTTTTTGTTTTAGTTGGTTTTGAGGACTTCTTTCTACTATTTGATATTGTTGCTTACTGTTTCATTTAGTTGTATGATAAGTTTGTTTATTTGTTTGTTTGATTAGGATTTTTAACTTAGCTTTAAAAAGAATTCAGTCATATTGCTACGATGTATGCAGTGAGGCAGTTTATAGTGATTTCTAGCACTGGGGCATCATGCCACAGACATTTAGCATGATGTCCCCACCCAGTCACATTATCCCGACACCAGGCCAACCAGTCCTAACACTAACTTCTTAATGCTGAGTGCTAAACAAGGTAGCTGTTAGTACCATTTTTGTAAGTCTTTGTTATAACTCGGCCACAGCGGATGCTCTAACCACTAGGCCACTGGAGCAGTTAGTTGTATGAATCATTCCAATACTTCCTGATGTTGATTTTGTACTTTTTTTTATAAGCACCATTTGTGTTTGTATGTAAAAGGGAGGGAGAGGAATAGGCTATCATTACAACTAATTTTCAAAGAACATCATTGATCTCTATTGATTTTACATTTCTTCTTGTCCCAGATTCCACCAATTTCAGATGAGGAGCTATCCAGGGTTCCTTGTGGGTCTGCTCTAGAAACATTAGAATCAGCCATCAATATACAGAGTAAGTTTGTACACACACACATATATACATGCACTCTAACAGGAAGCTTTTGAATGAACTAAATGAAAAATCTCTACAATGTTAACACAAGTAATGATTTGCATTTTGAATATTGACCTTGCCATAAAATAAAATATAGTTAGGACACATGAGGGGGATAGGCGTTTAGTTAAACAGAAACTCTGTTAGATTTGTTGGGTGGATCCTGAACTATTTCTTTATGGGATGTTACTTTTGCTTTGTTTTTCTGTTTTCGGTGAGAAATGTACTGTATTTATTATGCCCTATTTATAGCAATCTCAACATAAAAATAACTTTGGAAATGCATCAATCCATCAGATTCCATTGCATGTATTTTAAGTTTGATGCCGACTTCCTTTGATGAAAGGTGTGTTTTGAAGATAGTAGCTTGTTTTGATGAAGGATGTACGTGTCATTCAAGTCACCGCTAAAAGACAGCTTTGGAGGACCAAACAAATGCCCGTTATTGTGGCAGAAATATCAAATGTAAAACATTGAGACAACTCTTTTCATTTGCTTAATATTTATACAGAACAATCTATGATTCAAAGGTAATCAGTTTTCTCTGAAGTTTCTGCAATATTGACTATTTTTTTTCTGAGTACATTTTAAAAAAATAAGAATCGCCTGTTATTTGGTCAACTGTTACGATTATTCTTCCTGCCTTAAATGTTGGATGATTGTAGCTAGTCCGGAAGCAGTGACTATTTGAGTTTATCACAGCATACAGGTACTCCTGCCAGATTTGAGCATAAGTGAATTATGATATAACAATAAACTGTTAAAATGGTTTGTTAACAAGGATCTGTTTATGTAACAATTAATTAATTAATTACAGAGCATTTATTTTTCTGTTTACGGCTTACTTTCATGGGCCTTTGATTTTCTCCACTCAAAACCCAAGATTGTGTATAATAATAATAATAATGAGGATTTTTTATAGTGCCTAATCTTTAGAAGCTCTAAGTGCTTTACAACATCTATAATGATATGACTACACTACAGAAAAACAAATAACAAAAACATGAGATACAAAACATTATTAGGTCTCTAAGTTTGTTCCTGCAGTCAAAAAAGGTGAGTTTTAAGGAGCACTCTTAAAATGTGACCACTCTGTCTTTGTGTCTAATTTCAATGGGCAATTCGTTCCAAGTCGCCGGGCCCTGGTATGCAAAAGAACATTGTCCATATGACTTCATTTTCACAGTAAGAACAATGAGTATACAATTGTCAGAAGAGGAGCATAAGTATCTTGCTGTTGTATGCACATGGGTGAGGCCGGATAGATATGTTGGACTGAAGTCTGTCAATGAAACACAGCTCAGAGAACAAATTTTGTGTTCGATTCTGTATCGAATTGATAGCCAGTGTAGGGTACAGAGCAGTGGTGAGGTGTGCTCTGATCGAGGTACTCTAAAGATGATCCGAGCAGCTGTGTTTTGAACTTTTTGAAGTTTCTGGAGTAGATATTGTGATGAACCAGACAGAATTGAGGTACAATAGTCCAGTCTTGAAAGTCCTAATGAACACACAAGTGTTTTAGTGGCATCAACTGAAAGATATTTCGAATGGAACTGATGCGTCTCAGTTACAGTGTTACGTGTTTAGGCTGTAATAAACAGTAACACAAAAAAAGTAAAAACATCATATATGGTGTATACATTTACATTACATACAATAGCATATAATAAAAAATAAAAGGAATTTAAAACTGACAAACAACATTAAATTTAAAACAAATATATATCAAATCAGATACACATAGCAACAAGCTTAAACTAAGCCAACATTGTTGTTGCCCAAAAGATCTAGAGATGGTATATTTTGTTCCTAACAAGGAAAAGATAACTGCAGTCTATGACATTGGTAAGCCCCTGAATTAACTTTTTGCCTATTGTTTCTTTCTTCATATATGAGAAAAATCCATGCCACAATGAACCTTTACTAGAAGTCATATGCATTTCCTTCCTCAAAATGATAACAAACTTTTTTACATTATTTTTCATATTTTTAAGAAGAAAGAAAAAAAAATTTCTTGTATGATAAAAACACATGAATATGAAATTTCAGGAGCAACGCCATGAGTGTTTTATATCCAAATTCATGTCATAGTGGGGTCACACTGTAAGGTAAGCATGTTTGTATATGAATACAGACAACCTCATTAGATGTTCTTGAATTATATCAATATATCAGTTTTGACTTGAACATTTGGGTATCAAGTTGGGGTCATATATGTTTTATAGGCAAAAATCTAGTAACCAGAAGAAAATGTTGAATTGCCCTCGGAATCTGCCAATGAGCTACAACCTGTATGTAATAGTTCAGAATTATTTTTAAACCAGCTTTTAGTGATGGGATGACATATTATGTATTGTGTGTAGACTAACTATTTCAAGAGATAGAGCTGTGTTGCTGACTGGTTTGGTAATGTTGTGTTTAATTGTGATATGGTCAGATATCACAGGTATGATAATGTGTTTAATTGTGATATGGTCAGATATCACAGGTATGATAATGTGTTTAATTGTGATATGGTCAGATATCACAGGTATGATAATGTGTTTAATTGTGATATGGTCAGATATCACAGGTATGATAATGTGATTTGGTCAGATATCACAGGTATGATAATGTGTTTAATTGTGATATGGTCAGATATCACGGGTATGACAATGTGTTTAATTGTGATATGGTCAGATATCACAGGTATGATAATGTGTTTAATTGTGATATGGTCAGATATCACAGGTATGATAATGTGTTTAATTGTGATATGGTCAGATATCACAGGTATGATAATGTGTTTAATTGTGATTTGGTCAGATATCACAGGTATGATAATGTGTTTAATTGTGATATGGTCAGATATCACAGGTATGATAATGTGTTTAATTGTGATATGGTCAGATATCACAGGTATGATAATGTGTTTAATCGTGATTTGGTCAGATATCACAGGTATGATAATGTGTTTAATTGTGATATGGTCAGATATCACAGGTATGATAATGTGTTTAATTGTGATTTGGTCAGATATCACAGGTATGATAATGTGTTTAATTGTGATATGGTCAGATATCACAGGTATGATAATGTGTTTAATTGTGATTTGGTCAGATATCACAGGTATGATAATGTGTTTAATTGTGATATGGTCAGATATCACAGGTATGATAATGTGTTTAATTGTGATTTGGTCAGATATCACAAGTATGATAATGTGTTTAATTGTGATAGGGTCAGATATCACAGGTATGATAATGTGTTTAATTGTGATTTGGTCAGATATCACAGGTATGATAATGTGTTTAATTGTGATATGGTCAGATATCACAGGTATGATAGTGTGTTTAATTATGATATGGTCAGATATCACAGGTATTTTATTGCTTATTCATTTTAGCTAAATACTGGCCATGTGTTGAACGTTACTTGAGGACAGTTCGCCTACCACTAATGGAAGCACAGAAGAGGGAAGTAGAAGAGGCAGATACAGTAACAGCTCTTGCCTCCCTTTCCATGGTGACTGCAAAAAGGAGGTACATGTTTTTAAATTGTGATTTTATTTATTTTACCTCATTAATTCAGCTGGATCTAAAGATGTACACCACATACTCTTGATAGCTCCAATGATGCTGCGAGTTTTATGAGTCTGTGATCAAAACATGACTTAAGATGGACATTTTCTTGCTACCTTTGTATGTGCTAGACTACGTGGAACCCAGGGTCCACAATTGTTGCCATGGAGTTAGTCATGTAGTAAGAACCAAAAAAAGTACAGTATAGGAGAATGAAATAAGAAAACAACAAAATATAATTTATAATAGAATTGGGGGGAGTTTGACAACTTTGTTTACATTATCAAAATCAATCTCTCTCTCTCTCTCTCTCTCTCTCTCTCTCTCTCTCTCTCTCTCTCTCTCTCCTCCCCCCTCCCACACACACCACATAGGTGAGATTTGCTTGGGACATTAAGAAGCCATAGTCAAAACCATTATGGATAATTAGACACATTAATAACAGCTTCGGCTACAGTCTTCCAAATAAGAGTATCCTGTTCTTGCAACAATTCTTGATCTAAAATTGTTAGCTTTGATTTATTTGAAGACACTGTTAATGCATTATTTACTATATCATACTTAGAAAATGGGAGTAGTTTTCAAGGACATAGTTTTTTTTCAAGGGCATAGTTTGGCAAGCTATCCTGGGTGGGTATGAATCCCGCAATGCTTGGAGTACAAGTGAAAGACTATAATATTTGAGTTGCTCTTGAACTGTGTACATCAGAGACTTGTTTTGAAAATGACAAGTTATTTTTGTGACACATGTTAATTGTTTTGTGAAATAATTTTGTTGGTAGTAAAACTGCTTCTTATTTATAGACCAAACCTGCAGTAATTTGATCAACAATAAAAACACTCTTTGATTGGACAAAAAAATTCTTTTAACATTAACTTGCTTGCCATATTTCACTAGTCCTCATAAAATCAATTTGATGTGCATGAACTTTTTTAATTTCAGCAACACTACAGCACAAGAATCGGAGCCAATGGAAGAAGAGTCCTAGGCATGGTCTAAGACGAGTTTTGGATGAGTTTTTGGAAGTAGCTTATTACGCTGAGCTGTAGACCTAGTTGAAATATAATTCTTCAGTCTTGTGCTAGTGGATCCCATAACCATGCAGTCTCCATATGTACATATATTATTATTGTTCTCGATTTCCAAGTATTCATCTTGATGTTGTATTTGATGGAGATATCTGTCTGGGAATCCACTGCCTATAACATAGCTGGAACCAACATATGGTATGCCATGAAGACCTTAAATTAGATTTTAATAAGCCGAATAGAAATAAAATGCCAGCCAGGTCTTGTACAATAGTTTTTTTTTTTTAATTTCTATAAGTGAGACGGAAAGATGCAGCTGGAAAAAAAATGATTCCTTTATCCTCATTCAAGACAAAACTATTTAATACATGGAATATATTTAGCAGTATGGATTTTGCTCTTATTGGATTCAATAAGACTTGAAATTTGACTCTTGTGACACCTAGATTTTATTGCTTGGACTTGATATTATTACCTTTTCACATGTTTAGATTGCCATTGAAGTTTATGAGAATGGCCAGTCGCATTGTGAAGCAAGTGGTAAATTTTGT